>JARHVA010009224.1:245000-346670 GCA_037957365.1 Torreya grandis | reverse complement strand
GGCTTAATCAAGCTAGAACAAACAATCTAAATTTCCTAAAAAATGAATTTCATGTAAGGAAAGGTGTCCAAGTTACCCATATCCCCATTTAAGGGTCAAGATGTAGCAATTTTTCCTATTGGCCTATTATCTAGCACCTTCCTTAAGGTAATATCACTTGAAGTCTAGAAAAGATGACAAAAAGGATATTGGTTGGCACCTCAAACCACCATGGAAATGTTTAGAATGTTTTTTTAGGTGTGTGATCTGTATACACAATATTTTTAAACTTTTATCACAGACTAACACTTTATATCTTTTAAGAACCCATCTATTCTCAATCTCTCTGAGTACATGCCTTAAGGGGTACACTGGGAAAGGGGTGGGTAGACTATTGGTGATTCATAATATTATTGTCCCTTTTTCCACTTTCCATCTGCACACTTGTATCCTAAAACCATTTAAATTAAGTTTATTCTTCTCTATTGTACCCATTCTAAAATTTGTCATATCATTATCCTCCTTTTTCTTGCCTTAACCCCCTTTTATCAATTGACTATATTAGGTCAACTGGGTGGACCCTAAATAGTTTTAGCCTTTGATTAATATACAAGGTTGACCCTATATTATTTTTGAGTATTTTGACTTTAGAGTCTTATTATCTATTCGATAGACCTAGCTTAGGGACCTAGTGATTTAGCTCTTAAAAACATACAGGGTTGACTAGGTCAAACCTATATAGTTGAAATGTTCAGAAGGATTTAGGGAAAAATCCATGTATATTTACAATTTCATTTCCAACCATTTGAATATATAGAAGTGAAGAATAATAAGTGTGAATGAATAGCTACTTATTGATGATTCTACTTGAGTAATAAAGCTTAGGGTTCCATACTTTCTTTGGAGATATGGATCTTGTCTTGTGGAAAAGTCTTTTGGATGCATAGATAGGTTGTGTAGTCTAGAGCTCATTTGTCTTTATTATCCTTACATACCACAACTATATATTATAAAACACTTTGTCCAAGGGAAAGATTGAGACTTGATGGGTTCATCTTCAAAGTTAAGTATTCCTAACTTTATTTCTCCTTTGTAAGAGTAGATAGATAATGCAATTGTGATTTTCTCCCATGCGTTAGGATTTCACATACATTACCTTGAATATATGTCTTTTATGCATGTTTAGTTTCATTTTTTTTTGTTTCTAACCCCCAATTTGTGCCACAAGCTTTGGTTTACACTAGATTAGATTTACTTTCTTGTTTATTAAAATAGAGTGAACATTAAACCTAGGAATATTTTAATGTTGTTGCATGATTGTGCTAGACTATAGGGTTTGGAACCCTTCCTATCATGGTGTATTGTGACAAGTGATCCCCTAATTAGGTTTAGGGGATCGTTATATTGGTCATGTTCCTACTTAACAAATATATTGGAAAAAAAAAGTGTAGGTATCCTCTATCTTCTCTAAGCTAGGATTTATTTATAAAGATGATGCATTTTGATTACATATATTCTGGTGAAACTGATGTGAACTAACCCTTGTAGGATTTATTCACCTTATTTCATTTATTTCATTTTTCATCATTATTTGTATCATATATTTATTATATTGGGTTGACTTTGTTGACCCAGTATCTAACTTTTGTACATAGGTTTTTAGGAATAGGCTACTAGATTAACTGTATCAACCTAGTATAGGTTTTCAAAATTTTAGACATCTAATTTAGACTAATAGGTTGACCCAGTTGACCCTATAGATTTTTAGGCTCTCAACAACAAATTTTTATAAAGTTTGATCAACCCCCTCAACCTAGTTAGCAAAATTTGCAAGCGTATATCAAGGTTCTTAAATAAAAATATTCATTTTATACATCTCTCATCCACTAAGGTTCATGTTTATCTCTCTATCTCTTTATTTATAGTCTTTCCTTTTATATTTTTTATCATTTAAAACTACCCCTACACAGTCAAATGGATCAACCCTATCGATTTATTTCTAAGTTCTATGTGTTATCTAGATAACTGGGTTGACTCTAGCAACCCTATTCATTTTTAGACCTTGATTTCATAGTATAGGATCAACCCTATCAACCTTATTCTATATTTTGTGCATTCACTATTGACTATATCAACACTATACCTTTTTTTGAAGTTGGAATTAACCTTATATGTTAGTAATTAGCTCACACTTTTTTTTCTTGTTGTTTGCATGCTTAGAATAAATCCATAATTTAATTAGGTAGTTTTCAATTAATCACTTAGTTTCACTATTTTCTATTTTATGCACACATGAACAAATCCTAAAATCTAAACAAGTATTTTAACATTTGTCTACATAAGGCCAACGTACTTAGATTTCATCACCAAGGGGGAAGTCAACTTGATGTTTTGGTCAATTATAAAGCATGCTTAATGGTATATTTTGGATAAACACCTGACACCCTTAATGTTATGGTGTGTGAATTGAATGGGTAAGCCCCAATACCAATCTTATATCATTACCACTAAATATCCCTTTCAACCTAAGCTACCTAAAACCATCCTTAGTTTGATTTCTAGTTCTTTGATTATAGCCAGCTTCCCATCTCATTTAAATTCATATTCTAATAATATAATAAATATTCAAGTTGACCAACTAGTTATCTTTTATTTTCCAAGTTGATTTCTTGCTCTTTGCTCAATTGTATTTTGTATTGCAAAAACTTGCATTAGATAGCATTGGTGTAAGGTTTTGTTTTATGTGCCTCAATTGGGTCAACCTCATTTATCCATTTTATTTTTTGTTTCCTTTCATTTTTTTCTCTCAAAATTACTTGAATTTTTCATATTTCAACTTAATAGGTTGACACTACCAACCCTGTACTTTTTTTTAGCATACTGGGTCAACATTGCCAACCTTGTACATTTGTTCATCCTACTGGGTCAACACTTCTGACCGTATAAATTTCACTCTAGGTGGATCTTGTCCCTCATTTTGGCTAATTTTATCCCTATTTCTCCTCCTATCCCTCTAATATCCACTTTTTCTTGGCATCATGAATCCTCTTATCAAATTATTTCTTGATAGTCTCAACCCATTCTAAATGCACATGGGTTGTTCTCTCCTACCTTGCTTATCCATAATAGGATACAACTCTTTATGGTACAAATCTTCATCACATGATTCTAAATCTTCTTAATCTTGATCTAACCCATATCATATAGTAGATCTAAAGAATCTTATTAGAAAAATCCCAAACCATGATAATCATATACCTTATACCACTTTTACACCTTATAAACCTAGAATTCATAAACCCATAAAACCATCTACATCAAATGTTGTAACCTCACATTATGTTTGACATCTTACTACCAATGTTCATAATCCTCTTGTTACACCCATAAAGATAGCACCTAGTATTATCACTTCCCAAATTAACATGGTTAAAACCACTCAAATTGATAATCTAGATGGTTCCCAATTATTCAGAAGCCTTGATGATAATACTATTTACACTTCTACCTATAATGGTGGATTTAGTATCTTCCTTATTCTTCTACCACACTTGAAAAAACTAACACTAATATTAGGAATCCTCCACCTACAAATAATCCTCCTCCCACCAACACTAATAATCCTCTTCCTATCAACACTAACACCCCTCATAAAAACACCAATCCAACTATTGATAAAAATCAACTTATTTCACAAGTCATACATCAAATGAACATCATGCAAACAACTAATAAATCTCAAATGATGAACATGCAACAACATTTATTACACATGACTATTCAACCACCTTAACTCATCATGTCTCAACCAAATCAAAATTTTGTCCCTCCTCCTCTTAGATATGCCAATGTGAATATCATCCCTCAAACTCCAATGAATAACAAAATAATTTAACATCTTCAAAATGAATATTTAGACCCATTCATTTCATCCATAGATATTGGAAACATTTCTCCAACTATCACATGTAATGGGACTAAGGACCCTACTATCTTTCTTAAGTCTTTTGGTAATCTCTATAAGGAATGGGTCTAAAATAAAACCTTTACTACCATAAAGATCTTAGCTAAAAAAATTTAGGTGATGCAATTGAATGGTACAACCAACTTACTAGACATTCCATCTCACAACTAGAGGATTTATTCAATGCTCTAGTGAAGCAATTCCTACATGATGACGTTCCTGAAAATTACCTTAGCCATTTCATCAATTCCGAAAAAAATCCTAATGAATCTACTCATACTTTCATCAAATTATGTAAGTATCTTTCTCATAAAGTGGACCACAACATGACTTATGATAATCTTTTAAAACTATTTGTCACTACTCTTAAACATTCAAATATTTTCACTTAAAACTTTATAAGAAGCATTAGACCAAGCAAAAAGGCTAAACTTTCTTATGATTCAATTTTAACCATCTCAAAAAACTAATAAAGAACATTCCTAATCATCTTCTCATAACAATGATTCATCCAAGTTTTTGTAACCTCAAAATGGAGCATCCAATTCAGCCAATTTTAATCCAACCCACCCACCCTTGTGTCTAGAATAACTTAAAAATAAATTACCACCCTCTAGCCCCATGAGCTGTTATCCTTCAAAACCTCCTCCAAAATGGTACAATCCTAATAAGTTTTGTTAGTGGCATTATCCTATAGGTCATTCTCATGATTATTATCGTGGTCTTCATCATTTTCTTCTTTCTTCCTTATTTGGTCCACATTTTAATATTGATACTCTAACAAAACAAAATTATCAAGACTATTTTTGAGCTTCTCAAATTTAATCTCAACAACCACAATTTTATCAAAATCAACAACCTAATGATCAACAACAACCATCCTATATATATACCTCATCTACTAATTTTTTTTAAACCATAGTTGATCCTTCTTCCTACACAAATAAGGAAAGGATATCTAACATGAATAATTTTAAACATATTATTGCATCCATTGAACCTCAACCTCTTAGGTCATATAAACCAATAGAGTACTTATTTCAAATACCTACTCCAAGTCATATCATGCATGGTCCTCTTTTACCTCTTTTACATCTTCATACCTCTCCCACACATCATATGCCACATTCAACATCCTTAAAATCTAAAAAACCAACACATTTACCTATCTCCAAATGTACCTACCAACCCAATGCAAATCATTTGAATGGCTCAAAGTTACCTCACTCTAACTCACATTTTGGGGCATCTTGTGATTCCCATCCAAATGTCCCTTTATAATTTGGGGCATCTTGAAATGCCCATCCTTGCATCCATTTATCCATTGAGGAATCTTACGATGCCCACTCTTATTATACAATTCATAATAATAAAGAAATTTAGCTTCAAGAAACCTTCTGAGACTTATAGACTTGTATTTCACGTGCTCATATTTGATACAAACATTATCTTAGATCTTGTTCTTTTTGTCTCATGTTTCTTTATGTGTTTTACACTTTATTTATGTCAATTTATCTTTATAATCATCAATATTTTCCTCTATATTCCTTAGTTTTATTTCACATTACATTTGGAATTTACTTTCATTTTTGTCATCGTATATTTTTTTATTTTTTTCTCTTTATGTTATTCTTTAACATAGTATATTTATGATTTTTTCCCCCTTATTTAGAATTGACCCCCATGTGTTTATATTTTGTGATTTTGTAGTATAAGACCATGGATAGGACCTAATCCTCCTCACAAAATACCACCTTTTCTTCTTTTCTCATTTTATTGTTCCACATGTTTCTTTTTGGCACCCTCATACATCTATATTTTATGAGTTATAGTGTACGACCATGGATAGGACCCAGGTCTCCTCGTGAAATAACCATCATGTTATTCCTTTTCTAAACATGTTATTGATCCTTATTCTCAACTTTAGATTTTGCCTCTTTTGATAGATGTAATATGCACAAAAATATATTCTAGCATGTTTTCATACATTTCTCTCATTCTTATGATAAGGAGTCACACTTTACTATCATTGTATCTCATTTTACCCTTTGTCACATTTTTTTTTAGTTTGAAGTAATTCAAAATTTTCCATGTGTCACTCCTCTTGATTTCCCCTTTATTTCACTCCACATTAGATAAAATAAGGTCAAAGTCAAGATAGCACTTTTATTTTATGAGAATCTTAGACCCTATGCTCTTTGAATTTCTCTCTCTTATCAAATGAGTCTCAAGTTTTCAAATGAAAGTCAACTTTAGCACCCATGTTTGGTTTTCCAAATCTGTATGGAGGAGGAATATAAAAATACATCAAGAAATTTGAAATACAAATCATTTGAATGAAAAGTCAATGATATCTAAAAGGTAACATATAAATCTCAAAATTCAAATCACACAAAAATATATGATTCTAATCACATCTCATATCTCTAAAGTTGAGGTCCATTGGGGAGTAGTAGGCCAGTATATTGGAATAGGGGAAATCAAAAAACTCTATGGTGCTACCTACTTTCTCATGCAAGTACCCAATCTTCTCAATAGACTAATGACTCTATAAGGGATCCTGAGGAATAGGGAACACATTATGGGGATGTAAGTCCATGTCAATTTTCATGCATATAGCCTTCATGAGATGATATATATACTAAATTTGTTGATTTGAGACTTGTGTGGTTAAGAGAAGTTATTCATAGTCCTTAATGTCAAAAGTCATCTTGTTTTAACAAACCTAATTTTAGTGTCTTGACTTTGATAAAGAGTTCCTCTACCTTGGTTTTTGCTTCATTCTCCCCTCCAACCATTTCATTTCCCCCTTGATAGATAAATTATGATTCTAAATCTATTTTGCCTCTTTTATTATTCCATTTTCTTCACCTATTAAAAACATGCTAACATTACTTTATTTTAGTTTTATCTATCCTTATAGGAAAATAACATGTTTGAGAAACTAAGGATTACACCCTTACATAGTTTATTTACCACACCACCTTATTATCATTATAATAGTCATGTCATTAGGTGGTTGTGTTTCCTTACATTATATCTTATAAAAAACACTAAGTCTAAGTTTTTCATCCTTCAGAGCTTTTTATTTTCATCTATTTATCATGTTCTTACTTATTTTATTTTTGGAGACTTCACTTATCTTATATATGAAATTTGGAATTCTTACATGTTTCTTTTTATGTATGCCTTCTTCATGTTTGTCTCACATCTTCAATTACATTTAATTTTACATATTTCATGTTTTTATTTTTGTCTATCTTACATGATCTTACTTTTCAATTTCTTACATATCTTTGTTTAAGTTTTCTTGCTTTGATATTTCATTTATCATTCATGTTTTACATGCTTCTGAACATGATTTAGTATGTTTGACATTAATTTTTTAGATTTATGCTTTACATACTTTCTAACATTATTTAATGTGTTTTAAAATCATTTGTCATTCAATTGCCATCATTTGTCAATATCTTGCCATCATTTTATCATTCATTTACCTTAAATATTCTAGCCTTGCCTTAACAATCTTGATTTTCTAATTTTTTCCTAATACCTTCATATCCTTGACTTAACTCATTTTTCACTAGTATATGCCTATATTCTATTTTTTTTTATTTTTGGCTATTTTTTGCACTAACTTGTACAAGTTTGCCTAGTTTTATTCACATTATGCCTTCAATTTTTATTGTAGTCTATTTATTTATCTACAACATGAAGGTAAGTAAGGGTATATATTTTTAGAATATGTCATTTCATTTATCTTATTTTCTACTTACTATACTTTACTTAGCATCAACATTGTGTGTTATCATGTTTTATCCTAAAGCACCATCTTGTGTTGCACTTATGTGACACGTGATGAGCTTCGAGTGGGGAATATGTATATATATAATATTTTTTAAATTTTAACACTTACTGACACTTTATATCTTGTAGGAACCCATCGAGTCTCAATCTCTCTGAGTGTATACCTTAAGGTGTGTACGAAGAAATGGGTGGGTAGACCATTGGTGCTTCATAAGATTATTTTCCCTTTTTCCACATACCATTTACATACTTATCTCCTAAAACTATTTATCCTAAGATTATTCTTCTCTATTTTATCCATTACCAAAATTTGTCATATCATTATCCTCATTTTTATTACTTTGACCCCCTTTTTCTATTTGATTGTACAAGGTTGATAAGGTCAACCTTATACTATTTTTGGGTATTTTCACTTGAGAGTCTTGTTATCCCTTCGGCTAACCTAGATTAGGACATAGTGATTTACCTCTTGAAAACATATTGGGTTAAATAGGTTGACCCTATAAAATTAACATATTTGGAAGGATTTAGGGTAAGATTTACCTATATATACAAGCTCATTTCCATCCATTTGAATATAGAGAAGCAAAGAAGTATAAGTGCAAATGAACATGTAATTATTGACCATTATACTTGAAGAATAAAGCTTAGGGTTCCATAATTTATTTGTATATATAGATCTTGTCTTGTGGAGAATTATTTTGGATGCATAGATAGGTTGTGTAGCCTAGAGATGATTTGCCTTTGTTATCCTTACATACCACAACAATCTCTTGAAATCACCTTGGCCAAGGGAGAGATTGAGTATTGGTGGGTTCATATTTAAAGGTAAGTATTCCTAACTTTTTTTCTACTTTGTAAGAGTAGATAAATAATGAAATTGTGCTTCTCTCCCATGAATTAGGATTCCATATGAATTGACATGAGTATATGTCTTTTATGCATGTTTAGTTTAGTTTTTTTTTTTTCTAACCCTGACTTTTTGCCACAAGCTTTTGTGTACACTATATCAGATTTAATTTCTTGTTTATTAGAATAGAGTGAACATTAAACCTATGACTCTTTTAGGGTTTTTTCATGATTATGTTATATTTTAGGTTTTAGAACCCTTCCTAGCATGTTGTATTGTGACAAGTGATCCCCTAATCAGGTATAACGGATCCTCTTATTGGTCATATTCCTACTTAACAAATGTATTCCCAATTAGAAGTGTAGTTATGATCTATCTAATCCAAGATAGGATTGATTTATAGACATGATGAATTTATAATTGCAAACATGATCCACTTTCATTTACAAGGGAGAGGTCATAGTTGGTCATTCTATCCTGAGAGTGCCTTGAAATTGCTTATAATGCACATTTCTCACTCAAAGAGAAACTTGAGGAGCTCATAACAATATTAAATAATTTAATTGGGAGATAATCACTTTGGGAGAGTTGAGGGACCTATTCTAAAATAAAATAGTGGTATTAGTTTAGAGGTTAAGATTCTAAGCTTTATAAACCATTACTAAGAACCCAAACCCTCTTAAACCTCACTAAAACCTTAAAAATGAACTGATTGAAAATATATGGGACATCCAAATGAACTTTAATGTCCTAATAAACACTTTGATCTTGTACTAAACTCTCAATAAATCACATCCATATCACTTATTTGTATGAACTCTTGTATAACCCCCCCCAAAAAAACTATAATTTTACAAGGTTTTGAGCAGAATCTAACATGTGGAACTTGATCAATGGTTTAAAATCATTGGAGGAGGTATTATGAGACATTTTTTACCTTATAAAATCATGAAACACTTATAATTATAGAAAAAAATGTTCATATAGGTCTGTGTCAATTAGGTAGTCTAAATGTGTTAAAGGGAGTTGACCTAGTCATCTAAGCAAGGAAGAATTATAGATGTGAGATACTTAGAGAACCCAATTATTAGTAAAATAGGTTTGTTTATATGGGAAAAAATCTCACTCAATCATTTTAAATATCTCATTTAGTCCTCATAGCCATTCAAGTAGTAAATAGGCAAGAGACCAGGCTAGTTATCTAACAAGCCTACTTAACCATCAAAAGGGATATGTTCATGGGAATATAAGGATGATATGGATTTAATGAATGATCATTAAAATATTTTAATTTTCCCTTGAGACAATCAGGCTCAACATCCATGGACATTATGGAGGATATAGGTAGTTTATTGGAACTAGTGAATATGTAAGAAAAAGGTAACCACTAAATGTTTCATGGAGCAGACCTAATTGAATCAATTAATTTATTTTTAACTTTCATAAGGATAATAAATTAACTATGGGTGGTGTGCACATTATCCTCACAAGTTCAACCTTGGATAAATATAGACATCAACACCCACATATGCTCATTAAAGACACCAATCAAAAGGGATATGCTCATGGGCATATAAGGATGATATGGATTTAATGAATGATCAATAAAATATTTTAATTTTCCCTTGAGACAATCAGGCTCAACATCCATGGACATTATGGAGGATATAGGTAGTTTATTGAAACTAGTGAATATGTAAGAAAAAGGTAACCACTAAATGTTTCATGGAGTAGACCTAATTGAATCAATTAATTTATTTGTAACTTTCATAAGGATAATAAATTAACTATGGGTGCTGTGCACATTATCCTCACAAGTTCAACCTTGGATAAATATAGACATCAACACCCAATATGCTCATTGAAGACACCAATCAACCTAGGCAATGCATAAAAGAGTGTGGAGGTTTCTTATAATTTCTAATTGAAGGGATTGTGGTCATTGATGACCTATTAATTATATTTACATGCTTTATAATCTCATTATTTTTCACTCTTTTATATATTTAGGCTCTTAGGCTATTTTAATCATCCCTTGACTAGGTGTAATGAAACTTTGCCAAATTATATCTTGAGAATCTCTTTGAATAAATAAATAATGACTGGTCACATGTTTATTTTATATAATTAGTGTGTTTTGATTTTTTTTATTAACAAAAAGTGTGGTGTTTAGCCTCTTTTTCAGGTCCTCTCCTTCACCTAGTTGCTAGAATGCCATCTTATGTAGGTCATGTGATGTGTTAGAGTGTTCGTAGTTATGTTGAAGAGTAAGTTGGTTGATAGTTCCTCAAAAATACATCTTTCTAATTACCTTTAATTTGTATACATCCATAATGTCCTTCAATTTAAATACTCATTCTTAGGAGTTCATTAGGAAGCTTATTTTAGTCATAAATCTTTACTTGATTCCTAAAGTGTTGATTGAAGATTAGTTAAAGTGGATAGATCACTATCGGTACATCATGATATTTAGACTAATTTTCCTTTCCATGTTTTCCTTCTATCCCTTTTCACCCTAATAATCATTAGGTCTTAGAAAGTGAGCTCCAGTTAACATACCAGGGGATCTTGTCCCATAAACTAGAGGTTTGGTCCTACTATAGGTTGGGAGAAAAATAAACCATATTCTCTTAAGGGTGTAGTTTGGAGTTTTAATATTTATATCATGCTTGGTGGGACTAACATTAAAGTGAGTTAGAGTATGCACTTATAGACTTGGATGACAAAAAAGAGATTCAAGCACTTCAAGGTAGATCTACAATCAAGTTTCATGCAAAAAATAATCACAAGATCTTCATCAAAAGGTAATGAAATTGAATTTGTTGAGTTGTCATTGTAATTTTCTATGATAAATAGGTACCCTAGGTCTAATCCTACAACCTTATTTCTCCTAATTATACTCAATCAAACACTATTGTAAACCTTACACCTCTAATGGATAGGACTAGACTTCAAGCCTTTATACCCTTTAATGGTGGTAACCCATTATATTTGAATAAATTTGATGACATAATTATATCTTCCCTTAAAATCCTTCCCTATTTCATAGGAGAAAACTCAACCACCCTTGTGGAACATATTACAAACATACCCAATTTATGCTTAGTTCACAATATGACCCAATAGAATGTGGATACAAATTTATTGGCCATTTATTTAAAGGGTAGGGCACTATAATAGTATAAAGTCTTAACACATACTTCAATTAATACCTAGGATGAATTTATAAAACATTTATGCAAACACTTTAAGTTTAAGAGTGACTATCTCTCTTTAGTAGAGGAGCTCACCAGAATTAAGAGGGACCCCTAAGAGTTTGTGGTAGATTTTAATTATAAGATTCAAAAAACTTGGGATATGATTCCCATAGTAGTCAAGACAACTCCCAATTATGCCTTTTTATACTACCTAATAGCCCTAAATTCTGATGTGGCATTCATGATATAGTCTATGAGGGGGAACACTCTACTAGATGTGTTTAAAGTGGCCATAAGCTCAAAAACCTGTATAATCTAATTAGGCAAGATCACCCCAAGATCCCTCATGCCCTTGTTCCTAAAGATTCAGCACCCTATGCATACCACTACTCCCTTACCAACACTAACCAATCATGATTAGACATATGCCAATAAAGTAGATAGATTGAAGGGTTGATCAAGGCCCAAAATAACAAGATAGTGGCATTAGAGAGGTAAAAAATTCCACCCCATATACCATTTCAAGCACCTTATCAATCCCCTTATTAGCCTAATCATTATAATAGACCTCCCTATTAGGCTAATCCATAATGCCAAGGGAAGATCACTTAGGCAAGGCATTATAATAGATATAACCCAAATTCTAATAGTACTTATAGAACACTAGTTCCAACTTAAAATAGCTATTATCAAGAGGGTTAGTGGCCTAATTAAATGGTGAAGTCACATTATGGGTCATTCAATTTAATGGGTCATTCAATTCAAGTGGATATGTTTAACAAGATTATTTCATGTAGCAGAATCAAGTTCCCCCAACACATGATAGTTAGCCTCCTATGCAACATAAGGAAGGTCCTACTATGTAACATAAATACACTCCCTTCATGATTCAAGATGATATTCCAAATCAACAAGGTTTAATTTGAATTAAGGCACTATCTAAGACTACGTTTGTTAACTTCCAATAGGGAGATCATTTTTTGAACAAGTGGTAGGTAATCAGGGTGGAAGTGCACCAAAGTAGATAGTCTAATTGCAACCCATATAAGGGATAATATAAGGGTAGTTGGGGATGGTTCAGGACATGGAATAGTATCCCCTAAACCATATCAAATTCCTCAAAGTTATAATATTCAATATTATTCTCCTAATACATCATCAACTTAACAAGCTCAATATGGGTAAGGGCATAATCATATAGGTCCATTCATACCTCAATTCACATAAACTCTAAATGGCTCTTATGCTCCCTATTATCATTTCAAGGTTGCCTCTTATCACATTATAATTATGGATCATATGAATAATTCCCATGTTACTATCCCTATGTGTGACACCTTGCTCATTTTAGGGAAAAAGGATCTCCTTCAAGAAGAACTTTCCAAACTCCATGTATTAGACAAGCAGGCAGAAAAGGTGGGTGTAGTTATGACCAATTCCAATCAACCACATGAGTATCAATAACCTAGGGTAATCAAATCCCCTTGATTCTATCTCTTTTTCATTATAGGTGATTCCTTAGTACATAACTACATGATAGATAGTGGGACTAGAACTTTTGTCATGCCTAAGTCTATAGTAGATAAATTGGGGATAAAGTATGAACCTAATGCTAAAGGGATCTTATAATTAGATGGGTTTCCTTCTAATATTATTGGTGTCTTTAAATATCTAAAAACCATCTTGGTTTATTTTCTTAATTTCACTATATCTTAAGATGTGGTAGTAGTTGACCTCCCTCCCTACTTTGCCTTATGCTTGTCTAGGGATTTCACCACCAAAATAGGGGTTATATCTCTTTTGATTGGTCTTATATGACTTTAGGACCATATATGTAACAAAGGTCACTATAAGGTTTGAGACTACTTTTAGGTTCCACTTACATCCTTACATGTCTAATTTGTTAAGTGTCAATTACACTATCATAGATGAGGATGAATACCCAAATGACTAAAATCCCATTGAACCTCTTGAAGGCATATCAGATTTTTTACTTAATGAATTAGAAAAATACAACCATGGATATGATCCATACAAAATAATTGAAGACGCAAGTTTGTGTGTGTATTGTATGCATGAATAAAGGGCTATCATACTAGCTCTCACTAGCCCAATCCAAAATCATGAAGGAGTATGGAATGTATTATTTGAATGCTATAAATCCAAGAATTAAAGTGGGGAAAGTGTCATGCTTGTCTCTCCTTCCAAGAAAAGATAGTTTTTTGACTTAAGGTTTCAATTTAGTTGCACCTTCTAACACAGTAGAGTATGAAGCCCTTATCCATGAGTTACAATGGGTAAGAAAGAGAGTCATCAAGCTCCTAAAACCCATGGGAGATAGTCAATTGGTCGTGAATCAAGGGAGAGGTCAAACTTCAATCAATAATCCATTATTAAAGGCATACAAGCATAGGGCTTGGGACCTCTTGGAGGACGTTGAGGCCTTTGACATTCATTATATTCCTAGAGAAGCCAATCAACATGCATACTAATTGGTAGCCATAGGAGCATAGTATGAAATAATAATTAGGGTTAAATACATCAAGGAATATTCCCAAATCAAGGTGTTATGAAGACCTTTTGTCCCTAACAATGAGGTGATCTAGAAAGTGTTTTAAAATGATAATCAAATTGCATTCTTCTTACAATAGGAGGTATAAGTTTGCTCAAAGAACCAAGGCAAATTATAACAATAGTATGGGGTCTAGATTGACTAATTGAGGAAAAACAAGTTACCTAAGGGTTTAGTGACATTATAAATCATATTCAATGAATATGACCAACTAAGGAAAGATAAGGTGAACATATACATGAAAGAAGAGCATTATGATAAAGTTATCATCTTCAAATATAAGCTACTCAAACTAGGAAAATTAAACACTAAGGAGGATAAGGAAACATTCATAGAATTATTACAAGAGTTTATAGAAATTTTTCCTTAGGAATATAATGAATTGAAGAGGTTTGACCCTAGTTTGGCTTAACACACCATAGAGTTGGATACAAATGCTAACTCTGTGAGACAAAAAATAAAGACCATCCAACCCAAATATTGAGATCCTTATGAATAAGGAGTTGATAAATATCATTGAATCCAAAATAATATTTAACATCAAACACTCTTCATGGGTAAAAAATATTATTCCTATGAGGAATAATAATGAGGAGATAAGGTTGTGTGTAGACTTCATAGATCTCAACAAGGTATCACTAAGTGATCACTACCCTCTAGCATCTATAGATTATATTCTTCAAAGAGTTGTAGGTTCATAAAGGTTCTCCTTACTTGATGGATACTCAATGTATAGTCAAGTGTTAGTGAGGGAGTAATATCAACATAAGACTACCTTCACAACCAAGTGAGGTACTTATGCTTATAATAAGATTCCCTTAGGATTGTCTAATGTAGGGGCCACCTTCCAAATGGAAATGGATGTAGCCTTCCAAGGTATTAACAATGATATGTTGCTCATCTACCTTGATTACATAATGGTATTCTCTAAGGACCCAAAAAATCACTTTGGATATTTGAGGCCGGTGTTTGATAGGTATAAGCAGTTTAGGGTCTCTTTAAACCCCCAAAAATATATCTTTGTAGTCCATGAGTGTAGACTTATAGGAAATGTGGTATCAAAATAAGGTCTCTATTATTACCCTAAAAGGATATATGAAATACTTTCCATATCAATTCCCAAACACAATAAGGGATTACATAGTTTCTTAGGTAAAATCAAATTCATAAAAAGGTTCATACCTAGATTTTCAAATTAGTTAGGCCTATAACTCACATGCTCAAGAAACATAAAGAGTTATCATAGACCAAAGAAGGTAAAATAATATTTTAGGCCATCAATAAGTACATTTCCCAAGTTCCCACCCTCCTCAAACCTAATTTTTCAAGGAACTTCTTCACGTAACAAAATAGAGAATGCCTTGAATAACCCATAGCCTTCTTCAACTAAGCATTCGAGGGGTATGAAGATATGTAAAATTTTGTTGAAAAACATTTAATTTAATTCATGAGAGTCCTAAATAAGTTTAGACACATGTTGTCTAACAACAAAATATTTGTCATGGTGGTTCATCCTATTATCAAATATTTCATCCTTAACAGAGACTTGAGTGAAAAGAGGGCTGGTTGGGTAACCAAATACATAGAATATGACATTGAATTCAAGTTAAAAAATTTGGTTATGCATAAGGGAATGTGTTAACACATTTAATTAGATGTGAAATAGGATAAGGAAATGGTTTTGGCAGTCTAAGATGATCAACAAGTAGCTGTACCTTTATCTCCTTCCAACTGGACCTAAGACATGGTGAGATTCCTTCAGATGGGAGAATTTCCTATAATATTAAATAGGAAATTAAGGTTTTACTTTATAATTCATCTCATTCCTTTGTCTTTATTTTTGGGTTACTCTTCAAGAAATACCTTGATGGCATGATTTTGAGGTGTGTAGAAACTAGTCAAATTGACAAGCTCCTAGGAAAATTTCACAATGGGCCTACAAGAGGACACTTTATAGCTAAGAAAAAAACATAAAATATCATAATAATAGGTTAGTTTTTACATATTTTATTCATGGATTCTCATTATTAGGTTAGGAGTCACCAAAAATGTGTTATGTTCAAAGTCAAGCAAAGACTATTTGCCTTACTTCTCAAGCCTATTCAAGTGGAACAACCCTTCATACAGTGGGACCTAAACTTTTTAGGTATGATTCATCCCCAATATTGTGTTTTATATAAGTGGATTTTGACTACTACTAATTAATTTAATATGTGGGTGGATTAATCTACACTCAAGGAGGCAAATGAGAACTTAGTCTTGGATTTCTATGACAGTCTAGTGACCATATTTGGGGTCCCCTCTACCATCATATCAAACAATGCATAGAATTAAATAGTGAAAATGTGAGTGAGTGGGATTTAAATCATGGTATCTACCTTAGTTATTAATATAATTAATATCCATAGGGTAATGGAATAGAAGAGTCTATGAATAAGAATCTGATTAGGATCATAAGAAGAACAATGGAGGACAACCAAAGGGAGTGGAATACCAAACTAAGGGATGCCTTATGGGCATATAGGATTACTCCTAAGAATTATACTATCCACTCACCATATATTATTATCTATGGAAAATAATTAAGGTTTCCCATATCACTTTAGCTTCCAACCTTAGAACTTGCATACCAAATTGAACTCATGGAGAGTGATGCAATGGAGGTGAGGATGAATGAACTAAGGGAGATAGAAGAGACAAGGGATGATGTTATGAATGCCATGTGGTCCAAAAAAGATCAATTCAAGAGATAATTTGAAAATATTTACTCTTAAAATAACTTCTAATAAGGTGACATTGTACATATGTGGGATGAAGACCATGCCAAGCTAGGTAAGCATTCAAAGTTTGATAGTCTTTAGAGTGGGCCATACATCATTACTAGTTGTAAAGAGAATAATGACTACAATTGTATAAATTTATTTGTGAGGAACTCCATATCATTGTCAATGGGGTGACCCTCAAATATTTTTATTAGAATAAAAAACCATCTTGTACATAGTAGTTAGTTTCCTTCCCCCAAGTGCTAAAGCACATGCTTTGCTAGTTGTTTGTTTGTTCTTAATGATTTATATTGTGTGTCCTTATTATGTTTCTTATATATTATTATGTGTATTATTAAGTTTTTTTTATACTTTAAGGTTTTCAACTTATTATTTATGAGGTAATAGTCTAGTTAAAGAGTCTTTCATCTATAACATGAGTGGTATGCAAGAGATCCTAGGTACTCTTAACTAATAGGTAGGTCAAGCCTTAAGAGTCACCAGTATTGTTGACTAATTTCTATCCTTATGCCTAGAAATGAGTCAATGTATCTTGAGAGATCAAAAATCATGTTTGGTGACCCTTGTACTTTTGAAGTGTTAAAGTAGTCCAAAGGAAGATCACTAGTCATCATTTCAAGCAATAGATTCAAGTATTTTGAACATGTCAAGGAATACCATGATAGTTATATTCTCACCCTATTTGAGCTTTGTGTCAGGTATCCTCCTTGTTATTAGACATGTGTAAAGATACATAATATGCCTTGGGCTGGTATTAATGGTCCAAATTTTCCCATAATGAAGATGACTAAATGTGGTAGCTTATGACTCATCATGAATCCATATAGTGTGTTAAAAAGATCCATAATAGGTCTTGGGCTGGTCTTGAAGGTCCAATTTTTCCCATAATGAAGATGACTAAATGTGGTAGCTTATGACTCATCATGAATCCATCTAGTGTGTTAAAGACCTACATAGTATGGCTTGATCATAAGTATTAAGGATGTTATAAAGATATATGGCAACCTAATTTAGGTCATTATCATGTTCTAAGGTCTTTTAATAAGTATTAAAGTAACCTCCATTTGAATCCTTCACTTTAATCCATATACATTATCTTAAATGGGAAATTTGACCTTAAGGTGATGCTACTTTGACATCAAAATTCCACTAAGACCAACATTTATGCATTTAAAGACCTCCATGATCACCATATTGCCATAATCAAATGGTCTTGGATGTAAAATATGTCTTCTCACAAGTCAAAGACCTTTATTTGACCCTAAATAGGACCCACATGTGTGAAAAACTATCCTTTCAATTTCATAACCATATAATATGTGTTTAAATGTTGTATAACTTTCATTTTCAGTCCTCCTCCCACCAATGGTTATTCATGATTTGAAAACATGAGAAAATGTATGAATCTAGTGTTTTTCAAGAGTTCTTAGATAAGTAAAAATCCATATAGTATGGATATAGTCATATGGAGCTAGGGATATATAATATGAGTTCAACATAGATATCAAGTGAGAGAATCTAGGTGTCTCAAATCTAAAAGAGCCAAAAACTATTATATTTCATCTATTGAGTTCTTTGGCAACCAAGGATATCACTTCATGTTTATGCTCAACTTGTAAACAAGAAAGAATATGGTAGTTTGAGATATTAGTTATAGGAATGCGGTATAATGGCCTTCAAATCCTTGGAATTAGTTTTAATGTCCCCTATGCTTTATGAACAAACATTAAGAAGTTAAGCAGTCTAGGTTACCTTACTCATCTACACAGTGTCAAAAAATGGAATGATTTCAATGCATTATTGGCTTATTTGATTAAACTAATGGTTGTTCATGTCTTGTATTATATTTAAATATCATACCATGGCATCCTCCACCCCTAGTTCACATGTGTCAGCCTATGGAAGCAAGAAAAACCAAGGATACCACTATCTATAGACTACAAGTAGGGTTCTATTGATGAAAAAGGATATTTAGTGTACATGTTTGATAATCAATAATGGTTTGAGGTTAATTGATGGATAATTAAATATTTTCATGTATTCTTTCATCCTTATTTTAAGTTAAATGGTAAGATGGACCTCAAATATCAAAATATCTCACCTCTAAATGAGACTGCCTACATATTGAGCTTAATTGCAAATGAGAACTAAGTATTCAATGAAGGTAGATATTAGATGTCATTAGGAAACCATAGAGAGGCATCAGGGGTGTTGGATTCAAGTATAATAACGCCTTATCATAAGAATCAAAGTCTATTATGGATGTCATAGTGAAGACACTATTGTCTATCCCTCCAAGGCGTTCATAGATCTAATTAGCAAAAGTTAAGGTTGTTTAATAGAATTTGAGGTATTTGGAGAGTCCTAGGTTTCCATTTCTCACTATATATGATTGATTGATGAAATCCAAGTGTTTTACTTTGTTAATTATATGAGTAAGGATGACTAGGGTCTTTTTATTCCATCTTGAGTATGAGTCAATAGTCTATTTTAATCTCTCAAGGAAGCCTTGTCATATGATTATCTCATCAGTATCATTCAACTCATAATGATATTTGAGTCCCAAGTTAAAACTCCAAAAGGATTTCTAACTACCACTTAGATGTTTGAGTCATCATGCCCATGTTTAAGGGGTGAGAGCAAGGCCAAGTATTGTATAAAACCATCAAAATCCATTAAGATTGTATGAAAAAAGCATATCTAGGTGTAAGTACTATTGAAAAGCATGATGGCCACCTATAGTAACCTAACTCATCTTATCCTTCAAAGGGTTCAATATTATCATATGCACTTAAGTTTCAAGATGCATAAAATGGGTCATAGATTGTAGAGATAGTTATATTAAAATAATGGTTTTGAACACAAATAATAACATAGGGGTCTCAAGTATAATAATATAAATTCTCTTCTAACCTAGGATACTACTCAACATACCTATTAACAATCAACATTCATAAATCACTACCTACAAGATTATTGACAGTCCATCTCCAACCATGAATATGAGACCAAGTATCCCATATAGGATAAAACATAGACTAAGATGGTGGTTAGATCATGGAGATCATGTTTATAAGGATAAAGAGTTTGAAGAGATGATCGAGAAAAATGGTTTAAGAATGTACAATGAGCTATCTTTGCTTAGTCATTATAGAGTACATGACTAGAGTGAATGGAAATGCCAAGAGCATGTAAAATGGACTCCAAAACCCCAAAGTAGACTCAAGGCCATAAGAAGGTATGTAATGTTTCTAAGGGCCATAAAGTATATGTTTTAAGTAAGGTAATATAGATAAATAGTCATTTTTAGTCTTAACACCTTCTCAAGCTCCATTAACTTAAGCAGCCATGTCGAATTACCATTTTTAACGCTCATGTATGTCATGATATAGGTACTCAGAGCTAGTGATCTTATGGAGAGTTTGGAATACCTGTGCCCTCAAAATTAATGGAAGAGAGAGTCGGATTTAGGGGCCCAATTATATGAACAAACCTTAACACTATAAACTACATAAATTTCCTAGTAAGGAGCTTAAAGCACACCATATTTCATTCATATCTCATCATAAAGTTTGTATGGGAACTAAATATATTCAATATATTTGAATGGGTTTATGGGGTAAATGTTCAAGGCAAGAAGTTTTGGTTTAGAGGTCTATATTATATGAACCATAATTAAGATGATGGACCTCTAAAACCCTTCTTAAAACTTGATTCCTACCCATTTAAGAAATTATACCTCCAAATGCATCCAAATGAATGTAATTGGGCTATGAAATAGTCTTAGTGGTCTCCCCAAATCACCTAAGCACCCAAATGGTCTATTATTCAACATGTGTAGGGTATGTGTTGTATATATCAAGCATAAAATAGATACTCTAAGCCTATATGGAAAAATAAAAAAAGGTTTTTCACATACCATATGTTTTTGAAGAGCAATAGGGACCTAGAGGTCTTAAATAACCACACAATGTCCACCTACAGGGGTCTATATGCTTGATAACCACTTGTAGACCTACCTAAGTACTTAGGTGGAGGACTATATGCAAAATAAGAAGAATTAAGTTGCTTAATCATGCTAAAAAATACAATCTAAATGTGCTAAGAGGTGAATTTCATGTTAAAAAAGGTGATCAAGTCCCTCGTATCCCTAGTTTAAGGTCAAGATGCAACAACTCCACCTTTAGGCCTATTGGCCTAACACCTTCCTCAAGATAATGCCACTTGAAGTCTAGAACAAAGTAAAAATGAGATTATTTGGCACCTAAAACCACCATGGAAATGTTTAGAATGTTATTTCAAGTGTGTGATCTACTTTGGTTTGTAGGGGAGAGGTCATAGTACATCATTTAAGGCTGAGAATGCCTTGAAACTACTAAGAATGTACACTTCTCACTCGAGGAATAACTTAATGAGATCATAAATATACAAAAAAATTCATGGGGAGCTAAGAACTTTGGGAGAGTTGAGGGGCCTTGACTAAAACAAAATAGTGGCATTGGTTCATAGGTCATGGTCCTAACCTTTATGAACCATTTTTAGGAACACAAACCCCCTTAAACCTCCCTAAAACCCTAATAGTGACCCTATTAAAAATATATGTGATAAAATGCATCTAAATTCACTATAATTTACTAATAAATACTTGGATCATATAGTACACTCTTAGGGGATCTCATCCATAGTACTTGTCTATAAGGGCTATTATATAGACTCACCAAAAATTGTAGTTTTGCAAGGTTTGAATCAAAATCTAATGTGAAAAACTTGATCAAGGATTGAAAATTATTGGAGGAGGTATTATGAGAAATTTTTAACCTTATAAAATAATGAAATACTTACAATTATACCTTAAAATTTTCATACAGGTATGTGCCAAATAGGTAGTCTAAATATGCTAAAGGGAGTTGACCTAGTCATCTAAGCAAGGAAAAATTATAGGTGTGATTTACTTCGAGAACATAAGTTTTGGTATATTAGGTTGGTTTAGATGGTAATAATCTCACTTAGTCATTTTAAATCATTCAATCCTCATAGCCATCCAAGTGCAAGCATATAAGAGACTAGGCTAATAGTTTGACAAGCCTACTTAACCAACAAAAAGGAGATGTTCATGGGTGTAGAAGGATAATATTAAGTTAATTCATGATCATGAAACTAATATAAATATATCTTGAGGTGATAAGGCTTAATATCCATGGCCATTATGGAATATTTAGGTAGTTTCTTGAAACTCGTCAATGTGCAAGAAAGAGGTGACCATTAAATGTTTCATGGAGAAGACCTAATTGAATCACTTCAATGTTTTGTAACTATCATAAGGAGAATAAATTAACCAAGTATGACATGAAAATTATCTTCATGAGTTTAACCTTGTCAAAATATATACATCAATGCCCAAATATGCTCATTACATACACAAATCAACCTAGGCAATGCATGTAATAGTGTGAAGGTTGCTTGTAACTACCAATTGAAAGGATTGTGGTCATTCATGACATATTCATGCTATTTCCATGCCTGATTATCTCATCACTCTTATCCACTCTTCTATTTTTTTAGTCTCTTAGGTTATTGTAATTATCACTTGGTTGGGTGTAATGAAAATATACCAAATTATATCTTGAGAACCTCTTTTAATCAATAAAGAAGGATGATTCACATGTTTATTTACTAGAATTAGTGTGTTATGGGTTTTTGATTTTCCCAAATTTTTATGTTTATCCTCCTTTTTAAGTCTTCTCCTTCACCTAGTTGTTATAATGCCATTTTATGCAGGTCATGTGATGTGTTAGAGTGTTGGTAGATGTATTAAAGAGTAAGCTATTTGATAGTACCTCAAAAAAAACTCTTTTCCATTAATTTAAAGTTATAAACATCCATCATAGCCTTCAAATGAAATAATCATGCTTATTAGTTCATTAGGAAGCTTATTTTAGTCATAAACCTTTACTTGATTCATAAAGTGTTGACTGAAGATCAATTAGAGTGGATATATCAATACTGGTGCATCACCATCTTTAGAATAGGTTTCCTTTCCATTTTTTCCTTCTATCCCTTTTCACCCCAACAATCAGTAGGTCTTAGATAGTGATCTCAAGTTGATGTACTAGGGTATGTATCCCCATAAACTAGAGGTTTGGTCCTCCTATAGTCACTCATAGCCTTTGGACCAATCTCATATTAACCCAAACTTGGAGAGAACTAAACCATATTCTCTTGAGGCTTAATTTTCAAGTGTTAATAACACTTAATTCCATGTTTTGAAAACTTAACAATTTTTCAAAATTTTCAAAGTGGAGATTCACCTTTCCATATTGAACTTCAATTGAGCTTAACTTTCAACCCATTGGTCCTTTTGAGGTTCAATGTTTTTTAAAAGTAAGTAATTTTTTGATCTCTTTGCATTGGTGATATTCCCATGCCTTGTAAATTTAAACCTATATAGATTTAGGGGGTGTTACATTACTAGTATATAACACACATGTTTCATCAATTACTTCCTTTCTGCACCATGGATCTTAGTTTAGTTTGGATTCTTACACCATTCAACTATCACAAGTGAGAATTCAAAGTATAAATATACTGTAGGAGAGGAGGTTTACACCAAATCATGATGAGTATATAAATAAATTTGACACTTGATGTAGATAAGGTTAAATGGTATAATCAAAGTTATAAAACCTATGGTATGTTATGCCTATCTATGTATTTTGACTTACTTTTTCATATAGAATCTAAAATAACTCCAAATCAATTATGGACATTATTCAATATACTCTTTAGAAAGTAGGATGAAAAGAGTGGTCATGAGTTGGAGAATGATCTCATCAGTTTGAGCCCACGAAATTTTGATACAATACAAGGATTATTTAGAAATTTTAAATCACTTAGGTTATAGTTGAAACTATGTCGAATTGATAAAATTTATGATCAATTAATTCTTTCTATCCTTGTCAAATTGGGATCTAACTATTTTGTACTTATTTCTACCTTCCGTGCCACCAAGCATGCCCTTGGAGCTACATGGACCATGCCATCCTTGGATGAAATTACTACTGACTTGACTCTAGAGCAAGACAAACTCATTGAAAAGGGTACATTGAAGTACTCCAAATATAATTCCTTATTTGCGAGTCGTGACAAATACAATGCTTCTAATAGAAAGGAGAATAAATAGAACAAGAAAGGGTAAAAAAATTGATGTTAAGCCAAAAACATCAATAAAAAGAGTCCTTCACTTCAAATGTGAAATCCAAGAAAGAATGACTCACATGTGGATATTACAATAAATATGGGCCTGATGAAGCCAAATGCATGAAGAAGTAGATTGACCAACTGATGAAAATTAGAGAGAAGCATAATATCAATGTCCTTGATTCTTCCACTCAGAGTTCATTAGTATAGGGGTATTCTAAGGCAAAAGATATTAAAAATGGAAAAGATAAGGGAAAAACTCTTATTTTAGTTGCATCCCAAACTTTCACATAGGCTATTGATTCTAGTGCATCATACCAAATGGATTCATCACACCATATGGCTTCATCACAAGACTTATTCACATCCTTGGAGTCTTATTCTATGCCTTATATTTTATTTGGTGATGATACTTACATATAATTTAGTAGGAGTAGATATGTTGAAGTGAATGATGGGACATTTCATGATGTTCTATGTGTTCCATCTTTATCTACCAATCTCTTATCTATTAACCATATCACTCACATCGGTCTGGGCCACACCCAATTTCATGGTTATTAGGGAAGTTATTAATGAGTCCATTTTTGCATTTGGAAAAATAGATCACCAATACAAGTTGCATACTTTCTTACATTTTACTCCTAATCAACTATATACTACATTGCTCTCTCATTCAAATGAGGTGAGTAAATTGTGGCATGAGTGATTTTCCCACCTCAACAATCACTACATAGAGTAATTAAATCATTATGAAATGGTTTCAAGGTTTCCATGAGTTAATTTTTATAATGGATTATTATAGGGTTACATTCTTTGTGTTGGCTAGATATTCTATAGGCTATCAAAAGTACCTAGGTAGTCATGGGATTAAATCCCATTCATTTAACAATGAATCTCCTATATGCTTATGTCTATTTACTTAGAATCATTTCCAACTCTTAGTTATTCACATATTATACAAATTATGTGCAAGTTTTCTTATTTTTTGGGTATTACTTTAATCATAGAGTTCATAAACCATAAAAAGGTGATTTTATAGCAAGTAAGCAGCTATTTTAGATAATGTGTTAAGAAATTGAGAATGAAAGACAATAACATGTGAGAAGAAATAAGTCACACTTCATAATAAGTAGTTTTACAGAGCTTATTGAATTTGTACAAGCAAAAAAAAAATCAAGAGATGATAATGCTTTCAGTAAATGATTAAGAAATATTGGAATTCACATTTATATTTAAAGATAACACAAATTTTACAATTTTAATATTCAAAAATACACCAAATGATCTCTTGAGACATAAAGTTCCACATAAATCAACATCCTTATTATTCACTTTGAACCAATTTCATACAAAATAAAAAATCATAAATTTAAACACATAGTTTTAGATTACTTAAACTCTCTTACTTCAATTAAAATTTCTTTTAAAAAATTACCATCCTTAGGCAAGCAGGCCTGCACTTATATTTATATAATTTTAGAAGTAAAAAAAATAGGAGATAAATCCTTGAATTTCCATTTGTTGCACTAAAAACTAGGAACTGTTGAGAGGTATGTCCTAGACTTTCTCCTCTATGGCATGCAATAGCGAATGACATGTAGCACTCATTAGTTTTTCTTTTTAGATAAAAAAAATCTCTTTACA
Source organism: Torreya grandis (assembly GCA_037957365.1). Lineage (NCBI taxonomy): Eukaryota > Viridiplantae > Streptophyta > Pinopsida > Cupressales > Taxaceae > Torreya > Torreya grandis. The sequence continues at coordinate 320,674 of JARHVA010009224.1, read as the reverse complement.
TGTAGTACAAAGTTTGCTTAAGTAGTTTACTTTTAGAAAATGACTTCAAGTAATGGTGTTTAGCTAAGTTACTTGAGTCTTACATTTTACAAAATAATATACCTGGACAAGTAACTTCACTAAATGTCTTTACTTAAAGTAATTAATTATAACAAGGCTACTTCAAACATATCACTAAAGAAAATAGAAGAAAATGGAAAGAAGAAATAAGAAATTGTTGAGAAAAGGAGTAATAACAATCATTCCATGTCATGGGATTTATATCTTCAATTTTCTCCATATTTGATGTGTTGAGACATCATAGTCTAAACTACTACATCATCTATCTTGACAACTCATTACCTCTCCATGTCATACCTGAATAGTTCTCTCTCTAGTTTTTTGCAGTATGCTTTAATTTTCTCAATCTTAGGTTCAAGCCTCTTAACATCTTATTGATTTTTTATTAACTCCTTTATATATTTTTCTATGAAAGGAGTACAAGATTTTAAAATTTTCTAATTGAACTATTGATGTAAATCTTTAAGTGTTATTGAATTCTCATCTAAACTTATGAGGTAGTAGATACAATCCTCCAAATCTAATTTCACATCTCGAGCTTCTTCTTCTAGAGTTTTTATTTACTGATGAATGGCTTAAAAAATATGCATATAAAAAGATATAATGAGCTCTTCTTCCCTTGCCTTCTTTACTGACCCTTGTATAAAAATTTGTTCTTCAATAAAAAATTTCTCATCTAAAGCATTTATTCCCTCTAGGATTTCCTTTTGTAATTCAAATATTCCGTTCTCATTTTCAATTTCTTTCATCAATGCATTTAGCTATGCCAATTTATTTTTGATGTCAACCAAGTTGTTTGGGACCTTGGGAAACCATTTATGAGTAGTATGTAGCATATTATCTATCCATTCATCAATGGATTTAGCCTTATCCCCAATTTATTCTACTTTAGTGATTACTTGTTGACCAATTGAATCACCTGCAAGAATTGATTATTTTAGAGTAGACCTTGATCTTTTGGATATTATTTCACACAACTTGGAATTTTTCTATTTCAATTGATCCTTAGCAACCTTATTCTCATCAATATTCTTAAAAAGAGTGTTAATCAGAGTTTGAGTATCTTGATTTAAGCCTTTTGTGGTAACTTCTCCAAGGGATACTTTTGTGATTGTTAAGTATTTCTTAGTGATTTCACTTATATTCATGCCTTATGGAGGAGCTGATAAATCTACAAATTTCTATCTTGAAGGTTCAACTATCATCTTAGAATTTAATTTATCACTCTTAGGTTTATTTCTTTTTCTATCAAGACTCTTTAATAACTACAAATCAATCTCCTCCAAATTTATCACTTCTCTAGTTTCAAGAACTATCTACAATGCTAACCAGGATAAGAAGTATGAAAATTTGAAGAGTAGATAAATGTACAACCATTTGTTGTTGATTGTTTCTAATTATTAATTCCTAAGAGGGAACTTCTTGTGCACCTAAAACATTTTGAGCAATATTAGGAATTATTTGCTCATAATTTTCTTTCTCTTTCTCTTTCTTCTTCTCTACTTCTTTTTCCTTTTCCTTTACCTTCTCCTCTATCTCTACTTCTTTATCCTTTTACTTTTATTTTTCCTTCTCTAGTATCCTTGCCTAAGGTTCTTTTTATACCTCCTTCTTAGGTTCAACCATTTACTTTTGCTTTTCTTGTGGTGCCTCCTAAGATGGGGTCACTTCTTTGGAAATTACCTATTTTGAGTTTTTTTTAATGGTGGGTTGGTCATCTGAATGAGTTGGAGGTGGAGGAGTGGGTAGAGAAGATAAAGGAAGAGGAGGAAGGACAATATTATTCTTCTAAATGGGCTTGTGGGGGGACCTAATGCTATGATATTTTGGGGGTGGCATGAGTACTGATGGGTCTATGGTAGGTGTAGTAGAAGTAGGAATGATAGGTGGAGATGTATCTATAGAAGTGAAAAAAGGGGCTGTGGTGACAACTAGATGAGTTGGTTCTTTATCCTTGACCAGAGAATAAGTATGATCAACATTTCTTTTCAACTTCAATTTCTTCTACACTTGACTATTTTATCCTTATACTATTTCTTTCCTTTTTTTACTTATCTAGGTAATTTCAATAATTAACTACTTCATACAATACCCCTTATTAAGAATACATGTGGAAGTCATGATAGGGACCCTAAAATTTCTATCTGTAATAGTTTTAACTTGATATTTCCCAAAAACAATCTATAGAAGTAGGGAATTAACCCCTCCTACTGCATGGTAGGAATGATTGGTTACAATTTCATCATCTTCTATGTCCTCTAAAATTTTAGCTAAATCAAAATCATGAATATTTTCAATAGTCAACCTAATATTGTCTCTTATTCTTACAAAAAACTTGTCTCTATAATCAATCCAAAAATCTTCAACCATAGGAATATTTATATACTCAAGAGAAACTATATTTTAAGTTATGCCTTTGCAATCAAAATTTTCTCTAGCTTCAAAATGGGTTTGATTTTAGTTATGGTACATTTCCTTTTACATGTTCTTCACTTTATAAATGCTGGGGCAATGATAGTGACCATAAAAATACAAAAACTAATAGAGGAGTATTGAACATTTGACTGTAAGCCATGTAACTCAACTAGTTGCCTACATAATTCCATGAGAATCCATTTTTCAATAGGATATCTAGGTAACTTGATTGGTGTGCCTGAGAAACTACCAACTTTGATGTATGTGAAGTTAAAGAACTAAATGAAAATGGATCCAAATTAGGAAATGGCATCCCATGCTGCATTAGATACTCTCTTATGTTTCAGAGCTACATTTAACATGCAAATGATTTCATAGAATAATCTATTATTCACTATATTATAATGCTTTTAGTACTCAAAAAGAACCAATTAAGGGTAATACTCATATATGGTCTCTATTTCCAACATTTATTTTGTAGTTAACTTAGTAAAGGCTCCATTTGATGCTATAACATAAACTAGATACGAGGTCATTTTAAAGTCAAAAGTTTGCAAGACACTACATTACTATTGGTTGATGTTGTCATTTATCAACCTTTCCCATTCAATCATAACCAAGCTCTTGGTGATGTCAATGGTTCTAATGTATGTATACATCTAGGTTGAGAGGCACTTGTCATTATTTTTTCCATTAATTCTACATAGTAATTGTGTGATATCATCAACTTCTTGGATGAAGTCAGACCTTACTATCTATTTAGGGAACCTTGAGGGTTGTTTAACATTCCTTAGATAGTTTTCATTATCTTGATGTAATCAATTATCTTATTTTTATATTGAATCTTAGCTTTTTCCATTGTTATGTCAATCACTTTAGATGATGATGGGAGTTTTAGATAGTAGTTGAAATATTAAACATCCAATCTTATCACTATATTAGCAATAGTGTATTTTACAGTCTTAGTAAGAGAGTCATAATTATTTGGCACATGTTAAGAGAAACATATGAAATTATGCAGAACTTGGGAATACTATAGCTTATAGGATCCCACTATTTGTCATTGCTTTTATGAGTGGAGTTTTGGCTACAACTTTGGATATAACTAATAACTAAGTCACTAACACATGTCCCTTATTTGTATCACTTATTTCATTTAACTTTCAAGTGATACAAGATTCAATACGGTATCCTTTATACTCATACTTCATCTTTGGTTCTTGTGACTTGACTCTCTTTGATTTTGTTTTACCCTTTCTACTTGGGCTATGGATTTATTTAAGTGCTAACTCAGGGATTTATTTAATTAAATTTATTATTTCTTGTACTTATGCTCTATCTATTTCTTCTTATGATCCTTTTGACCTTGACATTTATTCTAGTTAACTCTAAGAAAACTCAATAAGTGCTCTAGAGAACTTACTAACTTCTCCTACTGATTTAGAAAAGGTTGAAGAAATGAATCAAGTTATTACATCAAATAAAACTTCTAATCAAACTTCAAATTTCAAGTAGCAGAGAGCCTTGTTAAATCCAAGTAACTCATAGTAAGTACTAGGGTATCACAACTCTGATTTGGTCTAGCTAATCTTCAATTCTTAAGTGCTCAAGAATCTAAGTAGGTAATAGGCATGGACAACATTGGGTTTCTTTTAGCTTATAACTTTGGGTTTGTATTAACATATTACTTGAGTTTAAAAAACTAAGTAATGAGTAATGAGGAGTCTAGGTTCCACTTGAGTATCTAATTTCAGTTTTACTTGTGTAATTTAATGGGTTTCTCAATACTTAAGACTTTGGGTTTACTAACATAGGTAACTTGCATTGAAAAACCTACATAAGTATAAGTAGTGAGTAGCCATAAATCTAGTCAAACAAGCAGTTATTATAAGTATAGGTAAATATGATCCCTAAGAGTATCGAGATTCTTAAGGCAAGTAACTTGGGCTCAGGACTCTAAGTAAGTAGTAAGTTGTAGAAAACTTAGGTTTCTTTGCTAGGTCACAATCAGCTAGGTTTTTAGCTAGGTTTTCTCATTCTTGGATTTTGAGTGGGGTTTTACATGCTTAGTGTTTATGAGATTTTTAAAAAGACTTTAAACAACATTTTTACATGTAAAAAATGGATTCAAATACAAGTGAAACAAAAAAATATAGTGAAAACTCAAAATGGCGTATGTAAAATTATTGGTAGTAAAAACATGATTTTCAACAAAGAATAAAAGGAGAAAATAAGAAGAAAATAACTAAAATACCTTGAATGAAAATTGTTAGAGATAAAATCACTCCAAATATGCAAACAACATTGATTAGGGATCACAAAATAAATGACTTGGTCAAACAACTCAAATGCCAAGTGGGAAATGAGGTAGATTTTATAAATATTTACATTTGCCAACACATTAATGATAAGTAGGAGACATGTGTGAGGGAGCCACATAATCCCTTGGATTTTTATCAAGTTTCTAGGACTACTTCACTTAATTTGGCTCTTAGAAGTCAAATAGCTTTGTAATCCTAATTTGGTCAAGGTTGGTGAGTATTTTGGGTTCATAAACCTTCACTACTTCTACTTGTGACTTTGAGAAAGTGAAGTTACTTTGAAAACTTGATTTGTTTTAGGTAGTGTTATGTGGGTTTGCAAACTTACTTTACTTGGTTACAATGAGAAGTAAAGTTATTTGATAATTTTGGTTTGAATTGAGTAGTGCAACTCAGGTTTGCAGGTAAGACTTTATTTTCACTTGATAAGTAAAGTAACTCAAAGAACCCAAGTTAGCCTGGAAGTGAGCTCAAACACTTAGATTTTTTATCCTCTTAGGAAATATGAGTAAATGGGTATTTTAGTGATGGCCTTGAGTAGATGTTTCCACACTTTTTGGAGAAATTTGAAGCAATTGGGAATGAAAGCAACCATAATGAAAAAAACTAAAGACTAAGTCTTATTCAAGGGGACTAAGTTTTAACAAGAACAAGTAACTCATAAAAGACAAAATAAAAAAATTTAATAAGGGTATCTCAAATTTCCATGTGTGAAATTTTAGGTGATACCAACTAAATCCTATTAGGGACATCTTTGTTTTTATCAGAAAGAAATAAACAAGTACAAGATCCTAGTATCTCTAGTTTTGAGTCTTGTCTATTGTGTATGGAGTCATGTAAAAATTCAATCACACAAACTATAAAATAAAAAAACAAATAATAAACATAAAAGAAAGACTAAAAAAATATTTATATACATACAAGTGTTACCCTGCTACTCAATTCTTTTAGAGTTTCAAGTGCTACCCATTGAAAAGTAGCGTCAGTTCAATTCCATATTGGTAAGCTAGGATGACACTATCTCTTCTAGTAATACTGTTTATAGTGAAAGACCCTTTCCATAGGGAGTCAAACTTGCCATGCTTCCCTTTTTGTTCATTCTGCTTATCCCACAAAAGGACCAGGTCACCAAATTCAAACTATCTATCTCAAACCTTATTATCAAAGATCCTCTTCACTTTCATTTGGTGATAAGTTAGTCAATCAACAACTTGAGTATGAACCAATTAAAGTTTAGTGAAAAACATAATCCTCTTATCAAGTGAATCTTGATAAGTTACATCTTCAATAGCTTTCAAAAATCATAAAGCAAGTAGCTCTATGGTGATTGGTATGTCAACATTTATTCCATATAACAAGTGAAAAGGAGACATACCAATGGCTTTATTTGGAGTGATTCTATCAACCCATGATCCATAAAATAACTTCTTATGCTAGGTACATTGATTATTATCCACTAGCTTATGAATGATGGTCATCAAGTTCTTGTTACTTGATTCCACTTGACCATTCCCATGAGGATAGTGATTCGAATCATGAACTAGGTCTATTCTTGTATGAGTAAAATAAATCAATTAGTTCTAATGAAGAGAAATTAGCCACATTATCAATGATTATCTTATGAGGAACACCAAAACTCACTACAATGTTTTCCTTGATGAAGTCACATACAACTTTAGAAGTGGCATGCTTGATCAAAATGGCTTCTACCCACTTGCTAAAGTAACCTCTTATAGTTAAAACATAGAAATGTCTAGAACTTGAATAAGGATTCGACATGCCAATAAAATCTATGCCCCACTACAAGAATGGTTCACTGATTATAACTAGTTTTAATGGCAATGCTAACAACTTTACACATCTCAAAAAGTGTTGACATGCTTGACACTTAAAAACCCAATAAGATGTGTCTTGGAAAAAGGTAAGCCAAAAGTACCTTGCACATAAGATTTTGTGTTTTGTGACTCACACTGGAAAGTGACCTCCACATGATTTGTCATGAAACTTCTCTAGTAATCTAATTTGCTACTCTTTATCCACACAATAGAGGAAGACACTATCAATTCCTTTTTTGTACAAACCATTATCTTGAAGGACATAATATTTTGACTTCAACTTGATGGTACATTTTCCCTTATGTGTTAGATCAGCTAGACATTCTCCATAAGTTAGGAAGTAAGAAATCTTGATGTATCATTCATCCACAAGATTAACAAAAAACACCATAGGTAAATCTTTATCTAATTTATCTTGGAGTGAAAGTGCCATTGCATCTATGTCATTAGGTTTTGTCTTTGTCATCAATTAGCATAAGCCTCTTCCTCTTACCAAATTTGTTGGTTTGATATCTAGATAAAAATATTACACCTTAACTACCCATGTGCCTCTAAGTAATCCCAGTTCCTATAGTGTTAGAATTGATTTGACTACAGTGTTAGGTACATAAACTTTAGTATGTGAAGATAAAATGTAGTACCTAAAAACTTTGCATGCTTTGACTATAAAAAAAATAATGTTTCTCCATCTTTGAATACTTCACTTTGAAGCTTTTCAATGGATAGGTGATGCAATATATGGGGGATTCAATACCCTCATCATTATTCTATAGAAGTATAGTTGACATGGTATACTTAAAAGAATAATAGTAAAGAATGAACTCCTTACTAAAATTTGGGAAAAATAGCAATGGATCTTTAGCTATGGTTGATTTGATACTTTCAAATGATAACTTACCTTCAACATTATATTTGAAGTCTTACTTCTTTTTCATCATATAAGAGATGTGGCAAGTCAACTCGACAAAGTTAGGAATGAATCTTCTGAGGAATTTAACTTTCCTAAAGGAGTGCACACCCTACTTGAAAGTAGGAAAAGGTAGACTTTGAATAGATTTGACCCTTTATGGGTTAATATTCATTATTTTTTTGATAATATGTGACCAAAAATATTTCCTTTAGTCATGACAAATATTGATTTTTTGGGATTTAAAAAAATTCCATGATTCCTACTCTAGATGAAAACTTTTAAGTCAATCATATGATTACCTCTTTGCTTGGATAAGACTATCAAGTCATCAAGGTAAACCAAAATACTCTTATTTTTAAGATGTAAAAAAGCTAGATCCATTTCTCACTAATTTTTTTTTCCAACATTGATAAGCCTAAAAGGCTTCTTATGATAAGCAAACATTCCCCATGGCATTGCGAAAGTAGTCTTATTAATAATCTTCAACCACTTTTATCTGATTATACCCTAAAAATCCATCTAACATGGATATAGTATTTGAACCTGTAAATACTTACAAGGTGTGATCTATAATGGGAAATAGGTAGTTATTTTTTAAAGAAGCTTGATTTAGATTGTGGAAATCAACACATAGTCACATTTCTCCATTTTCATTTCCTAATGGGGCAATGTTAACTAGCCATTCTAAATGGTGAATTAGATATATGATCTTAGCATCAAAAATCTTCTATATTTAAGCATATATAATACCTTAAATGGTTGGGTTATGATGGTGTAGCTTTTACTTGTAAGGATTTACTTATGGCTTAAGTGGAATATAGTGTTGTACCTCATCTAGTTGGAAGGTCTTCAGGTCCTTATAGGACCAGGTGAACACATTAATGTATCTTTTGAGAATATTAATGAATGCTTATTTTTATTCTTTAGATAAATATTTTCTAATGTTGACTGTCTTAGGCTCTTATTCACTACCTAGATTAATCTACTGTACTTTTAAGAATGAACTATCACTATATTCTTTATTTTTATTTAGAAACTAATCATGCTTATTGAATATATCTTCTAAAGAAACTAACCGTTTTAGAATTTTTTTCCCTTTAATTGAATTATATATTTAATATTAGTAAGATTAGGATTACTGATACCTATTATCATCTAATGTGGAAGTGAACTACTTCCTTCAAATTATAACTCCTCAAAGTTATCTTACTTATCAAGGAATGTATCTATTTGCTTGTCATCATTGAAAACTTGCCATTGGTCAACATTATCTAGAGCATTTAGATGGTAAATAATCTCTAATTTATAGTTACCTACTCAAAAAAGTGTAGGCTATAGATTTGGTCTAAGTAAATATGTAGTAACTACAAGAGAATTAGTTATGGTTTTATGATCATGAAGAATTGAGTTGATTGAGAAGGCTATAAAATCAAGTGTTGCACTCAAAACTTGATCATGATAGTGCCTTAGCTTATCTTTCCTCACTTGATATTGGCCATGAATTCTCCTTATTATTAATTCAACATCACCTTGTGATTTTAGGAGGCTTACTCATTTTACCTTTGCTCATTAAAATCCTAACAAGAGTGCCTCATACTCTATTGTGTTTTTAGTATTTTCAAATATGAGTTTGTAGGAGTAAGGAAATACTTTACCATCAATTGATATCAATAACACCCAAACACCTAAACCAAAAAAATGTAGCAGCCATCAAACTCTAAAGTCCATATTTTATCTTCTTCTTCTTCTTCATCTTTGTCTTCTTCTTCTTCTTCTTCTTCTTCTTCTTCTTCTTCTTCTTCTTCTTCTTCTTCTTCTTCTTCTTCTTCTTCTTCTTCTTCTTCTACTTCCTCTGATTCTTGTATCTCCTTGCCCAAATCAAGGTAGTAAACTCCATGGTCTAATTCTTCAAAAAGAATCTGTGACCTTGAATCATCAAAATTAGAAATTATATACTTAGATTTATTTTCAAGCTAAAGTTTTTTATTTAATACTTTTATTAGAATGTGATAACATGACCAATCTATTTTGACTTCTCCACCTAGATATTTACAAAATTTTCTACTTAGTAACATTATGTAAGAGACTAAAATATCTATAACCAAAATTGTCATTTTGGGTATTTTATCTGGGAAAGCTACCAAGATAGCTTGGACACCTTTGATCTGTCTAATTAGGGGAACTTGTATCTCCATTTAGTAACATATACCTATTGTCTTAGTAAAATTGGGGCCAAGGGCATCAAATACTTTAGACGGCATAACATTATCAAAGGCTCTAGAGTCTAGGATATAATTGCTTAACTTAAACCCATTGATAAAGAGAGAGACATAGAATGGCTCTATCTTTTCAAATGTAGAAGAATATATGGGAGAAGTAACTATAGTATTGTTCTAGGAAGGAACCTATTTGAGAGTAGGCAAGATACCTATAGTGGCATTGGTTGAATTTTTTTACCCTTTAATTTATACATACTTGACTAGTCTATTCAAGTGATCTGGATAAGACCTCCAATATTTAGCTTCTGATATTTGAATTTTGGTTTTATTTATATGATAAATTATGTCAAAATAACAAATATATCCAAAAAGAGAAGGATTACATTCAATAGTATAAGTTACTATCTTATGAGTTTGAGAAAAATAAGTTACATACTTATCATTTGGAGCAAAAGAAGGTAAAAGACTACCTTTTTTAAGAATTCTTACTTATAATATAGAGTCCCCTTTTTCTTGTTCTTTGGAAGGTTTTTCACCATCTTGTTGAGTCTATGACCTTGTAAAAAATTCAAAAGAGTGACTATGATCTTCTTCAAACACTTTTTCATAATCATTTTTTGATTGATATTCAAGGTAGCCTATGTTGGAGTCACCAGCAGGATCTATGAAGTCATCTTCATCAACAAGACTTTGATGTGTATCATTAGTCATTGTATCTTATTAATTCATCTCAATGTTATTTTTGAGAGCATATTCAATTTATATTCTTTGTGTAAGACCAAAAATGTAATTCCTATTTTTATTATTAAAATTTTATGCGGGTACATTCCTAGTAAGAGTAGCATGAGTACCTTGAGAAATTTTCATTTTGAATTGTATTAAGTCATTAGCCAACTTATATAATAGGTAATTAGTGGTATATGATGAATTTGAAGTATAATAATCAACCTTAGAAGTTGTTTTCTTGATCTTTCTATCCATTATCAAGTCATCTTCAACCTACATAGAAAGATTATGAGCAACTGCTAAATCAGCGAGATGTGCTGTACACAATTGATAACTAACCTTTGATAACTGGGTATTAATTAAGAATAAATTTTTATTATCTCTACTGGTCATAAAATCTTGAGGGATTTTATAGAGTAGTCTATAAAACTTGGCAATAAAGTCTTGTATGTGTTCATGTGATTCTTTTTTAAGCTGAGTTAGTTGGGTAAGTAATATGTGAGAATGTTCTACAGCTTTGAAACTCTTCTCAAATTGCTTGTGCATAGTTCCCTAACTAAATATAATGTAGGGATACAAATGGTAAAACCATTCTACAACTAATTCATGCAAGGTCTCAATGAAGAGTCTAACTGAGACATCTTCATGCTCAATGCCAATTACTCCACAAGCTACAAAGAAAGTAGCCAAGTGCTCATCTGGACTTTGTTTCCCATCACCTATGAATTTCATAAAATTATTTATTGACCCCTTTGGAAAGGCATGGAGAAGAGGATTCAAATTTAGTGGGCTAATCACAGCCCCCCAAGGGACTAGAAGTGGTATCAATATTCTTTTGAGAATAAATAACTAAGGATTTATGGGTTGAATTATTCTTGAGGAATTATGATGTAGTTTATTCACTAGATTTTATGCTTGTCTCATGGGTGAAATATTGGCTCTTATTATTATGTCTTGGATGGGAAAGCTAAAATTGAACCATTCTAGTAATTCAAAGAAGTCATCAATTTGACCTTGATCTCTCCTTGCTCTGGTGGAAGGTCAATTTTCTAGATTGAAGTAAAAAAATTCTTCTAAAGATTTACTCAAGTAATTTGGTTTATAAGCAAGGACTTAGGTGGTGGTTACTTGACATACAACATGTTTAATATAAACAAGGCATAAAACAAAATGTGTCTTCTTGACATGTATTAACTTGAAGAAAAGTGATGCATCTATTTTTAAAGAGTTGAGTTAACTTCAACAAGGGAATGCTTTATTCACAATTGCATAACTTACTCTGCATACAACATTTTAGATGAGTAGTTTGGAGAACATGCATTTTTTTGGAAAACTAAAAATTAACTACACATATCTATACTTGTATGAGTAATCTAATTTTTAGTTTTTGGAGTTAAATTTGTAGTCCCTAGTAGAGTCACTAGAAACTATTGGCTATTTATTACTTTAATCATAGAGTTCATGAACCATAACAAGGTGATTTTAAATAAAGCAAGCAGATGTTTTAGAGAACATGTTAATAAATTTTTAGGAATTGAGAATGGAAGACTATAACATGTGAGAAGAAAGAAGTCACACTTCATAATAAGTATTTTCACAAAGCTTATTGAATCTATACAAGTAAACAAACATTCAAGAGATGATAATCCTTTCAATAAATGATTAAGAAATATTGGAATTCACATTCAAATTTAAAGATAATACAAAGTTTATCATTTTAATCTTCACAAACCCACCAAATGATCTATTGAGAGACAAAGTTCCATAAAAATCAACGTCCTTTTTATTCACTTTGAACCAATTTCATACAAAATAAAACTTATAAATCTAGATATAAAGTTTTAGATTACTTAAAATCTCTTGCTTCAGTTGTAATTTATTTTCAAAAATTGCCATCCTCAGGCACATAGGCCTGCACTTATATTTATAAATTTTCATAAGTAAAAAAAACTAAGAGATAACTCCTTGAATTTCCATGTGCTACACTAAAAACAAGGAACTGTTGAGAGGTGCCCTCTCATAATTTCTCCTCTATGGCATGAAATGATTGATGACAAGTAACACTCATTAGTTTTGTTGTTTGGATAAAAAACAATTGATTTGCATGTATCCCAAATTTTTCTTAAGCAATTTGATTCTATAAAATGACTTCATGTAATGGAATTTAGCCAAGTTACTTGAGTCTTACATTTTACAAAGTAATATACCTGGACAAGTAACTTCACTAAATGACTTTACCTAAAGTAATTAATTATAACAAAGTTACTTCAAACATATCACTTTAATAAAATAGAAACAAGAAATAAGAAGTTATTGAGAAAAGGAGTAATAATAATCATTCCATGTCATGGGCTTCAGATCTAGACTTTTCTCTATATTTGATGTTTTGATACATCATGGACTGAACTATTGCATCATCTATCTTGGCAACATATTGCCTCTTTATCTCATACGTTAATAGTTCTCTCTCCATTTTTCTATAGTATATTTTTACTTTATCAATCCTTAGTTTGAGCCTCTTAACATCTTTTTGATTTTTTATTAACTCCTTTATAGATTTTGCTATGAAAGGAGTAGAAGACTTCTCAATTTTCTACTTGAATTATTGATGTAACTCTTTAGGTGTTCTTAAATGGTCATCTAAACCTATGAGTTAGTAGATATAATCTTCCAAATATACTTTCACATCTCGAGATTTTTCTTCTAGAGTTTTTATTTCCTCATGCATGGATTTAAAAATTCACAGGCAAAAAAATATAATGAGATCTTCTCACCTTGCCTTCTTTACTAACCCTTCTAGAATAATTTATTCTTCAGTCAAAATTTTATTACTTAAATTGTTTATTCCCTATAGTCTTTCCTTTTGTAATTTACATATTCCATTCTCAGTTTCAATTTCTTTTATCAATTCCTTTAGCTATTCTAATTTATTTTTGACATCAACCAAGTTGCCTGAGGCCTTGGGAAACCATTTTTGAGTAGTATGTAACATATTCTCTATCCATTCATCAATGTATTTAGTCTTGTCCCTATTTTATTTTATTTTAATGATTAATTTATGACAAATTAAATCACCTAAAAGAATTTATTGTTGTGAAGTAGACCTTGCTAATTTAGCTATTATTTCACACAACTTAGAATTTTTATCTTTGATTAACCTTGTTTAAGGCTAATTAATCAAAATCAAGAGCTCTCAAGTGGATTTTCCATGAGATTTGTTGAATATTTCATTTTAAAAATTGATTCCTATTATTTTCATCACTTAGTGACATCATCTATGGGGTGGCATCCATCAAGCCATAAGTGCATAAAATATCAGGATTATGGGTCACCCATGCCTAGTTAATGCCCCCCATACCTCTTCAATTCCCCTTCTTCCAAGGTCATCTTGAGGATAATTATGGATTTAATTCCAAATATTAGGATTATCTTCAACTACACATCTCAATCTTGAGATGGATAATTGAGGTTGATCCTGACCAATCTCAAAAATCTATAAATAGAGAGGCCATGGACATCATTTATAAGTTATTTTGGTAAAAGGTTATTATGCTCAAATATCTTCAAAGATTTAATATTGCAAAGTTATAATGCTAAAATTTTTCCACAAAGCTTCATTAGTAGGCTAGTTTAGTGATTTGAAATCAAGATCCTAGGTTTTATGGAGTGTTCTTGAGGCATTGGAGGAGCTTACCACCATTGTTGACAAAGACAAGAATGCTTGATCAAGGGATAACATGTTTTTTAGCCAACTAGGTATGGTGAATCCATTTGAGAAGGTAATATGGTGTTTCTTTCTTTCATTTGTTTCTTTCTATCCTTTGTGATTACCATAGGAATAGATAGGCTTGGTTAGTTAGTTCTTTATGCATGTTTCATTGTTTATGGAATAATGCTTGACTAACTTGCTTTTTTAATACTCTCTACATCTTGGCATGCCCAGTGGGATAAGATGCATCCTACACCTAAACAATATCCTTTTACAAAATTTAAAAACTTATTTGAGATTTTAAAATTCTTGTAAATTGATTTTCTAACTTTATTTTTTCCATTTTTGGTTGCCATGATTTTTACATAGTAATCAACATCGAAAAAAATACCAACATCAGTTACTTAGATTAACTAACATTAGTCAACATAATCAACATCGAGAAGATATTGGTTGGTCATAACCGTCGTTGATGGTATTGATTGACATTGATCACTATGTTTTTTCCAAAAAACACATACTTGAGACCTACTTTTCCAAACTTGATTATTTTGAACTCAAAAAGGATTCAAAGCTAAGGGACATGCTAATAATTTTTCTATAGGACCAAGTGGGATATTTTCTCAAAATATGTTTAAATAACTTTTGCATGCTTAAAATTTGATTAGGAAATTTGTTTTGGTGTTTAACAAGGATATTTTAGGTGTTTTTGGTGAATGTTTTTTCAAAGTTTACAACTAAGACCAAGGGTTTAAATGAACACCACCAAACATTTCATTTGGGTTTAAAATTAAACACACTTGTCAATTATTATTTACAATAGTTGATTAGATTAATATTATTTAGAAAAAAGAGGAATGTTGCATGTATGCTCTTCCATTTGTCCCCTACAGGGAACCCTTGGAATCAAAAGTGCCATTCCTATTACAAATAGCCTAGTCTAAGGCTTAGAAATAATGTCACCTAAAGCACTCCCCAAAAACTCACTAAAGTTTGGGTGATCTTGAAAATAACTCTAAAGTCTTTCTATTTTCATGAAAACTTGGCTTACGATGGGGACTTCATCACCTCCTACAAGTTCTTTAGGGAAGCTTTGACCCAAGGTTTCATCTCTCAACATTGACTTCATTTGACTCCTTTGGAGTTACACACAATATGTAGTGGCACTTTGGACATCACACTACACTAAGAAAATAATAGGATGTAGTGGTTTCATAAAGGACTAGACCTTTTTACAACAAGCTTAGTGATATGGACCCAAAATCCATGCTTTTCTTTTACATTGTTTGGCGTGAAAGTCATTATACAATTGATTCCCCTAAAATGTTTGAAACTTGATAGTTTAGTAGACCCCACTTTACCATACCTTGTTAGTTTAGACTTAAGATGATTATTTTTTATTAACTTACTTAGTCTTGATTTGTGTGTAAAACTGCTTGTTAACTCAATGAACTTAACTAAAACACATTTACCTCAATTTTCTTGAGTAAGGGAGGCATTACGCTATTTAAATGGAAAATTCATCTTTTCCTTGTTCAATTTTTTATCAAAATCTTTGTGTCATGACATTCACTTTGGCACATTCATGTTGCCCAATTGAGTGTAGAACTTTTACCCAATTTGTTTAAATCCTTCACTTATAGTCCACATTCAAAATTGAACCTTTTTGAGTTCTAAGGGTTGGTGCGTCAAAGTGGGTTTGCCATTCATGCACTAAGATTGCTTTAACTTGGGTTCAATTTTCTATTTAGATTGAAGGTCATTTATTAAAGACTAAAAGTCATATTATCATCTTGGTGGACTAAAGTTATCTTACGTATCACTCATGCTTTAGGTCCTAGAACATATTTAATCCTTCTAGATTCATGTGGTAATTTTGTGTTCTCCATTTGGTCCTAGATTTATACTTAGTGATTCGTGTATGTCTTTACATCTTGAGTTATTTAGTTTATTTTGTCTTCTTCATAATTTAGAGAGCTTTCCTCTAAATTTCTAGGCTCTACTTGCAGAAGTTAAAACTAGATTTTTTAGTGTGGGTATACACAAATATATAGGCTTTTGTATACTAGTTTTTACCTTGGGTCTTTGAGTTAACTTACTCTCTTGTGATTTGTATGATTTCAACTTTACCAAAGGTTGAGTAATTTTGTGAAATAAATCTTCTAAAATTGTGTGTGGTTTCAAACCACCTTCCCTTGTAGTCTCATTAGTACCTTGGTTGTTTGTTTAATATGAGCCAAAGCACACTTTGATTGGTTGTTGAACATTGGTATAAAGTTAGTCAAGCACATAGAGCAGCTATTTTTAGACATGACACAAAGGTTGACTCATAGTGGGACCTCTTATGGCCTTAGTTATGAGGATGAGAAATTTTCTGATGGTTAAGATAACCCTATTGTTTTTTATGATATCCCCACAACAATAGGATTTGAAGGTGATTACATTGAATATCAACCCCAAGAATATCAAGATGAATCCCTTCTTAGATTGATATAATAAAGTGCTAAACTACCTTCTAACTTTCCTATGGAACAATTACATACCTTGGTTAGAGAAGGAGAACAACAATGGCAAGACAAATATTTTGCACAAATAGACATATCTTCTTCTTCTAACAAAGGAAATGAAATACAAATAGAGTCAAAACCCACAAATCTAGATCTTCTAGTTAAGATCAAGATAATAAGTCAATGATATGCAGATCAACTTGTCACAAAATTAATTGACTCCCTATTTTCCACTTCAATTCATAATAATGCTTCCAAAGAACATGAAGATATTTTGGATAGTACACAACAAATATTGGATGAGAGTATTACCATAGTGGATCAAGGTAATCTAAATGAATAGTTAAAGTCACAAGAGACCTTAAAAGATGTTCCATTTGACATAGAATATACATTCTTTAATCATCAAGAACCTCTTGTTACTTTAAAAACTTAGAAACCCAAACAATTAGTTTGAATTGAGAAAATCACTCAAATAAACCAAATATTGTTAAATAAACATAGACATTTATAAAATCAACAAAATGCAAAATAGCCAAATTTAGGGAATGTTTTACAATCCAAGAATCAACATGATATGTTCTCAACTCAAGTAGCAAATTAGAAACAAATCATAGATCGAAAGGTATATGCTTCTTATAGATCCATACAAAATTAGGGGCACATTCCACCCTAAC
This sequence comes from Torreya grandis, assembly GCA_037957365.1. NCBI lineage: Eukaryota > Viridiplantae > Streptophyta > Pinopsida > Cupressales > Taxaceae > Torreya > Torreya grandis. Next base: position 303,295 of record JARHVA010009224.1, on the reverse strand, counting down.
CAAAAAATCAAGGGAACATTCCACCCCAATAGTAATAGAACCAAGGGCACATTACACCCAAACCATAATAGAACAAGAGGCACATTCCACCCTAACAGAAATAAAACTAGGGGCACATTCCACCCCAAAAACATATTATCTAATCCAAAGATGTACCAAACATGTAAGAATGGAATTCTATGAAGGAAATTGTCCAAATATTAGAGATGAACAATAAAGTCAAAAAGTATAAATTTTATGAGATATGCCCATATCCATTTGACTTATCTATTCTCCATAAACCCTTTCCACCTCACTTTGAGGCACCCAAATTTGACAAATACAAAGGGAAATGAGATTTGTGTGAACACATACAAACATTATTCATCTTGTGTGAAGAGGTTTCTTATAGTAGTGAGTACTTATTACAATTATTTATGTATAGTTTAGCAGGACAAGCTATTGATTGGCTACTTAAACTACCCAAGGGATCTGTTATGGATTAGAATGAATTATAGGAATTTTTTTTAACCATTTATCATACAAAATAGAATATTAATTGACCATTGTTGACTTATTCAAAGCTAAACAACATAATGGTGAAAGTTTTGCTACATATCTACAAAGGTGGAGAGTATTGGTAGGCCACTTTCAACATAATTTACTAGACAAATAGTTGGTTGATATATTTGCATAGAATTTGCATCCTAAAGTTGTACATAATTTATGGTTAGCTTGTGCTAACTCATTTGAATAAATTATTTACAAAAGAGTTCAAATTGAGAAGGCTCTTATTGTTAGGGGCCTTGTTAAGATCTTTACACAAGGACAAGCATCTAATTAGACTAAATCACTAGCTCCTTAAATAGTTACTTAGGATAAGTCTAAGGGATTTCACAAAAATAAAAAAGTGGTTGGAAATGGGGTAACAAACATAAGACATGTACAAATAGTACAAACTATGCCTCCTCCAAATGTACAAATAACTCCCTCAAATCTGTTACCTACTTTTCAAAGATAACCTCCATGAAGGATGTTTCATAATAATTTAGAGTCTTTAGCAAGTTAGGAGAATCAGTTGAAGTAGTATTATAAAATCTCATTACAACTAACTTAATTATATGGCTAGTTTTAAGTCCATTTCCTCAAGATTAACCAAAATTAGACTGGTACAAAGAGAACAAATGGTGTGACTTTCATCATGCTACTAGTCATGATGCATATCTTTACATTCAATTATGACATATTATTGACAAATTTATTGAAAATGGTGAGCTAGAAACTAAGTTGGCCCCTAATTAGGACATAAATCAGGATATGGAAATCTACAAAGACCCATTTCCTTGACATGATCCACCACCACCAAGAAATAATCAACATGGTCATAATCAAGGATATAGGTAGAATCAAAACCAACAATAGGGTCAAAATGCTTTATGACTATAATAACACTATGGGATGCATTTATGCAACCCACATTGCCACTGTTTCTATGATGCCACATGGCCAATCTCTTGTTTCTCACAACATGAGACCTATCATTATATGGTCAATACCATCTCCCCTAGTAATACCATGTGGATTTTGCATCATCATGTTGCTACTTCATTTTCATAGGTTACTAATGTTGAACAATAGTACCATTCTTCTAAAGGCTCCTCACTGACCCAAAATTATAGAAATACTGTTAATCACCCATGAATAACCATCCAAGGCCCTTTACCTCATCCTTCTAATTATAACTACTTCTTACCACCTCTAGGTTGTGTAGTTACAACTAGATGCCCACAAGATACCATATAGGGCCCTTCTGATCCAAAACTCAAAAGCTTTGGCTGAAATATAATTCAAGAAACAAGAACACCACAATAACAATAATGCTATCTCTAAGAAGAGATGTTTTATTCAATAAATTTGTAGACCCAAACATATGCCTATCTCTAAGAAGAGATGTTTGATTTCCATTTCAGGTTACATCTTCATTTATAGACATTTTAAAGGTAGGAGGAGGATGTGGAAGGTCACCAATTTCAAGGGAAATTAATTTGTTTGACTTCCATGATTTACATCAATACATAATTCGAGGAATTACTATCTTTATAAACTTACCTTTTTTAGACTACACTACTAAAATTTAAATTTGGGGCACTTCCATTAGGTTTTTAGGGGTCAAAATCCATCAATCAGAGTGCCATGCTATCTCATTGCATTTTCCTTGTTCTTAGCTTTCCAATGGTTCAAATCGGGAGTCAAATAGAGCTATGGTGGAAAAGTTATGGCTTTCAAAAGTCCTACCACCGATTGGGGTAGAACCATCACCTGAATTATCACCTAGAATGTTTCCCAGATCACCTTCAACTACTTCCTTCCATAAACCCAATGAGAACATTGTGCTAATGATTCTAAATTTGAATACTATCCCAATGAAGACTAAACTAGTTCTATCCACAATTCAAAGGCCTTATAGTATAATAGACCAATTAGATAACACCCATATGCAAATTTCTATATTAGAACTCTTGTGGACATCTGATGTCTATAAAACCCTCTTCAATAAAAATTTACAAGAGTCTATTATGTCTAATTATATAAACCTTGATCAGTTCTAGATTCTAATTGGACATTTGTCTTCATTTCAGCAAATCACATTTGATCAAAAGGACATGTCCACCCTTGGCCCAAACCACAATAACCCATTACACATTAAGATATTCATTAAGAATCACAAGATCAATCAGGTTATTATAGATAATGGTTTAGGGTTAAACATCATATTTCTTAAATTAGTGTGATGATTGGGTTACATGGACAAAGACATTCAGCTAGAGACTATTACAATCAAGGCTTATGACAACACCAAGAGGGAGTCATCTGGTATAATTTGGTTGCCAGTCATGGTTTGGTCTATTTATCATAACATGTTATTCCATATTATGGATATTGAGATTCCTTATAACATACTTCTTAGTCATCCTTGGATCCATGAAGTACAAGTATATCCATATACTTTTCACCAATGCCTTAAGTTTCCCCTTGATGGGATCGAGGTTACTATTCCCATTGATTAGCAACCATACCAATATTGCAAACATCTCAAAGTAGATTTTTGAAATTATAACTATTTCCCACATTTTTAATTCATTTCAAATAATAAAAAATCCATCATTTTTCATCCATATCTATCTAATTATATAGACCCTAGTGATCTAGCCTCCACCTCAATTGATCCATTTCCTACATCTCTGGCCAAGTAGGTGATTATTAAAGATGCAGGAATTTTCATGTATCATTTAAATGATGTATTCCATATCAAAAAATTATCAAAATCCCCTAAAACATTTTGTAGGCCTAAAACTTCCCAGACTCCTAACAAACCTGATTAGATTTGGCAACCAAAGAAGAAGCAACAAAAACCTCCTATGGTTTTTGTACTTGCAGTTATGCCAAAGAAAGATTGAGAGGATTTTACAGAGGGAGATTTATTATATTCTAAGGGCCTTCTATATTGTTTTTATAATTTAAAATATCCTATCCCTAATAGGATAATGGATCATCTTGACTATACAGGGAAAGGCCTTGGCCACCAGGCACAAGGAATTTTAGAGCCCTTATCAGCTAGAGTTGTCAATGGGAATCATGGTCTCAGATTTAAACCACTAGAGGATGACCTCATAACATTTTGTAGTGATTCTTTTGAAGTGATTGGTAAAAAGAATCTTAGTAGTGATGAAATATCCCATTATAGCTTTTCTAATGAGCTTGCTAATTTAGATTTGTTTGATTCAAATGTAATATTGACCATAACACCTATTGGAGCTTCCCATCCTAAATCAAAAACCCATCCTAGTGGTGTTTTCCTTCTTGAAGTAGGACATTATATCTTTAACATTGGTATTTCCCATCTTGAAGCAAACCCTCACTATAACCTATGCCTTTGCCATCCTGAACTCATAGATTGGGATCAAAAAAATTTGGTCATATGCCTTGATGAGTTTCAAAATGAAGAATCAACTTTAGAATACATGGGCCTACAATATTCATTCCCCATTGGTGATCATAAATAGGGTTTTGATTTTTCATTAAATCTTTCTACCTACTTTGGAGAGTAGGCAAACTTTTTTGGTCATAAAAAAGAATAAACATCAAGATATTTAGGTGAAAACCTCTTTGAGGCACTCATTGATTAGGGAAAAAGTAAAGAAAAAGACAATCATTTGAGTGAAACCCTATTTTAGTCACTCCCAAGTGGGAAAGTTTGCTCATCCCCTTAAGACATAAAAAGTCTATCTAGCCTAAGATCCATATCTAGTACGAGCATCTCTTCAGAACAACATCAAATATTTAAGTGTCTTGCTATTGAGTTTCTAGAGGTCTTTGCCAATTGGCCTTTACCTAAGAGGGTAGATTTTGATTCTTCATATTATCTAGATCTTTGGGAGAAACAAAAATAAGATATAGTAGAAGAAGATGATCATGACCATACATTGCCTAAAATTCTAGAGGATGGATCCACAGTCCTTATGGAAAGCATAACAAAAGTGAATTTGGAAACCCATGAGGATGCCAAAAATGTTTATCTTGGAGCTTCCCTTAATTATGTATAATGGGAACATATTATATTCATTCTTAATGATTATATATACATCTTTGCATGGTTATATTCTAACATGCTAGGTCTAGATCTTGATTTAGTTGTGCATCATCTAGTTGTTCACCCTGATGCTATAACAATCAAGCAAAAGTTAAGAAAGATGCATCTATGCATCACCCTTTTGGTTAGGGCTGATTTGGAAAAAATTTTAGGAGCCAATTTTATCATACCACTAGATTAATCTAAATGGATTTCTAACATAGTGCTAGTATGTAAAAATAACCTAGGCATACATGTTTGTACTGATTTTCATGATATCAACAAGGCATATCCCAAAGATGATTTTCCTCTTCCCAACATCGACATGATTATCAACTCAACTAATAGGTATGAGATAATATCCTTAATAGATGGATTTTTTGGTTATAATTAGATCAAGATAGCCCCTGAAGATAAGCATAAGATTTCATTCACCACTCTATGGGGAACATTTTGTTACCAAGTCATGCCATTTGGTTTAAAGAACACTGGAGACACATATTAGCATGCAATAATTGTCATCTTCCATGACATGATGCATGAAATTGTCGAGGACTATGTTGATGATATATTAGCAAAATCAACAACAAGAGCTAGACACCCTGACATTCTACAAAGAATATTTGAGAGGCTTCATCCATATAAAGTCTACTTGAATCCTAAGAAATGTGTCTTTGGAGTCACATTAGGAAAATTGATATGGTTCATTATATCACAATGAGGGATTGAAGTCAACCCTGTGAAGGTCACCACTATTATGGAAATGCCTCCACCAATAATATTAAACAATTGTAGGGTCTAAAAGGTAAGAAGATCTAGTCTATACAAAGGTTCATTTCTCAATTGGCAGATAAGTGCCACCCATTTACCCATATCTTAAAGAAATGGGTGACAATTTAGTGGGATGAAGATTGTTAGATACTATTTACAAAGCTTAAAACATACTTAGCCAATCCACCAGTCTTTTACCCTCCAACATAAGGAAGGCCATTACTTCTTTACATATCAACCACAAAATATGCATTGGGAGCACTTTTAGCTTAGCATGATGATCATGGTAAAGAACACATGGTTTATTATTTAAGCCATACATTGGTAGCCTATAAACATAATTATATGCCTATTGAGAAGGCATGTTTAGATATGATGTTTACCACTAAGAAATTGTGACATTATATGCTGAATAACAAAAAAATTATTATCACCAAGGTAGATCCTATCAAGTTACTCTTATCTAAAGAAAATCTCCAAGGATGTATGGATAAATGTATTATGATCCTCAATGAGTTTGATATTGAATCCCAAAATTAGAAGGCAATCAAAGGGTAGATTTTTATGGACAAACTTCCAAAAGCTCCTATTACAGCTACTCAACTTCTCAACTTTGACCTTCCAGATGATTCTATCATGATGATAGAACAAGCATCATAAGAGCTTGAATAATGGACACTCTATTTTCATGGATACTTCATATCTCAAGGATCTATAGCTGGCATATTGTTGATAACACCACAAGGGGATTTGATCCCTAAGGCCTTCCATATACAATTTTAGTGTACAAACAATATGGCTGAATATGAGGCATTGGTTACAAGGATCTGTCTTGACATAGAGTGGGATATTCAAATATTAAAGGTGTATGGAGATTCATAGCTAATCATAAATTACACAACTAATCAGTATCAAATAAGAGATAATAAGCTTGTTCTTTATAAGCAAATTATTGATAACCTTAAAAGACATTTTAAATCTCTATAGTTTGAGCAAGTTACACGTGTCAACAATAAGTATGTCGATGCCATGGTAATAATTTATTCCATGATTCAAATGCATGACAATGATAAATAGTATTAGTTCTTGATTGAATGATATTCAACTAGCACATATTTTATCTGATTTAGAGAGGATATGCACCATTTTTGATCCTAATCTCTCACCTAAGTTACCATGGTACTAAGATTTTTATAACTATTTCCATAGCCATGTCTTTCCTACCAACCTTTCCAATAACCAATCAAAACTTTTCCCTCATCACCTAACATGTTATATCCCCCTTGGAAACATGCTTTATTGAAAAAGTTATGATGGAATGATTCTTCATTGTTTATCTTTGGGAGACTCCAAGCTGGCACTAAAGGAGGTTCATGAAGGAATGTGTGGGGCTCATACCAATGGTGTATTCCTAGCTAAGAAAACTCTCAGAATACACTATTATTGGCCTAAAATGGAGATAGATGCTTTTAATTATGTAAATAAGTGTGTTCCTTATCAGTAGCATGGTAAGTTGATACATGCACCTTCATTACCATTGTAGCCAATTACAACACCATGTCCATTCTCAACATGGGGTCTTTATATCATTAGGAAAATTAACCCACCATATTTAGATGGCCATAAGCACATTTTGACTACGATCAAGTATTTTACCAAGTGGATTAAGGACATTCCTCTCACTTATGTTATTAGGAAATAAATAGATAAATTCATTCATTACTATATTATCTGTCGATATGGCATCCTAGCTCGTATTATATCCAATAATGGTGGATCCTTTGTAAACCAAGATGTGAAATATCTTTGTGAAAAATTCAAGATCAAGCACAAAAAATACACTCCATATAATCTACAAGGTAATGGACAAGTTGAGGTATCAAATAAAACCATTCTATCCATCTTTAAAAAGATTGTCAATAATGCTAGCCATAATTGGCACTTATAACTCTTCCTTGCCCTCTAGGCTATAAAACTAATCATTGCACCCTAATTGGAGCTACTCTATACTCCCTTATTTTTGGCACTGAAGCTATCATCCTAGTCAATATTGAGATCTCATCATTAAGAATATCATTGGATCACATTGAAGATGATGAAGACTATCGAGCCTCCTAGCTGCAAGAACTAGAACTTCTTGATGGTAAGCATTTGGTTACCCTAAAAAACTTGCAAGCCTATCAGAATAGACTATATAAAGGCTATAATAAATGCATTATCCCTCAATAATTTGAGATTGGTGACTTAGTTTTGAAAGATAACTAGAAGAACACAAATGTTGAACCTAAAAAGAAAGGCAAGTTTAGCCTAGTTGGTCAGGACCATACATTGTCATGGCAAGATATAGATTAGGATCATATCGATTGGCTAAACCTAATGGTGAAGAAATTTTAGAGCCCCTAAACATCATACACCTTAAGAGTTTCTATACATGAACAACTTTGAACCATTATCTATAAGAACCCTAAGTTGGGGGTAACTTGTGCTGTAATAATTTTATCCCACCCTTTTATCTTACTTTAAACACATTTTATACTACCCTAGTCCACTTTTTATGAATCCTGATAGTAAAGGCTTTGAAATCTTGGCACTCTAAACACATTCATCATCCCATTCTATATTACTCTCTTTAAATATGCATATTATTTGTTATGTCTATGACATGTTATAAACATGAACATTTTTTTCCCTTGACCAATTATGATCTCGATTATATCTCATAAGCATTATGAACATCTTTAGTAGTAGTTCTACAAATCAGTTCAGCTAGGACAATCTTGTGTAGCTTCTGATAGGTGAATAGCCACATATTTTTAAAACAAGTATTTTGTTTCTTTCTTATTTTATCAAGACCCTCACTCTCATTAATTTAAAAGCATGGGTCATTGTAGCTAGCTTAGCTATCTTATTGGAACCTCTACTCTCAGGATGTGCATGTCCTCGACTAGATGGTCCCACCTTGTGCATATTTTATCCCAAAAACACCAAAACATTAGAAATACATTGAAAATATGAAAAACATTATAACATGATCCATAAAATTAAAAAAACATTGTCTCATGCCCCTATCCATTTATACATTCCTATTCCACCATCCCATGCTCTTGCCATTTTGTGAGCAACTATTGAGTTTGAATGCTCTCACCATTTTGTAAGAAAATATTAAGTTTGAATGCTCTCACCATTTTACAAGAAACTATTAAGTTTGAATGCTCTTCACATTTTGCAAGTATAAAAACACTATTTCATTTCATCTTGTCCCATGCACTTGCCATTTTATAAGATCATTCTTTCTCATCTCATTAGCTTCTTGTTTACCAGATCATTCTTGTTTATTTGTCATATCTTCCATATTATTATATAAAATTAATCATATTAGTCTAATCATCATTTTCCTTCTATCCCATTTTTTGGGAGAACTACATTTGGCCTAAAGTTCATGTTGGAACATGCATCTATAAAACTATATAGTTAGCATTCACTTGTCTTATACATCTAGAGTCAACTCGACCAACCCCTTCCTTTTCTTCTCTTCCCATATTTCTTATATCATTGTTCCTCTTTAATTTAGGAACAATTTTCATGTCATTTTTATTTGTTATGATGTGGTGTAAAGTAACACCTCTACCGCACATACATGAACATTGTCTTTAAACCACACTAACTTGGTTTTTTGTTTATGTGTGTTTATTTGAGTTTTCTTGGTTTTTTGTTGTGTTTTCTTAATGTTTTGTTGTCTATTATTGATGTTTTGTTATGATTTCACACCTCTCCTTTTATTTCTTCTCCTTTTCTCTTTTTATTACTTCTTGTTCCATTCTTAGTCTTGTGTTTCTTTGTCTTATTTTTCTATTTGATTTTGCTTTTCTCTTTTATGTTCAATAATGCCTTAATGGTCCACATGGATCTCAATTATTCATATCTTAGTCTCATGCCATTAAAATTTTCTTACCTTTTATTTTTAAACATTTTTTTTCCTACTTCAGATCATATCTTGATTTCAAGCTAGGTTCATTTATGTTTATCTTTTTCTTTGTTTTTATTTTTTTGTTTAAATGTAAATCACTATAACTCTAGTTTTGGTCATTATTTTACCATTATCCTTAGTTATAGATATTCACATTTGAACTAGCTTAGCACAATTGGAATCTTATGTCATCCTAAGTTATTCATACTTATGATGCCTATTTTATTTTGCTATAGCAAGCACTTTGTGCTTAGATCTCAACATGTTAATGTTAACATCAACTCTGATGAATGATTCTCAATAACACATTACAAAACCTAGGATCATGATATGGAATTAGGCTTCTAGGTAACATGTATTTTAGGCTTCTTTGTCTATGCTTATATGTGCATCTCTTTGCATACATTTTTAGTCTAATCAATTGTTGGTCATTTTTCATCATTACTCATTCCGTTCTCTCCCAAACTTGGGTAAACTACATTGTCCTAAAGTTCATATTAGAACATGAGTCCATAGAACTATGTAGGCAATGCTCAATTTCTATTGAGGTCAGATTAGCTATCTTGAATATTCTTTTCATATCTCTCATCACTTTGTGCATTCTCATGTGCTTAGTTTTATATGGCTTTCTAAGCCTTTACACCATTGCATGTATGTTTGTGCTCACTCACTTTAATCTATATTTTTAGTTATATCTTTGAGCTATTTTGCTTACCAATTGCCCATGTTGGGGCATAACATCTAAACCACATTCACATCAAATTATATCTATAGGGGAAAATCATTATTTATTCTTTATCAATGATCAATATTTTCCCTACTAGGGCACAGCTATTTTATCATGATCAAATCTACTATATTGGAATACTTCTTATTATCTTCTCTTTAGAGACCTCATTATAGTGGTGCTTCCTTTCCTAAAGTAGAATTTTATCCCTTTTCCTTTAATTAAAATATCTCCAAATTAAAGCCCATGATGGTAATATTTTAGTGTACAACTTGTCTCAGGATTGATCAATGTCCTAAGTGCGTAGATTATACTGTCAAATTGGTTACGTTTCCACTGTGTCCCTTACATTGATGGATTGTATCTTTCCCATTCCCCCCATCTCTAGGGCATATTATATCTCTCATTATATTTTTATCATTCATGGTAGTCACATGTTCAATAATTATCTCATCTGGATGTGATCTGAAACATGGGTTAATCTTTCACTTTCTCTATCTTTTCAAGAGTCCATCCTTCTCTTTCATCCTAGTATGTCCTCTTGAGGAGGGATCATGGGTCTGTTCTAATTTATTATTGATAACTATTTTCTTTGAAAAGATGTTGCTTCACTTGAATGTCTCACTACACCTTTTCAAATATGGGAAAATGTAGACATCCAATTCCTAACACCATTTATGTTGAAATTGTCAATCTTACCCAAATTACACTCAAATGCACATTTTAGGTCAAAATCCATAAAATGCCCTAAATGGTTTGAACTTGTCACTTACAAGTGCCAATTTAGGTCAAAGTATCCCTTAGTAGGGCAATGCATTTTATGGACCATCTAATTTTGATTAGATCATTTTGAGTTAAAATGACAATTTTGCCATTTAGTGCTCTAGATCACTCTCTTCTTCTAATTCATTGGTACACATAATGTACCTTTATTATTTGTTATTGACAACATCCTAAATGGGAATATAGTTGTAATGAATCTAATGTCACCTTTTAATTCCTCTCTAGTCAAATTATGACCCAATAATATGACTTTTTGACCATTTTGATTAATTGAGGGCCAATTTTCAAATAATTACACAAATGTTGATTAACATTTTTAAGGCTAATTAATCCAAATTAAGAGATTAAGTGGATTTTCCATGAGATTTGTTAAATATTTATTTTTGAAAATTGATTCTTATTATCTACATGACCTAGTGACATCATCTATGGGGTGGTATCCATTAAGCCATAAGTGCATTAAATATCAGGATTATGGGTCACCCGTGCCTAGTTAATGCCTACCATGCCTCTTTAATGCCCCTTCTTCCAAGGTCATCTTGAGGATAATTATGAATTTAATTCCAAATATTAGGATTATCCTTAACCACAAATCTCAATCTTCAGATGGATAGTTCAGGTTGATCCTAACCAATCTCAAAAATATATAAATAGAGAGGCCATGGAAATCATTTCTAAGATATTTTGGTGCAATGTTATTATGCTCAAATATCTTCAAAGCTTAAATATTGAAAATTTATAATGCTAAATTATTTCCACAAAGCTTCATTGATATGCTAGTTTAGTGATTTGAAATCAAGAGCCTAGGTGTTTTGGAGTGTTCTTGAGGCATTGGAGGATATTAACACCATTTTTGACAAATACAAGGATGCTTGATCAAAGGAAAACATGTTTTTGAGCCACATGGGTATGGTGAATTCATTTTGGAACGTAATATGGTGTTTCTTTCTTTCATTTATTTCTTGTTATCCTTTGTAATTACCATAGAAATAGATAAGCTTGGTTAGTTAGTTCTTTATGCATGTTTCATTGTTTACGGACTAATGCTTGACTAACTTGTTTTGTAATCCTCTCTACAGCTGAATGTACATCCATTTGATGTTGATTATTTCTAATTATTAATTCCTAAGAGGGGGCTTCTTTTACACTTGAAACATTTTGAGCAACATTGGGAATTGTTTGCTCATCCCTTTCTTTCTCTTTCTCTTTTTCTTTCTCTTTCTCTTTCTCTTTCTCTTTCTCTTTCTCTTTCTTCTTCTTTACTTCTTTTTCCTTTGCCTTCTGTATCTTTACTTCTTTCTCATTTTCCTTTTCTTTTTCATTCTCCTTTCTATTGTCATTGTTTCTTTCTCCTTTTCCTTTTCCTTTTCCTTTTCTTTATCCTTCTATGTTATCTCTACCTCAAGTTATGTTTCTTCCTCCTTAGGTTAAACCATTTCCCTTTGATTTTCTTGTGGTGCTTCTTGATATGGGGTCACTTCTTTGGTATTTACCTATTTTGGTTATTTTTTAATGGTGGGTTGGTCATCTAAAGGGGGTAAAGGTGGAGCAGTGGGTGGAGAATAAGGAGGAAGAGGAGGAAGAAAAACAATCTTCTTCTAAATGGGATTGTGAGAAGGCATGATGCTATGAGATTTTAGGGGTGGCATGAGTACTAATGGGTCTATGTTAGGTGCAGTAGAAGTAGGAATGATGGGTGGAGAAGTATCTATGGAAGTGACCAAAGTGGGTATGGTGACAACTAGATGAGTTGGTTCTTTATCCTTGACCACATAATAAGTATCATCAACATTTATTTTAAACTTCAATTTATTCTACACTTGATTGATTTCTCCTTATACTATTTCTTTCCTCTTTTGGCTTATCTAAGTAGTTTTTGTCATTGACTACTTCAAATAATTCCCCTTATTAAGAATCCATGTGGAAGTCATGACAAGGACCATAGAATTTCTATATTTAATATTTTTAACTTGATATTTTATGGAAACAATCTCTAGAAGTGGGGTGTTATCCCCTCTTATTGCATAGTAGGCATCATTGGTTACAATTCCATCATCTTCCATTGTCCTCTAGAATTGTAGCTAAATCAAAATCATGAATCTATTCAATAGTAAACCTAATATTTTCTCTTCGTCTTACATCAAACTCATCTCTACAATCAATCCAAAAATATTCAAGTGGAGAAATATGCATATACTCAAAAGAAACTATATTTTGAGTTATGCCTCTAAAATCAAAATTTCCTCTAACTTAAAAATGGGTTTGGTTGTAGTTATGGTACATTTCATTTTTTACATTCTTCTCCTTTTAAATTTTTGGGTTATGATAGTGAAAAATAAAAATAGGAAAACTAAAAAAGGGATGGTGAACATTTGACTATAAGTTATGCAACTCAACTAGTTACTTACACAATTCTATGAGAATCCATTTTTTAGTAGGATATCTAGAAAATTTGACTGGTATGCCTGAGAAAACACCAACTCTAATGTATGTGAAGCTAAGAAACTAAATGAAAATTCCTTGAAATTGGGAAACTATATCCCATGCTGCAATAGATACTCTCTTGTGTTTCTGAGCTACATTTAACTTGTAAATGATTTTATAAAAAAATTCCATCATTCACTATCTTATAATGATTATAGTACTCAAAAAGAACTAATTGAGGGTAATACTCATATATGGGCTCTACTGATAAAATTACTTTTGTAGTTAACCTATTAAAGGCTCCATTTGATGATGTACCATATACTAGATATGAGGTCATTTTGAAGTCAAATGTTTGTAAGACACTACTTAACTGTTGGTTGATGTTGTCACTTATCAACCTTGCCCATTAAATCATATTAGACCTCCTAGTGACATCAATAGTTCTAATGTATACATACATCTAGGTTGAGAATCACTTGGCATTCATTTTTCCATTAATTCTATATAACAATTATGTGATGTCATCAAATTCCTAGATGAAGTGAGACATTACTATATATTTAGGGAACCTTGAGGGTTGTTTAACTTTAGTTAGATAGTGTTCATTATCTTGATGCAATCAACTATCTTATTTTTCCATTTAATCTTAAATTTTTCATTATTATATCAATCACTTTAGATGATGCTTAGATTTTTAGAAAGTAGTTAAAATATTGAACATCCAATCTTATCACTACGTTACTAGTAGTGTCTGTCATAGTCCTATTAAGAGAGTAATAATACTTGGCACATGTTAGGATAAACTCCAAAAGTTGTGCAAAACTTGGGAATGTTGTAGCTTGTAGGATCCCATTATTAGTCATTAGTTTCATGAGTGAAGTTTTAGATATAGCTTTGGATCTATCTAAAAACTCAGTCACTAACACATGTTTGATATCTATATCACTGATTTTAATTAACTTGGAAATGATACAAGATTCAATAGTGTACCCTTTATACTCATACTTAATCTTTGGTTCTTGTGACTTGACTCTTTTTAGTTTTGTTTAACCCTTCCTACTTGGCCTAGGGATTTATTCAAGTAATAACTCAGGGACTTCTTAAATTAAAGTTGTTATTTATTGTACTTCTACTCCAACTATTTCTTCCTCTAATCCTTTTAACCATGATATTTGTTCTAGTTAACTCTCTAAAAACTTGACAAGTTCTCTAGAACACTTAGTAATTACTCCTAATAGTTTATAAAAGGCTGAAAAAATGAATCAAGTTATTACATCAAATAATAATTCTAAGAAAACTTTAGATTTTAGGTAGTAGAGAGACTTGATAACTCCATGTAACTCATAGTATGAAATAGGGTATCACAACTTTGGGTTACTCTAGATAATCTTCAAGTCTTAAATACTCAAGAATCCGAGTAGATAATAGGCATAGATAACTTTGGGTTTCTTTCAGCTTATAACTTTAGGTTTGTATTGATGCATTACTTGAGTTTGAAACCAAGAGTAAGTAATGAGTAATGAGGATTTTGGGTTCCACTAGAGTAGCTACTTTAGGATTTACTTGGGTAGTTTAAAGGGTTTCTTAAGACTTAAGACTTTAGGTTTACTAATGTATGTAACTTGGGTTGAAAAACTAATATAAGTACAAGCAATGAGTAATCATAAATCTAGGTAAGTAAGCATTCATTGTAATTCTAGGTAAGTAGTATTCTTAAGAGTCCTGGGCTTCTTAAGGTAATTAACTCAAGCTCAAGACTTTGAGTAAGTAGTAAGTTGTGGAAAACTAGGTTTCTTGGCTAGGTCAATAGTATGTTAGGTCAATAGTCAGTTAGGTTTTCTCATTATTGTATTTTGAGTGGGTTTTTACCTGATTAGTTTTTATGAGAGTTTTAAAAAGACTTTAAACAACATTTTTACATGCAAAAAATAGATTTGAATACAAGTGAAATGAGAAAATATAGTGAAAATGCAAAATGGTATACACAAACTTACTGGTAGGAAAAAAATATTTTTAACAAGGAATAGAAAGAAAAACAAGATGGAAACAAATAAAATACCTTGAATGAAAATGGGTCGAGAGAAGGGCAAGGGCCCTAGCCAGGTTGGCTAAGTATTTCCATTGCGGCTCTACTGGTCTCATCTTCTAGTCTCCCCTTGCCCCGTGGTACTGGTATTAGGCATGTCTAGCCAGTGTCGTCGGTCACATTAAAAAGTTTACCAGGCTTTTAAAAAAAATGGGTCGAGAGAAAATTACTCTAAAATCACTCTAAATATGTAAACAACATTGATTGAGGTTCATAGAGGTGATAACTTGGTTAAACAACTTGAATTCTAGGTGGGAAATGAGGGGGATTTTCTAAATATTTATAGTTTCCAATCCATGAATGACAAGTAGGAGACATGTGTGAGGGAGCCACATAAGCCCTCAAATTTTTGTCAAGTTTCTTGGACTAATTCACTTAATTTGGCTCTTAGAACTTAAATAACTTCACAATATCAATTTGGTCTTGGCTGGTGAGTATTTTAGGTTCATAAACCTTCACTACTTCTACTTGTGGCTTTGAGTAAGTAAAGTTAATTCAAAAACCCAATTTTATTTAGGTAGTGTTCTACAGGTTTGTGAACCTAATTTACTTGGCTTCCAATGAGAAGTAAAGTTGTTTTATAATTTTGGTTTGAATTGAGTAGTGCAACTTGGGTTTGTAGGTAAGATTTGTTTTTCACTTGATAAGTAAAGTAACTTGAAGAACTTGAGTTAGCCTAGAAGTGATCTTAAACACTTAGAATTTTGATCCTCTTGGGATAAATGCGTAAATGGGATTTTTAGTGATGGCCTTGGGTAGATGTTTTCTCACCTTTTGGAATAATTTGAATTAATTTGGAATGAAATTAACCATAATGAAAACAACTAAAGACTAAATCTTATTCAAGGGGACTAAGTTTTAAAAAAAACAAGTAACTCAAAAAAGACAAAAGACAAAAATTTAATAAAGGTATCTCAAAATTTCATGTGTGAAATTTTTGGTGACACCACTTGGTAAACATCTAGATAAATATGGCAAGAGCAAATCATAGAGAGATAAACATATATTAGAGATTGTTCACAGTAACATTGTTATCCCATTTCTAAAACCTTCATGCAATAGGACAAAGTACATGCTTACTTTCATTTATTATTAGTTGAGGTATACCTGGGTGTATTTTAGTAGATAAAAATTAGAGGTCTTTGACTATATTTAGGACTTCAAAGTGATTATAGTGAAATATTCATGTAAAGACATCAAGATTTTGCACAAAGATAATGGTGGTATGTACGTAACCATTTTGAGAAATTATATAGATATAAAAGGATTGAAATGTAGTGTACAATTCCATATAGTCTTTAATAGAATGGTGTTTTATAGAGAAATAATAGGTCCTTGAATGAAATGGATAACTGTATGCTACGCTCCAAGTCTCTTGTACCTCAGTATTGGGTTGAGGCCATAAATTGTGCTTGTTATATCTAAAATTGAGTTCCTCACAAATCATTCAAGGGATCCACTCCTTTTGATTCTTGGAGTGATCATAAACCCATATTTGAGAACTTTTGAGTGTTTGGTTCACTTTTTATAGCTCACATTCCCAAGAAGAAATGTAAGGCATTAGAAACTTAGAGTCAGTCTTGTATCTTTATTATATATTTTAAGGGTATTGAGGGATAAGTATTATCCATCCCACCAATCATGAGTTGTTCATCCAAAGGATTTTTCATTTTATATATGGTCCTTTTGACACCACACTCTAAACCTCTAACCTTTCCTTATATGCACTTGGATTTGATTATAATTTTGATGATTTAAATCTACTTGATCAACCACCTAATGATCAAAATTATTCTCCTAGTTCTAATAATGAGTAGTGATGAGGATTCCCCTCCTCCTTATCCCAAAATATCTTTATATGGTGAGGAATATCCTCCTAACTATCTGAGAATTGGTACTCTTTGGGATAAAAAGATATTTCGAAGTGTTGGCAATGGGTTAGAGATCCAACAAATAATAGGTGATCTTATTCATAATTATAGGAAGATATGCATGCTTTCATTGCATCTGAATCCAATCCACAAACATTTCATGAGGCATTATGAACTCTTGAGTGGGATACTAATATGGAAGAGGAGTTTAGTTCCTTGTAGAGGAAAAATGCTTGTGATGTAGTCATATTTCCTAAGGAAAGAAAAATTGTTTGATGTAAGTGGATCTACCAAACAAAATTTGTAGAAAATGGTTCCATAGATAATATCAAAGCACATTTGGTAGCAAAGGGTTATTATAAACCATTTCATATGTAGTGGGCATGCTCTATAGATTCATGCATAAATCACATGAGCTATATCAGAAAGTAGCTATGTAGATCCTCCATTAGATTCAAGGTAATCATAGTTTCAATATTCACTATGGATCATGTATTGGCATTAACTTGATTGGATATATAGATTCTAACTAGGCTAGTGAGATTAAAAATTTCAAGTCTACTTGAGGCTATAATTTATCCTTCAATTTATGTATGATTAGTTGGTCAATCAAGAAGCAAAATACTATTACTTTATCTTCTATATATTTAGAATACATAAGATTTTTTAATGCTTCCATTGAGGCTATTTAGATTTAATGGATACACACTAAGTTTATCATCTAGTTTTGATGACCAACATACATTTTTTGGGACAACCAAAACATAATCCAAATCTATAGAATCCTATCCTCCATCAATAGACAAAGCATATTGAGATTCACATGCATTTCATTCAAGATCTCATCCATGAATAGGTCATTTATCTTTGCTACATCTAGACAATGGAGTAAATTGTTGATATATTCACCAAACCCTTCACTAAGAGCAAGTATTTTCATTTATAATCTCTTATTAGGGTTAAAATAACATGGATTACATGACTAGGTTGCCTAAGATGAGATGTCATCATGACATTATTTTCATTATAGTGGATAGGTTTTATATGATGGATGTCATGGTCACTTGTAAGAAAGATGTTGATATAACTAACACTACACAAGCCTTCTTTAACCATGTTTGGGTTTATTTTGGGTTTCTAAAATCCATCATCTCTGATTGAGATTATGATTTATAAATCACTTTTGTAAATAAATATGGGACTTGATGGGTACATAGATATATCATTTGATAGATTTTCATCCATAGATAGATGGGCAAACTAAAGTGGTCAATCACACAATTGTTCATATTCTACCAATTTATAATTTTTCACATGCTCAAACTTAAGGTGAATATATCTTGTACATTCAACATGCCTAAACCATAGCCCTACATAAATTTATAGGTCATAGTCCATTCCAAACATATATTGGGTTTTAACCTTCAACACCTCTAGACATTTCCTACCACACACCATCTAACACTAAGTCATGCACATAACAATATGAATTGGATAAAGCTAATAATTTTTTGTACCACATCTGATCTATTCATCAATAACTTCAAAAAAACATTTCTTGCACATAATTTTGTACAAAGAGCACCATGATGCACATTGCATACCTCATACATTCTAAGTTGGTGACAAAGTTTGGTTGTACCTTTAAAAGGAGTGCTTCAAAGGTCCACATAGGAATATCAATCATCTACATTATGGTCCTTACACCATTATACACATATGTGTTGAGAATGGATTCATTCTTGATTTACCTTCATACTTGGGCATGCACCTAGTCTTCAATGTATAAATTCTCAAGCATTATATTCTACCACTTCTCGAGCTAGTTATGACACAACATCCTTTTTATTGGGATTTTGAACACTTGTAACCCATAGATAAGGATTATATCATTGAAGTGATAGACACACACACCCTCCATGGCACACTTTATCTTTTTTTAGTAGTCAATGTTGGACAATATGCTGATCAATCCAAGTGGTAGACTTTTCAACAACTTCAAGTGCACTTTCCTTCACTATACATTGATGTAATGGATAGCGCTGATTTTTCAAAAAGTGTGAATGATATATGCATAATGTATACATAATAAAATAAAAATTTCAATTTTATATTAATCTACAAGTCACATGTTCTACACACTCTTATGCATTCCTATGCATGAAGCTTTTTTATACTCATATGCATAAGTCATGCACTGGTTCATAGACTTTCACAATCAAATCATAACTTTATACACCATCCTGGTACTTACTCATAGGATCATATGTCTATATATATCCTCACTTTATCACGTCCACATGTCAGCATACTCTAAACACATGACTTTTAAGGTGGCACTCTCTAGTTGGGAATCTTGTCAATTAGACTGTTAGTCACTACCAAATTATAAGCCAAACTATGATCTACAAGGAAGATAAAACAAATGCTAAACATATTATTTGTAACCAACAAATTTTTTATTTTATCCTTATTATTCCTCTTAGATATGTAATATATACATTTATCCTAGGGGTTTGTGTGATACATAGTCATAACATAAATAACATGTTCTTTATATTTATTTTGTAACACATGAATTATATAATAATGTATCATTTTCCCTATTTTCTACTATTGAATAGAAGTTGCATTTCTTATAAGTAAGATATATACTCCATTGACTATGTTTTGATTATTATATTTGAATACATCTCTACACATTCAATCTAAATGATTAAACTCACTTTTCCCACAAGTTTGGTCTAGGGCCCCATGCTGTATATCAGTCAATCTTCCCTATAGACCCATTTATCAATGAGCACTACCTACGTATCCAATACTTTGAAGAGGTACTTAGACTTATTTAGTTTTTTCTTATATATTGGATTGTGTGTGAATCATGTAATATGTGTAAAAAAGTATAATAATGACCTATCTCATAACTTGAAAAATATATCTCATAGACTACTTCTTCAGTACTTTAGACTTTTATATGTATTGTCCCTATGAATAATATTGAAATA
This sequence comes from Torreya grandis, assembly GCA_037957365.1. Lineage (NCBI taxonomy): Eukaryota > Viridiplantae > Streptophyta > Pinopsida > Cupressales > Taxaceae > Torreya > Torreya grandis. Next base: position 283,049 of record JARHVA010009224.1, on the reverse strand, counting down.
GGACAAAATATGGATGATTTACTTAATTGAATTTTTGATAAGTTACCTTGGTATGTGATAGGTGAGGAATGAATGAGGGTTCATATTGTATTTATACCAATCCCTTTGGTGAATATCTCACATTAAATCACCTAGACTGACCATTAGAATACGTTTTATTTATAAATTATATATCTCTAGGGTACTAGACACTTACATCAGAGTAAGACACCTGCATAGATGTAGGTGTTTATCTAGGGAGAATAAAAATAGGTACAAGCTTAAAACTTGTAGAAGTGGAAGATAAATAGCTTTCAATCATTCTAGGTAAGATAGAAGGCTTGGCTCATCAACATAAGATTGATCAGACTAAGAAATAGGCCAAATGGCATGAGAGAGAAAAAATTCAAGACTTACAAAGGTGGGAAAGGTCTATAACTAAGAAAAATAGCCAAGGTTTGAGTTTTCCAAGTATACAAGATTGAGGTGATATATAATTCATAAATAGTGTTTACATTCCCCTATATTTAATATAGTAATGATATTGATAGTTTAAAATAAAAGAATTCATACCTAGGTATTTATTACACATATTGCATTTGCTTGAGTCTAACTTGAGTGATTGTTAGTGACTGAGTTGTAACCAAGATCATGTTATAGTATATAATCATTTCATATAATCTAAAATTTAAAGTACTAAAATGTTTAAAATTGAAAGAGAGTAAGTTTTAAGATTACACCTATGTATTGATGAAACTATCTTACCTTTTGGCAATTTCATTTGAAATTTATATCATTATGAATCATTAAAACTAAGATTAGGAGAAATATAAATATGGAAAGTGTATGTATGAAATGAGACATATAAATATAATGAGAGATAGAGAGATAGGATGCCCCATGCCACCAACCTTAGAGAAAAGGTGGATTTATACATGGTAGTTGACACCAACTTATCTATATAACCCAATCATACTTATAATCTAATGAGTTTGAGTGAACCAAGTCAATTCACACTATTAAACTAGTGAGGCTAGATGATACAATCAATTAAAACCTACAAAATTGGAAAGTGTGAGAGATTCAATCACCTCAACCATGCTAAAAAGTGAACCAAATGTAATATATTACCTCAAGATAGTGTGTAAAAGTTCAACCTAGTAGGTGGTGATAGTATTTCAAACTATTTGGAATCTGAAATTGATTTGATTTTATAATATTAATTGCACATTGCATAACATATTCACCCTAGGTATATTTCATGATGAAATTGTTTGTAAAAATGGTACCAATGATTTTACCATAAATGTGTATTTGAATCATATAATTCTATGGTTTGGCCAATTTGTAAATTTAAATAAATGTAGCTAAAATGTTACCATAACATGCCCCCACTATGGAGAAATCTAAAAACTACTATAAGTTCCAATGTGGAGAAAATGTTTTTGAAACACACCCCCACTATAATGTGGGTATGATGTATATTGAATAGGTGTGTATAACATGTTTTCAAAACATTCCCCCACTATATATTTGAAACTCTGAATATGTGGAAGCCATGTCTCTATGAAATTCCCCAACTAGATCTAAAACTATGAATGTGTGGAAGCTATGACTCTATGACATGATCCACTGATATCTCCCCACATGAGGTGAGGTAAGAATAGTTGTAGTTACCTCACCTCAAAAATTATAAGATAACCATATAACTATGAATGAACCATGTAGCATATATGCTAACATGTTTAGGTAAATGTATCATGAATCACCATAAAATGATCACATCAAGGCTTAAGATGCATGATGAAGATCATGAAAAAATATAGATAGTAACATTAAAATCTCAATAAGGAATCAATCACATACATAAAAACACTCAAAATAAAATCAACAATCAATGATCTAAGGAGACATAAATAAGGGACATATTCAAATACAACACAATCAAAGGGACATGACGTAGTCAAATATCGACTTAAGTCACATGGATCAAATATGTTAGCTAAGAATGTAAATTACATTGCATATACAATACATTTTGAAATATATAAGTGTTGTTCCCAAAATCTCACTCATTTTTGGGGATAACATATCAACTATTTTGGTCCTGCAAGTCAAAATTCTCTCTTCCCTTCTCAAAAAATGTTCTAAGCACTCAAGTTCTTCAATTATTCAAGATTTTTCAATCGAGGAACTCGTAGGTTCAATGGGTTCAATGACTTCAACATGCGAGCTCTCACAAAAGAACAAGTTCCAAATGCTTAGGTAATTTCAAGGTTGGTTCAACATTGAGGTTCAACCAAAAGGTCCATTGACAGGCTTCAAACAAATGGAATGAACCATTGAACCATTGAACCCCGCCTCTAAAGGTTCAAAGGTTCAACAGGTTCAAAGGTTAAATGACATTAGTAGACTTAAAGAGTTAAACACTTTGGCAAGTTCAAAGTTCAACCACTTTGGAAAGTTTAATGGCTTCGAAGGACTTAATGAAAATAAGGCTTCAAAGAGTGAAGGTTAAACCATTGAACCGTTGAACCTTCAGCCAAAATGGTTCAACGAGTTCAAAGGTTCAATGAGTTTGATAAAGTTTGAAAGACTTAGAAAAAAAAAGGATTCAAAGAATAAAAAATGAACCATTGAACCTTTGAACCTTAAACCAAATGAGTTCAAAGTTTAAAGGTTGAATGAGTTCAACAGAAAAGAAAAGGATCCAGAAACTTTGAAGTACCAAAAGATTCTAAGAAAGAGAATGAACCATTAAACCTTAAACCAAAATGGTTCAAAGTTTAAAGGTTCAAAGGTTCAAGGAATTTAAAGGTTGAAGGAAGCTTCGAGCAAAGAAAGTGGAAGATTCCAGAGACAAGTTCCAAGAGATGGTTCAACCGAAGAAGAAATAAAGTGATTGAACCAAGAAAGTGATTGAACCAAAGAAGCAATTGAACTAAAGAAGTGATTGAACCAAGGAGCTTATAGGACCATCCAAACCATTTAACCAATGAACTCTCAAGGTTCAAAGGTTCAAGGTTCAATGTGGTTTAAGTGACCAGTAACTAGTGATGTCCCCGTAGACATCAAATTCAAGGCAACAAAATTCTTGTTTATTTTCAAATATGGCACGGACCTTATGAACAAATTCGAAAACTAGCCAAAGAAGAAGTTGAAAGAGCCAGTAGAAAGGGAAGAGATAGCTCGAGAGATCAGATCATGAGGAAGTGACAAAATATAACAAGGAAAGAGGGAAAGACCAAAAATATCTACACAAGAGTTATTTCTAGTTGGAGAAATAGTCCACTAGGTGGACATTAGAGAGCGCAAACACTCAAGGACATGGTCTTTTTTTCTCCATCAAGTAAAGGTGAAATGGATAGATACGTGAATATAAAGAAGAGGACCAGGTGGACCATACTTTGGAGGAGGCATTTGAGATGAATTGACATGCCATAGTTAAGGCCGATGCCCTGTTCCAACATGACCCCTTAATAGAACTGGAGATCCATTCAAGGCATTAAATGAAAAATGGGTCATTCCATGAAACAAAGTGCCAAGTATTTCTTTGCTACTATAAATTGTAATCTCTTATTTTATACAAAGGAGACCTCTCTATTATAGAAGCAAAACTCTGCCCAAATTGAAAGGCATTTTCCTGAGATTTTGAGCTCAAATTGTTAATCATATTTTTTTATTTGAATGATAAAACAAGTGACCTTTCAAAATTTGTGCTGGAATAGCTTGTATTATTTAGGAAATTGTTCTTATGTCTATTTCCTAGAAGAGTTCTTGTCCATCTAATTAAATAAGCAGAACTAGTGGAAGTAATCAGGAAGGTGTCTTGAAGCCGACTGTGGAGAGACTTTGTACTGCCACAATTGTCTTTAGTGTGTTTATTTTCTATTTATATTTAAAGGATCTTGGGATAACTTTGTGCCCCCATTGTCCTTTGTATATCTCACTCTTTGGTAGTTGAGGTGGAGACTTTGTGCTACACCTCATTCTACTGGTTATTGCACCCTATTACATTTACTTATCACTACTAAAAAGAATTCTTACCATTTATTGCAGACCTCTTCTGAAAGAAGTGCCTTCAATTTTTTCACTAGGATTCTCCTATGTATTTAAACATCATCTCTAAAAAAAGAGAGATGGATGGAGTTATCCTACCCTGAGTGTTATTTTCAGCTTATATATATATATATATATATATATATATATATATATATATATATATAGTATATAACACCTCATAGTTAGAGGGAACCTCCCCTTGATGAGAGGATAGATTTGTCCCCTTTTGATGTGGTAAACTTGCACATTTGGCTGATCAATCTCTTTATGTTGTGGTTGAAACAACCTATTTTGCCCATCAGTTAGCTGCTGACAAAATATTCACCCAACAATTTTTGGTGACTTCATTGGGGAACATTTTGTGCAGTTTGAAGCCTCAAGATTCAAATTGAAGTAGTCCCTATCCTTATCAATTTTAGTTTTACACTCTAGTGGATCCATGGTATACAAGAAGCCAGAGATCTAAAGGTATTATTGACTGTGTATTAAAGTTGGTACAACAAAGAGATTTTGACCTATTTCCTTCTCCATCTCACCTTTAGTGAACCAAGAGTTTTCCTCCTACAAAAGTTAGGTCTCTCTTACCAGGAAAAGCATCCATTTATACTATTAGTAGAGCTTTGTCAATATATACCCCTTAGACATTTGTTATCCCTCCTTTTAGTAGTCAAATCATGGCAGTTCAAGGCCCCTAGGGTAACTCTTTTGGTGTACTCAATTTAACTCCACCTCTACATGAGCTACCTCGTAGTTCAAGAAAAAATTTCCCCAAATTCTTTGGTGATGGGAGAGTTCATCCTAATGAGCATATTTTAGCCTTCAACATAGCCTATGATATGGTAGGTGTGGAGTATGAGGATGTAGCAATCAGGTTATTTATAGAAACATTACAAGGTGCTACTGCAGACTGGTTCTATCATCTACAGGCCCAAACTATGACTAACTAAAACACCCTCAAAGCCAAATTCAAAGCAAGGTTAAAACTTATAGAAGATGTGCATGCCCTACTAGCCCAGCTCACACAAATGAATAAATAACCTCATGAACCTATGAGGGACTTCATATCTAAGTTTGACAAGCTGAATAATGGGATTCCTACCATTACTTAGCCAACAACTGAGAATCTCAAATGCTTCTTCATCAACTCTCAGCTACCTAAAGTGAGTTTTTTGTTGAGACATGCTAGCCATATAGACCTAGCTATAGCTCAGGATTTGGCCACTAAGGTGGACGATGATCTCATCCTGGTAGGGCTAATAGAGGCAAATCTTCATCTTCTAGATATCCATCTATAAGCACCACTGATCCTATGGTGCAGAAGCTAGAAAATGAGTTGCTAGCTCTCAAAAAGCAAATGGCACAAGGGATGTCTTCTACTCCTTCATATTGAGATCTACCAAGGAGGACATTCTCCAATTAGTCATATCAAGGAAATGTTGCTAGGAATCAAGGGTAGCCAAATCATCTTCCTCCCCCATAAGGGAAACTTGCCATAGAAGCACCTCTAACTAATTTAGTAGTTGGATATCTTGAAATAGAATCTGATTTCTCTTTCCAACCTGGATTGAACCAAGAAAATGACATTGATCTCTTTATAGAAGACCAAGAAGCATTAGTTGGTGACTCCAACATTGGTTTCATAAACTACCAGGATGAACCTAGAAGTAAAGGTGAAGCATTTAATGGATCATATGTTGTATTCACCCAGTCCCAAAACCAGACAGCCCAGCAAGCTAATAAATAAAAAATAGAGGAGTGATCTCAACTAGTAGTTTCAATTGCTAAGCGGGGAACCACTCTGCCTTTTCAATCAAAGGACCTAGTGATCGCTAAAAAAGTAAGTACCTCAAGTACACCTTCACCTTCAACTTCAATTTTGTATATAAGTACCCCTCATATTAAAAACTAAAAGGATGAACTCTCTTCCTCTGTTCCTAGTCCATTTTAGTCATTTGACATAATCGACCATGTCAAGAAGATCAAAATTCAAATGACTGAGTTTGAATTCTTTCAATGTAATCTTGAGCAATTGGATACATTAGTGGAATGTGTGAAGGATTAAGCCATCCCTATAAGATAAGAAATTATAAAAGTAACTCTTGGTCCCCCAAGAAAACATCCACCCAAAATAACCTTGTCATTACTCCTACTGCTCCCGAGAGGACATAACCATTTTATGTCACCCTGCTGATAAATGGATACCAACTGAATAATTGTATCATAGACTCAAGTGCAACTAACAATGTCATGCCTACTAAAGTGGCATAATCCCTTGGACTCACACTAACCAAGACCTTTGGGAGATGTTTCTCCATGGAGAACAATCAAGTGCCACTACTGGGACAAATCAAGGATGCCCAATTTGCATTTGCGGCATTCTCATATAAAAGGATCAAGATGAAAGTCCTAGTGGCTGACATCTCAGCCTCAAATGGCATTCTTCTTGGAAAAAATTTCTACAAAGATGTTGGTGGTGAGTTAAGTATGGACCTATCTGAAGCAAGGATCTCAGTCAAAGGCATCATGCAGATATTACTCCCTGAGAAGGAGACAAAATGCATTGTCACTCAAACATCAATGCTTAAAGCTCAAATTCTATTTGAGTCTTCAGGCATGGGTAATTACTTCTTATCCATGGAGGAGGTTCATGTGGCATCTGATGAAACTTTTGAATGTGACAGCCTGACAATTGATTTAAACAAAATGATAGAAGACTTGATAGAGCACAGTGCAAGTGTAGAAGAATCCTCCCCTCCAAACAAAGAAAAATATAAGGAAAGATCAGTTTCTGATATTGTGTGGATTCTCAAATTTAATGGAAGTTGTTCTTCTACCAATTTTGGATCTAGGATTGTTATTATATCTCCTCAAGGAGATATTTTTCCTTTATATAAATTATAGTTTAGCAACACCAACAATACTACTGAATATGAATCATTGCTACTCAGATTAAAGGCCACTCAAGATAGGGGCGTCAAACTCTTTCACATCAAAGGAGATGCTGAGATAGTGGTTTGCTCGGTGAGGAACTTGTATCAAACCTAAAATGAGAGATTGTGCTATTACCACAATCTAGTTTGGGATCAAATTGAAGCTTTGATGCTTTCAGTATCTCTGTAGTACCTAGGGAATTCACTGACCAAGCTGATGCATTAGCTATTTCAGTGACTCTCTTAGTTTCTCACCAAGATTTTAAAGGAGATAAGTACACTATCAAAATGGTCTTTCAACCAAGTGTCCCTAACAATGCAAATCATTGGCAAGTGTTCAATGGTGACAACCAAATCATCACCTTCTTAGAACAAAAAGACAGCCTTAAACAGCTTCACTTTGAAGGCAATGAGCCTTAGAAACTTGAACCAACCCTTGAAACAAGTTTATATGTAGGTGAAGATTTCCTATAGCTAAAAAGGATTAAAATTCCCAAAGGATTGGTTTCTCTTGAGAAACTGTTTGACAAGCATGACAAGTTCATCAAGCAGCAACAAATGGATTCAAGCTCCTCCCAAGAGTTTGATCAAATAAATTTTGGTACCAAGGAAAATCCTAAGATGGTGAACATTGGGAAGTGTTGCACCCCTAAGAAGAAACTCAAATTTACTATCTTGCTTCACCATTACATGGATGTTTTGGCATACTCCTATGATGATCTAATGTCACTCAGGCCTAAAGAAATGCACCATGAAATTCCTCTCAAGAGTGATTCGATACCTTACAAGCAAAAATCTTAGCATTATAACCCAAAGATATTAGGTACTATTCTATCTAAAATATAGAAAATGCTAAATGCTAAAATAATTTTCCTAATCCATCATTCCACATGGATTGCAAACATCGTTCCTATGAGACAAAAGAATGGTGAAATTCGCCTCTACATGGATTTTAGGAATTTGAATCAATCCTCCTCAAAGGATAATTACCCTCTACCCATCATGGATCAAGTCCTTTAGATGGTGACTGGTTCAGAGATGTTATCAATGCTAGATGGCTTCTTGAGGTACAATCAAGTGGAAGTTGGTGAAGCAGACCAACATAAGATGAGCTTCACCACACCTTGGGGCACCTTTGCATATTGAAGAATGCCATTTGGCCTGATAAATGCTGGCACCACTTTTCAAAGAGCAATGGACCTTGCTTTCAAAGATGAAATAGGTAAGTTCATTATGGTGTACCTTGATGATTTAATAGTCTTTTCCAAGAATCATCCTGATCATGTGTGCCATTTGCAACAAGTGCTGGAACACATTGTATCCTAAGAAGGCATAAAGATTGACTCAAAAAGAGTCAAATCCCAAGAAAGTCTATTTTTGGGGTAATAGAAGGGAAACTTTTGGGACACATTATATCCTGAGAAGGCATAAAGATTGACTCAAAAAGAGTCAAATCCATCTAGGAGCTTACTCTACACACAAGTAAGATTTTAGTTCACTCTTTCTTCAGGAAGGTGAATTTTTTACAAAGGTTCATTACTAAGTTTGCCAAGACTCACCACATTGTGAACATGATGAAGGGAAAAGCCACTTTTAGCTAGAATGAAGAAGGCAAATTAGTATTTTGAGACATCAAGATAGCTATCACCCATGCCATAATTTTGGTTTATCTAGATTATAATAAAGATTTCATAATTTACAATTATGCTTTTGAGCACACACTTTTAGCAATTCTAGTTCAATAAAACAAAGAAGGTGTGGAATATCCCATATCCTTCATGAGATATCCTCTTAAAGCTCATGTACTAAAATATTCAAATTTGGAGAAGCATGCTTATGCATTAGTAAAGGTAGTAAAGCACTTCTAGTTTTACATCCTAAACTCACACACTGTTGCCAGGGTTCCTGATATAATAGTCATGTCCATATTAACTCAATAGGAGTTTAGAACCAAAAGGGGTAATTAGATTTATAAAATCTATGAGTTTGATCTGGTTATCAAGCCAACAAAGCTTGTATAAGTAAGGGGCCTCTGCCAATTGATTTTTGATAACATACCAAAAGAAAAATGGCATGAAGAAGTAGAAATTGAAGACATGCCAATAGTCCTCTTTATCTCCACCATGAATGAGTGGTATTCAAGTATTGCTCATTTCCTTACTTATGGTGAGTGTTCTACTCACCTGTCTCATAAAGAAAAGAGGATTGTTAAGTTAAAATCTATCAATTTTGTCCTATGGGACAATGGTATATATAAGAGGAACCTCGATGGGGTGTTCCTTTGTTGCATGTATAAAGAGCACTAGAACCAACTTCTAGAGTCCTTCCATAATCTAGCCTATGGAGGACATTTTTCTATGCCTGTAACTTCCCATAAGATTTTTTGAGCTAGGTATTACTAGCCTACTCTGTTTCAAGATGCATACAAATGGGTAAAAAGATGTGAACTATGCCAATAGTTCATTGGAAGACCCAAGTTAGTTGCTTTGCCTATTAAGCTAGTGGTAATAAAAGAGCCATTTCAGCAATAGGGAATCAATTTCATTGGTGTTTTAAACCTATCTTCAAGCATTGGACATGATTATGTCCTCACAGCCATAGATTACTTCACCAAATGGGTGGAAGCTATTTTATCCAAGCATGCTACTTCATAAGTAGTATGAAATTTCCTCAAAGAAAACATCATTTCCAAGTTTGGGGTCCCAACCAAGATTATGACAGACAATGTAGCCTATTTCTCTTCCCATGAGATTACTCATTTTTATTTTCATTATGGGATTACCCTTTCCCAATCCTCTGATTATTTTTCACAAGGGAATGGCCAAGCAGAATCAAGAAACAAGAACCTAGTGACCATCATTAGGAAGCTGGTGGATGACAACCAATGAACTTGGCATAAAGCATTAGTTGATGCTTTATGGGTAGACAAAATTACACCCAAGAGGGTGATAGGTATGTCACCATTATAGATTTTGTATGTTCTTAATGCAGAGATACCAATCACCCTGGAATTGCTAGCATTAAAATTGAAAAAGGTGGTCAAAGATCTGACATATGAAAGCTCTATTGACAAAAAGATTATGTGCTTGACTGAGTTGGATGATCAACGAACTATGGTGGTAGACTGTATCACTACAAATCAAAGTCTGGTGAAGAATCTCTTTGACCAAAAAGCAAAAACCCATGATTTCCAAATTAGAGATCAAGTTTTGTTATGGGACAAGAGAAGAGAACTGAAGGGAATGCATGGGAAATTTGATTCCCTATGGAGAGGCCTATTTGCTATTCATCAGCTCAATGGTGAAAATAGTTTCTTATTGAAGTATCAAGATAGCATGCCATTTTCATTGCCTCACAGTGGGCAACATTTGGAGCACTTCAATTCTTGAAGTAACAGATAAGTCTGGTTGTACATTTGTATATTTGTAGTCTTTAGTTCATTTTTGTGTTGTTCATTTTCATTTCTTTTTAGCACCTTTATTTTTGGGTAGCATGACTCTGTAGCCCAATGGAATACTTAAAGGCATTGGAGATTCTAGATTCTACTTCCTTTGATTATTTTTACAATTGATGGAAGTTCCCTAACTAGAGCCAACTATTGTTCCCAAAATTTGTAACTCATTTTTGGTGATAACATATCAACTAATTTTGGTCCTGTAGGTCAAAATTATCTCTTCCCTTCTCAATAAAATGTTCTTATTGCTCAAGTTATTCAATTATTCAAGCTTTTTTAGTCAAGGGATTCACAAGTTTAATGGGTTCAATGACTTCAACAGGTGATCTCTCATAAAATAACAAGTTTTAAACACTTAGGCAATTTCAAGGTTGGTTCAACATTGAGGTTCAACCAAAAGGTCCATTGGTAGGCTTCAAAAAAATGGAATGAACCATTCAACCATTGAACCCTACCTCCAAAGGTTCAAAGGTTTAATGGCATTGGTAGACTTAAAGAGTTAAATGCTTCAGCAAGTTTAAAGTTTAACCGCTTCAGAAAGTTCAACAGCTTCAAAGGACTTAATGAAAATAAGGATTCGAAGAGTGAAGGTTGAACCGTTGAACCTTGAACCAAAATGGTTCAATGAGTTCAAAGGTTTAATGAGTTTGATAAAGTTTGAAAGACTTAGAAAAATGAAGGATTTGAAGAACAAAGAATGAACCATTGAACCTTGAACCAAAAGAGTTCAAAGGTTCAACGAGTTCAAAAAAAAGAAAAGGATCTAAAACCTTTGAAGGACCAAAGGATTCTGAGAAAGAGAATGAACTGTTGAACCTTGAACCAAAATGGTTCAAAGTTCAAATGTTTAAAGGTTTAGGGAATTTAAAGGTTCAAGGAAGCTTTGAGCGAAGGAAGGAAGTGGAAGATTCTAGAGACAAGTTCAAAGAGATGGTTCAATCAAAGAGGAAAGAAAGTGATTGAACCAAAGAAATGATTGAACCAAAGAAGCAATTGAACCAAGGAGCTAATAGGACCAACTAAACTATTGAACCATTGAACCAATGAACTCTCAAGGTACAAAGGTTCAAGGTTCAATGTGGTTTAAGTGACCAGCAACTAGTGACATCTCTGTGGATGTCAAATTCAAGGTAATAAAATGCCTAATTATTTTCAAATATGGCACAGACCCTATGAATAAATTCTGTGACTGACCAAAAAAGAAGTCAAAAGAGCCAGTAAAAAGGGAAGAGATAGCCTAAGAGCTTATATAATGAGGGAGAGACAAAATACAACAAGGAAAGAGGGAAATACCAAAAATATCTACGCAAGAGTTATTTCTAGTTGGTGAAATAGTCCACTTGGTGGACATTAGAGAGCATGAACACTCAAGGACGTGGCCTATTTTTAACTCCATCATGTAAAGGCAAAATGGATAGCTACATGAATATCAGGAAGAGGACTAGGTGGCCCTTACTTTAGAGGAGGCATTTGAGATGAATTGACATGCCACAGTTAAGGCTTATGCCCTATTCCAGTATGGCCCCTTGATAGAACTGGAAATGCATTCAAGGCATTGAATGTAGCATGGGTCATTCCATGAAACAAAGCACTAAGTCTTTCTTAGCTGATATATATATTGTAATCTCTTATTTTATGTAAAGGAGACCTCTCTGTTATAGAAGTAAAACTCTACCCAAATTGAAAGGCATTTTCCCAAGACTTTGAGCTCAGATTGTTAATCATATTTCTTTATTTGAATCAGGAAACAAGTGACCTTTTATACTTTGTGCTAGAATAGCTTGTGTTATTTAGGAAATTGTTCTTATGTCTATTTCCTCGAAGCATTCTTGTCTATTTAATTAAATAAGTGAAACTAGTGGAAGTAATTAGGAAGGAGTCTTGAAGCCGACTGTGGAAAGACTTTGTGCTACCACAATTGTCTTTAGTGTGTTTATTTTTTGATTCTATTTAAAGGATCTTGGGATGACTTTATGCCCCTATTTTCCTTCATATATCTCACTCTTTGGTAGCTGAGGTGGAGACTTTGTGATACACCTCATTATGTTGGTTACTATGCCCTATTACATTTACTTATCACTACCAGAAAGAATTCTTGCTATTTGATATAGACCACTTCTGAAAGAAGAGAAGTGCCTTTAGTGTTTTCACCAAGATTCTCCTATGTTTGTGAACATCATCTTTGAAAAAAGAGAGATGGATGGTGGTATCCTACCTTGAGTGTTACTTTTAGCTTATTTATAGTATATATATAGTATATAGCACCTCATAGTTATAGGGAACCTCCCCTTGATGAGAGGAGAGATTTGTCCCCTTTTGATGTGGTAAACCTGCACATTTGGCTGATCAATCTCCTTATGTTGTGGTTGAAACAACCTATTTTACCCATCAATTAGTTGGTGACAAAATATTCAACCAACAATAATAATTGATAAAGGCATGTTTAATTACATATATGAGCTCAAACATGCTAATTTAAAGTGACTATATAATGATACTACTTATATGTATTGTGATCATAGAGGTATATGTCCCCAACATCTTGGTGACATGAATAAAGGGAAAACCCAACATCCAAGAGTGCATAGATCATGTATCTATGTATGCCTCTATCAAACTCAAATAAAATCATGAAACACATGTGCATGTATAAGTAACTAATAAATTACTCATCAACATAGAACTGACACATAGATGCCAAAGAGCTGATACAATATGTACATGCTGAAAATATTTTGGATTTTTGAATGCTTTTTATTTTTTTGGTATTTTTTTAGTATGTTAAGAGACTACCCTATTACCACATATAAATTATTCTCATATATATCTCCATAGTGTGAGAATAATTTAATAAACTAGTGACATTATCAAGGAACATGTATAAGTACAATATATGTCATTATAGTATCCAGGATGATCTACATGTGTATAATAAGACTTTGTGGTCATGAAGAAATAGTAAGAGTAATAGGAATAAGTGTTCATGGAACCCATAATTTATTGGTTTGTGGTGTTTTTGGAACAACATTAATAAGAAAATTTTTAGGTTCTCTAGATATCTAAATGTGGTGTGTAGTAAATAAGGATTCCATGGAACTAACTATGGATCTTTGATGTAATGGTATCCTAAGTATTAGCCACATAGTAAAATGTATTATCTATTGTGTTTCTTTTTATGGTATATTAGCCTTATTAGACTTTAGAATTAACTATTTGGGTATAAATTTCTATTGTTCCATAGGATGCTCATATGGAACTCTATAAATTATAATTACATAATTAGAATGAATGTATTTAACATTCCTGTGTACTATAGAAGGTACCAATTTAAGAATATGTATCCAAGGGTGTAAAAATAGAATATCAATGATACCCTTGGAAGGTATAACTAAAAATGTAGTAACAACATATGTGGGACCCACATATAAAGGTAATTCAATCTCACTAAGAACCTACTGTGAGGTCCCATCAAATGTTTTACCTAATTGAGTAAAATGGTGTAAATTATGATGAGTATAACCCAAGTGCATAAGTGATTTGATGATACAAAAATTATTACTTGCACCATTACAAATCATAAAACTATGTATATTTTGTTTATCAAGGTATGGATGAGTGAAAAATGAATGTATATTTGAATCATCATCCTTAATCTCACTATCATCAAAGGCAATATAAAGTCTCTAAACCATATGATGTATATGTTGTGTATAAGTACCAATAATCCCATATAATGGGTGCCCATAATGTGATGGATGAGGATGTGCATTACATTCTATTTGCACTTTTGGTTATTTCTTAAAATGATTTTGCAAAAGATTGTTAAATATTTTATGTTTCTAATCACCAGGTTGTGAACTTGATTCCTTTGGAGGATCAACAAATCTAATTTTTTGGTCATCTATAAGGTATTGGATCTTATTATTCAAGTTAAAACATATTTTTTTACAATGCCCTCATCCCTATGATAATCATAATAATCATTCACTTCATATTATTTGGGTAGAGGTTGACTCATATAAACATCTATAGGATGAGGGAGAGGTATAATATGGCACTCTACTATTTTTGAGAGTAATGAAGCAGGAAATTCAAGTAAACATGTAAATTGTATCCTTGGTGCATTAGATAAGACAAGGTGATTAGGTTGTTGTGAAACTACATTAACCATTGTGTTTTTTTTCCATTTTAGGATTAGGATATTTTACCTTACAATTTGATTTGGTTATAAACTTGGCATTGGATGTAGATGTAATCAGTGTTTTTGCTACATACTTAAGTTTTTTCAATGAGATAAATTTCATTTCATGATATCAAATAACATGGCACAAGTCATCAAAGGATTTAATTTTTTTGAAAATAATGGACATATGTAAAGGAGAAAACAAACTTTGTTTGAATTTGCCTTGAAGTTCTTTATTTTTCATAGGATTGGTCATTTTTGCTAACATTGTCTTGTACCTCAAAACATATTCATTGATAGGTTTATTGGTTCCTTGTGTTATTTTTATAATTTGGGAATAAGAAAATTTTTAAATAATTTTAATAGAGAAGTGTGCCAAAAATTTATCTATAAGAGATTTGAATACTTTCGTAGACTAGAGAGGTAAATCATAGAACCACCTCAAAGCATAGTCCTTTAGACTCCTCAGAAATAATTTGGTCAAAAGTTTATCATTGAGGGCATAATGAAGGTATGATAAATAGAAAGATATAATATGCTACTTAGGATCACCCTTGACATAATAAAATTCAAACTTAGGTGCAATAAATAAAATTGGCAAAGGGTGAAAATATATCCCAAGTACAAGAGGGTTATGAAACACATCTTGGGAATCAATAGCTTGAGGAGACTTTAAAGCATTTTGATTAATTTTTGTAACCTTATCCTCTAAGGTATTTCTAACTTGAAGGAGTGTTTGAATGGTATATCCACTAGGTTTTAAATTAACAAGTTGAGTAGCCACCAATGGAGAAGTGAACATGGTTTGAGTAATAATAGGCATTGAAACTGGTATTTGAGTTGAAATAATTGGTAGTTCTATGGTATATATAACAATAGTGTTTTTATGAAATAAAGGTTGGAAGACATAATTTATACATCCATTAGATGTAGTTAAATTGATGGGTATGGAATTACTTATAGTACCTTTTAAGGACTCACAGTCACTAGGTGAAGAAGACTTAGCTTTATCATGCTTACTTATATTATCTCTTGTAACATAAAAAATGCATCCATTAATATCTTGTTATTATTGAGATGAGTTATGAATGATTTTTTATCTTTAATTTGAACTCAGGTTTTTGATTGATTTTACAAATCAGAAATTCAAAATTTACAAAAAAGTACAACAAATAGAAAAATAGGATATACAAAACTCTAAACCACCTATGGTTTTGAGCTCAAACATTAGGTTCAATAAATGTTTAACCCTTAATTGGCTAAGGATCTTATTGGGATAGATAGGGTTAATAATATATAAATTAATAATCACAAGGGTGATAAACATATCTATAGTAAGCTAATTAATTAAAAATTTAGATAAAACATATGCTAATTTTATTATGATGAGATATGATAAAAATAAAAAGTACAACTATGTTATATATATGGTAATGATAAATGAATAAGATACTTGGTTATAATGCTAATACAGGTCTATATCTTGAATAGGTAGGAATCAATCTAGAATAATATTATAGAATAATTTTTTAAATTATAGATTGAGTGCCTATGTAGCTATAAACACTTACATCAACTTGGAATAGTTGTATCAACACTAGTGTTTGGATTAGCCATAGGTGTCCTATATAGAATAAATTATAAAATAGGATGTGATGACCTAGATTATTCTATATTTATTATCACCTTTACATTGGTGTATTCAAATCTAGGTCATGTATTGTCACTCCTTGTTAAATACAAAAACCCTAGTTTTTCATCTTCATAATGGCTATGGGGGAAAATGGATTAGTGGGGACATAGTGTCAAGCTGCTCCAAATGTCCATATATTAATGAGCACTAATTAAATAGATGATACTTTTAATATTTCCTTAGACTTATTTATTTCTCCCCTACGTGTTGGCTTGTGTGTGAATCATGCAATGTGTGATAAGTAAGTACAACAGTGACCTACTTTGTAACTTAGAAAATATAGCTCTTGGGAAGCTCCTTCAATACTTCATACCTTTAAATGTGTTGTCCCTATGATTGATATTGAAATAGGATAAAATAGGGATTTTTTTCTCAATTTAATTCTTGATAGAATACTTATGATAAGTTGCCTTGGTTTGTACTATGTGAGGAATGAATGAGGATTGATCTTTTATTTATACCAATCCTTTTAGAAAATATATCACATTAAAGCACTTAGGTTAATCATTAAGATTTGTTTAAATTTTAAATTAGATGACTTTAGGGCACTTGACACTTATTTCAAATAAATACACTTGCATCGATGGAGGCATCTATCCAAATTTTAATTGTCTAGGAAGCATAAAAATTGGTACAATCTTAGAACTTATAGAGGTGGAAGATAAATGATTTTTAATTCTTAAAAAGATAGAAGGTCTAGGTCATCAATATAAGACTTTTCAGACTAAGAGATAGGCCAAGGGATACAAGAGAGAGTATATATGAGACTTGAAGAAGTATGAAAGATCTATAACTAAGAGAAATAACCAAGGTCTGAGTTTGCCTAGTGTACAAGACTTAGGTGCTACATAATTCATAAATAGTGTCTATAGTATGTGTGAATTAGTTTGATTTACTTCTTATTTTTTTCATTTATTGTTATGCCTTGACTTAGTTTTTATGTTTCAATAAGGTCATCGTGGTTTCTCCATATCATGGTGCATTTGAGTCATTTATCTATTGGATTGAGTATCAATCCTTACACACATTGTGGCCAAATCATCATGATGTTTTATATCATGGTACATACCATTGTTTTATACATTTAAAATCAAGTACTTGAGGCTTATTTACAAGGTTTCACTCTCATGGCTGATTATCCCATTATAATATCATCCATTATTAAACCAAATCATTTTGGTCATTTTTTCTTGCATCACATCATTTCATCCCTCTTTGATGTTTGTAAACATTTGATCATCATCTATATGTCTTCACATTCCTCTTTTTTTGAGAGAACTAAAATGTTATGAGATTTATTTGTATTATGTATGTAACACTCAATCACATGATGATTTTGAGGTTAGCTCAGATACCATCACCCTTATTTCCATCTCCAATTATTTTAAAAATCATCCCCATGGGCCACATCCCATATTATTTTAAAATTTTATCCAATTTTTTTCCACTCATTATCACATTCTTCTCCAGTCATTATTTTCATCACTTTGGGGCTTCCATGTGTTCCTTTTTTTACAACTTCTTCATTATTTTAAAATTTATTATACTACTCATAAATGTTTTTGTGTCAATCTATAACCTTCCTATCACTCATTAGTATGATTATTTCATCATTAATCCATAAAATAGGTTAATTAATTAAGATGTGATTGATAATTAATCAATTATTCAAGTCAAAATTCAATCATTAAAATCTTACTTATTAGGGCCAATCAATTAGTCCATTAATTAATCTACCATGCTTGGGGGAAATCAATCTTTTAATCAACCCTTTTAGGGAAACTAATCTAATCTTATCTCTCTATTTTTTTTGGGATATGTCCTTCCCAAATTCACCCTCTTTAGGTAAAATCAAAGCATGAAACTCATTATCATGTATTGCATCATTTTCAAGTACACCTTGGCTATGACAAATCACTTTTATCATCATATCAACAATCACAACATGCCATCATTATCTTGAGTTGTTTGATTTTATCCATGGGTAAATTTCATCCATTTTCATAATATCTTGCATCAACTTATTTTTTGAGATCCCATTTACTTCATTCCTCCCCACATGTTATCTCAAGGGGGAATTTAAACCATCCCAAACATCATTTAGGGCATCATTATGAACTTGTTTTTTAGTAAATTAAACAAGAATCAACAAAAAATTAACACATCATTCTTTCATAATTATCAAATCATTTTAACAAGTTTTTAAATCTTTGAAAAGACATTACTTCATCTATGTCTCATAACACCCCCTCAAATAGGGGGAAAATGTAAGCACTTATAGATGATATTTTATGCTTATATAACACCTCAGTCTTATACACTTGGCAAACTTAGACATTGGTTGTTAATCTTAGTTTTTTACCTCTCCTGCTTCTAAAATTCTCTTATATGCTTTATCTTTGTTCCCTTTGGCCTATATATCTTAGTTTAACTAGTCTTATGTTGATGACCTAGGTATTTTATCTTTCCTAAAATTCTTAAAATATACATATCTTCCATATTTGTAATTTTATAACTTGTACATACATTCCTATTCCCTATAAACTAACATTTAAGTTAGATAATAGTGTTAATGTTTTTGATTAATTAACGTGGCAAACTAGGGGCTGAACCCTATACAGTCAAAAAAGACAGGAAGGCTGGAAAACAAAAGATGCCAGCACTGAACCAATGGCACAACTGAGAAACAAAGTTAGAAGCAAAACAAAACAATGGAAAGACTAGAGTTAGAAAAGACAAAACTACATAACTATAGAATTAACAAGATCCTTAAGATTCTCATTGTTCACATTGTCAGCATTCCCTAAATTACCCACCGCTTCCATGATCTGCAATGGCCTTCTCCACATGGACCGCCTTCGAAAGCTATCTTCATCATCAATGTGCATCATTCATGCTACATCATCTCCTTCTGAATAATCTCTTTGATGTTTGGGGGAATATGAGCTCCTTGTCACCATACCCTCCATCCTAAGAATTGCTGACCAAGGTTGGCACAAGCATCAATGACCCTGTTACCTTCTCTGTAGGTGTGGGTAATCTCAACTTTGGAAAAAATTTGTAAAATAAATTGGATGTCTGTAATGATGTCTTTTAGATGGATACAAACATTAGATTCTTTATTAACAGCATCTATGATCAACTTAGAATCTCCTTGAATATTCAAATTTCTAATTCCTAGGGATATAGCTAACTTTAATCCCCAAAGTAAGGCCATAGCTTTAGGATAGTTATTGTTCTGGCAACCCATGCCACTAGCATAGATAGCGAGCATCCCTCCTTTTTCATTTCTTATTATTCCTCCTCCACTTGCTTTACCACTCAACTTGGATGCCCCATCAAAATTGAGTTTCATCCAATTAGATTTAGGTGGTATCCATTTAGTATGAAGTCTCTAAAGAATTTTGGAATTATCATGCCCAGGGATAAGGTTTAAAACCTTCCATTTGGCAGCAATTTGACTTTCAAATTTAGATAGGGGTTTCTCTGCAACACTAATATGAGCTATTGTAACACTTTTCAAGATGGTCCTAGCAAAGGAGTTAAACACCTGAGCAACATTTCTGATAGTGTCCCTAAAAATTCTATGATTTTTCTCTTTCCATAAAGTCCAGCTCAAGCATGGTAGAGCTTGCTTCCATAGTTCCTTAATATAGGGATGTGTGAAGGTTCAGTTCCAACTAAGAATTACTTCTTTAAGGTCAGAATTACAAACCCATTCAATGCCAAAGTTGTTAAGTATTTTGCCCCATAAATCCCAGCTAAACTCATAGTGTATGAATAGGTGTGAAACTAATTCCTCTCTAGAACCACACAGAAAACATCTGTTGACCAAAGTAAACCCCCTCTTTTGAAGGTTGTCCTGAGTAAGGATTTTTTTATGCGAAGCAGCCCACCAAAACAAGTTAATATTTGGAATGAGTTTATGATTCCAAACCTTTTTCCATACCTCCTTATTCTGAGCTTTAGGTGTAAGCAGATGATAGGTAGATTTGATAGAGAATGATCCATACTTATCTAGCCACCAAGATTATTCATCCTCCCAAGGGAAGAGTGGGATTCTGATCTATTGAACACATTGCTAGATCTCTCGAATTCTTGGGATAAGCTTAGGCCTATGTACACAACAATCCAAAAGGTTTTTCCAGCTCCTTATCCCATTGTTATTTTCCATATAATCACTAACCCTATCACCAAAGAACTGAGTAGTCAGGCCTATAATTTCTCCATAGTTTCCTTGGGAGATGAGAGGCTTGTCCCTTAACCAATTATCCTCCTAGAATTTAATTTGCTGGCCATTTCCAAGCTTCTACCTAATTCTGTATTTGAGAAGACTTCTACTTTTTAGCATTTTATTCCATATCACAGACCCCTGGGGTAATCTCCCCTATTGAATAAAGTTGGAATCATCAATGTTATGCATGTATTTGGCATACATTATTTCCCCCCACTCACTATTGTTGTGAATCAGATTCCAACTAACTTTTGAGAGGAGGGATTTATTCATTTTCCTGATGGATCTTATATTAAGTCCACCATGAGATTTTGGGAGACACTTTTTCCCATCTGACTAAAGACATTCTCTATTTGTCTTCCACTCCCATCCATAAAAATTTCCTTTTGATTTGTTCTAGCTTTTCAGTAAAATATGTAAGAATTTTAGAAAGAGACATGAAGTAAGTAGGAATACCTTGCAAGGATGTCTGAAGAAGTTGCAGCTTACCCACACTACTGAGTAGTTTCCCCTTCCACCCAATAAGTTTCATCTATATACGTTCCATAATACCATTCCAAAAACCTGAAGATACCTCTTTGATCAAGAGTGGGAGACCTAGGTAGGTAGCTGGTAGGCCAACCTCAGCACAATCTAAGATATCAATGATTATATGTCTAAGTTCATTGGGAGTGTTGAAGAAGTACACATTGCTTTTTTGGAAATTTATTCTTTGTCTAGAGTCTCTGGCATAATCATTAAGTATATTATTCCATCTTCTAGCTTTGATCACTGATGATACCAATTAAGATGGTATCATCCACAAACTATTTTATAACCATAAGATGAAGGGAAGAGGCAGGTTTGATGCCTACTATCTTTTTTGAAACTATATCAGCTTGTATGTATCTTCCTAGTGCCTCAGCCATAATGATGAATAGGTATGGGGAGAGAGGGTCTCCTTGACAAATTCCTCTCAAGGAGGAGAAAAAACCTCTAGGAACACCATTAACTAGCACTGAGAATTTAGCAGAAGAGACCGCATTCCATAATAATCAAGACAATTTATCATTAAACCCAAATTTTCTAATCACTTGAAATAGAAAAGTCCATGAGACTCTATCATAAGATTTGGATATATCAAGCTTGAGGGTTATCCTAGGGATTCTACTCTTATCCGTGGAGTGGATAGTCTCATGTGTGGTGATCACAACATCAAGAATCTGTTTGCTTGGGATGAAACCTTTTTGAGTAGGAGAAATAATTTTGTCAAGCAAGGGTTGAATTCTCAAAACTAGCAGTTTAGTACATATCTTATGCACAGTGTTGCATAAACTAATGGGTCTAAAATCAACAAGGTGTAAAGGTTGATTTTTTTTAGGAACAAGTACAATGAAGGTATTATTGACTTGTTTCAAAAGTTTTCTAGATCTTAAAAAATCATGAACTGTAGCCATGAGGTTCACTCCAACAATCTCCCAATATTCTTGAAAGAATATAGGAGGAAAGCCATCAGGACCCAGGGTTTTAAAATCACCCATGGAGAATAAAATAGCGTGTAATTCATCATCAGATATAGGCTTTAACATTTCCAGATTGTTTTCTTTTGTTATCAAATAGGGGATTTTATCAATGAATTGACTCATAGATCTATTAATTCTATTATTATTGTTTTCTTCTGTAACCAGATTTTGAAAGAGCACCCTGGCTTGCTTTCCTATTGCGTTATCCTCAGTAATAATCTCTCCATTATCCAAGACAAGCTTAGTTATTGAGTTGGATTTTCTATGTTTCATAGCTGAGAGATGAAAAAAAGTAGTGTTCCTATCACCCTCTTTGAGCCATTGAACATGGGATTTTTGTTTCCAAAAAACCTCTTCCCTTTCCATCAGATTCTTCCATTCTAAAAATAGACTATTCTCTTCTTCTAAGGTGCCCTCAGAGTCATCCCCTTGATCAATTAGTTTCTAAATAACCTTGATCTTTCCCATTATATTTTTATTCTACTGGAAAACCTGCCCAAAACTGTATCTATTCCAGCCATAAATTTCTTGTTTAATGTGCTAGAGTTTCTTAATTATTCTAAACATGGGAGTACCTTGAAGGGGAATATTCCACCATTGAGCCACCATTTGTCTAAAACCTTTGTGTTTAATCCACATAGCTTCAAAATGGAATGGAGGAGGTCTGTGATGTCCCTGATCTCTCCAATTAAGGATAATCAGGCAGTGGTCAGACATGGTTCTGGGTAGAACCTGTGCCTACATATTATGATAATCATTTCAGTTACTTGATATCAGAAATCTATCTAATTTAACTTAAATCATTTGATCTCCTCTTCTTTTATTGGTCCAAGTAAAATTTTGGTTTTGTAGTTCTATGTCCAATAATCCCCAATCATTGATGAATTCAGCAAAGTCAAACATGTTGTTTGAGTAATCAATAATTCCACCCTATTTTTTAGAAGGGTATAAAGGTGTGTTAAAATCTCTGGCTAATATCCATTTAGAATTCTAAGGATTATTCTTGTAGCTACTTAAATCTACCCATAATTTTTGTCTCAAAGCTCTATTATTTGGTGCATAAACATTTACCAATGTCCAGTTCAAGGAATTCAAGGAAAAATTGGTAATCAAAAAGTGCTTATGATGGGATATAAGAGATCCTTGGATTTTAGCACTATTCCACATAGTGAAAATTGCTCCTGAAGCCCCTTCAGCAGGACTAATACAAAAATCCACCTTAGGCCATATATAGTTAGCAATTTTCACAAAATTCTCCTCCATCTTGACTTCTTAGAGTAATAGAATATCTAGTTTATTATCTAAAATGCAATTTTTAACCTCAAACTGCTTTAAGGGATTGTTGAATCCCCTCAAATTCCATGATAATATTCTCATTTAGAGAGTTTGGAGGGTTGGGACTCTAGTGTTTTTTATTTTCCACTGCCAATCTCCCTAGCAATCTCTCTTTGTCTTGTTTCCCTTAGGGTTGGCCTCCCTTGTTTGGGCTCAATACCAACATCTACATATTTTTTACCTTTCTGAATCTTTTTCTTTGGGGTAACCCATTCTTCCTATTCATTGCTGCCATCTTGTCCTACTACCCCTGTTGCCAAGTAGTTTCCTACCTAGCCTCCATCTTCCAGATCACAAAAAAAGTCTGTATTTGACTGTGGATCTGGTACTCATTGAGTGTGACTTTCAGGTGTTACTTCTTCCTATCCAATCCTTGAAACTGTGTCATCTTCATTGACTTCCTTTAGCAAAAGGTCCCCTCCTACAGCTTCCTTAAACATATTAGTCTATTTTTCTAAAGTGTAGATTGTGTTAAATGTGGCCTTGTGGCTATCATCAGATACTATATTCTCTGTTGGGACCTCTTTTCCCTCACTACTGATGATATCCTCCTTTCTCTTCTCCTCCTCTCCTTCTTTTGTAGCCTTCTGACTATCATCTAATCCTATATTTTTCTTTGGGACAACTTCACCTTCAATGCTAGGGGTAGCCTCCTTTCCTTTCCCCTCCTCTCCTTTTCTTGTATTGTTAGGAATTTCCACATTATTCTCTCTTCTACATTTTGGGAATCCTCTTTCATCCCCCTTTGCTTCACTTTGCATTGTGTCATTAGATGTCCCTTCCTCTTACATATTTGATAGAAAGTGGTAGCATTCTCATAAGTAATTAGATAAGTCTAGGTTCCATATTTAGAGTTAAGCTCAATGGACATAGGGAGAGTCTTATTTATTTCAACATTAAGACAGAGTCTAGCAAACACACATTTGGACTTAGTTCTGGTTATATGATCTGAGGTGACATATTGACCAATAGAATTGCCAATGGCTGTGAAGATTTTTTCATCCCAAAATTCCAAAGGGAATCTTGGTAATCTTACTGAAGAAGGTGTTATCTTATTGAGGTCCACGTTAGGATCAAAACCTGGTTTCCATGAGCATAAGGCTAGAGAATGTTGTCCAAATAGCCAGGGACCTCTAGCAAGAGTAACAATCATGTCCTCCCTATTCGTAAATCTAAAAAAAAATAGACCTCTAGCCATGGTTGTGATTAAAACACTACCTTTGACTTTCCACCTAGATATAATCCATATTCTAAGCATTTTTATATTAGGATGGAAAGAAAAAAACTTACCAACTAGCATAAGGTCCATGGATGCCACTATTTCCTCCACCAGATTGTCTGGGATACTCAATGCCTTGCCCTCTAAGAGAACATGGAGGCTCAACATGCCTTTCGATGGACACATCTTTTCACCTATGAGTGCCTTCTTCCATCTATTGGATGGACTATCCCCTAATAGATTCTTGGATAGATCCCCAGAGGTACTGCTACCCACAGTGACCTCCATTAGATCCATGGTCCCACCTGTCGCACTCAGGGGGCCCAACCAGGTCAGAAAAAACCAGTCTCAAATATTGTCCACATGCTTCAATCCTCCACTCCTCCACTCTAAAAAGTTCTATCTAATAATAGTGTTAATGTTACTGTCCTATCCTAACATAAGTTTCCAATGCTATAAAGTCATCCAATTTTAAAATAAATTGTATCTTAATAGTTGGCCTAAGTGATTTAATGCGAGTTATTACTTGAAAGGGATTGATATAAATACAAGATCAATCCTCATTCATTCCTCACCTACAAAATAAAAAGGAAACCAAGGCCACTTATCAAAATCACTTTATCAAGCATTCAATTACACAAAGCTTCCTTATTTCCATATTAGTCATAAGGGATAAACATATATAGTTTTAAAGTATTAAAGGAGTAACCCAAGAGCCCAATTTTCTAATTTACAAGCTAGGTCATTATTGCACTTGCTTTACACATATTATATGATTGACACACAAGCTAACATGTAATTGAGAACTACATGAGTTTAAGGCCCTCCTCTATAGTATTGGCTATGTAGGTATCACTCTCTAAAAATGTGGTACTTGGGGTTAGATCAACATCATGTGATCACTAACCTATTTTTCATAAAGGTCACTATGATGATGAAGAACTAAGGTTTTGAAAATTCATGAGTGATAGTCCATGACCCAGATTTGAATGCACTAGAGTGAAGGTAAAGTAAAACCTAGAAATATCTAGGTGGTTGCATCACATTTCATCATATATTACATACATGACACTACTGTCAAATGTAAACATTAACATCAACATCAACACAACCATCCCAGGCTGACATTACCATCTAGAGAGCTAGAAGCATTAGATTCAAAATCTAATGACTTTTTCAAGATCTCCTTCTAGCCTAAGTTTTGCATATTCTAGATCTATAACTAAAGTAGCATCAAAACAAGATAAGTACATCATTTTTATATCTATAATATTTTTAATTTTCATATTTAGACTATCTCAGCATAACAAATTCCTTGTATGCTTATATCTAAGTTTAACATCTAACTGGCCTACTATAGATTTGATTATCACTATGTGCTATTTCATTTATATATACCCCTTTAATAGTAATATAAGCCTAATTATAAAAACTTTAGATACCCATTTTAGAGTTAAAAATTTAGTGAAATTGATCTCTAAACATGAAACCTTAAGTCACTTAGGGTTTTCTAATTTATTCTATTGTTAATACTTAATTGTTATAAATTTTGCAATCATGTTTGACATGGATAATTCTATTAATTATTTCATGGTCCAATACCTTATAGTAGTTATTACTTGTTATATATCATGCATAATCAACTCATTCTAATCTATAAGGTATTCTAAACTTGCATTCCTACGTGAACCTCCTTGTTCTCATGTTTACAATAAGAGGGTTTTAAATAGCAAGCAACACTTGATCTCTCTTCAAATTTCCTTTTACAATGTCATAAAACTAGAATCTAAGGGATGTGACATTATTAACCAATTGAGAATTATGCATGTAAAAAATTCAATCCTTAAGATTCTAAAATAATGTAATGTCTATAAGGATATGCTATACGATGCATTGTATGAGACATAAGTTGCAAGTGATATTGAGCCTACTTATTTTATGGATATCATGAAAGATTCAATAATTATAACCAACTTATTACCTTTGATCCAAAAGATTTTCCATTCAAATATATTATTGAATAAACTTTTCCATTATTAATATAAGTGACAATATAAAGTAAATACATAAAAAGAGTGCTTTTTAATAATCAATCAAACTGAAACATTTGTATAATATAATTTCTAACCACCATGGGTGCTAACACAAATCTTATTCAAAAAATAATTATGCAAATGAAAAGGTTTGATAATTCACAAAACACTATAATTGGTCAAATAACATTGAGTATTACTATTAGCCAAAATTGGTCTACATACAAATTTTTTACCTAAGTGGACTTTAGCATTCTCTAAAGCCATTCACTGACTCCTTTTGCCCTGATTATTAGTCTCTTTCTAGTCATGACTTGATGACGCAGTGCACTATCTTGGAGGGTTTTGGCATGGTGTTGTGAATTGTCTCAAGATCCTATTGTAGTGGGAAATACAATTATGGAGAGAGAAGATTTTTTTTGGAATAAATTAGTGTCCTTGCACTCTTTTGAAACACTTTAGCAAGGTTTAAGGTAAATTTTGAAACTTTAAGGTAAATGCCTAGAAATGGGGTTTTGGGCTCTAGGTAAAGGATTTAACTAGTTTCCAAGGTATTTGAGAATATAATTACATCCATGAGAGATAAGACAACATTATTACCCAATAAATTATTTCATAAAGTCAAAAATGGAGTCTTATGGAGCCAAATTGCATAAAATACACCAAAAGTGCATTAGATGACTTTAAGATCTTTTAAATAGAAAAAAATAAGTGAAAGTTGGGAATTATATAGAATTTAAATGGGTTTTTACTTACTCCACCTAATTTTGGTGAATTTAACCCTTAAAACATGTTTGAAACAATTTCAAGTGATTTGGAGTAGAGGATATATTTTGAGTGAAGAAAGATGTAGTTTTGGCCTTCTTAGAGGCATGTTTGAATAGGATTTTATGGGTTTTGATTAGTATAACATATTTATTGTCTTTTCAAATCATATAAAGTGTCTATAATGGTATCCCAAAGGCTTATTAAATCATTTTTAGGTGTGAATATACTCATAAATACAAATTTAGGCCATTAGCCTATGATGCCAAAGCTTGAAAGAGGGCCTTCAATCAGATTTTTGCCTAGTTCCACTCCCTTGAAAGTATATGGTATGTTTTTATGTTTTTTTAAAGTACCATAAATATTCATAAAAACTCCCCATTATTTTCCAATCTATTATCAAAGGTGATCTAGTTCATCATCCTTTTAGGCCTATGCATTTTCCATGCCTAGATTTTAAGCATTTCTTAATTTGCACATGAAAACAAGGACTCAAATATTCAAATTTGGAATGTGGAATCAAAATAACAATATAAAATTTAATCAAACACTTTAAGGAGGTTTACCATGTTTGGGAGCTCAAAAAGGACAAAATTCAATCTTGGAGCTCAAAATCCTAAAAAGGCCTAATTGGAGAGAGAGAAGGGTGGGGTAAACATGTTTACCTTGGGTTTCTAATTATTAAATAGTGCACACAACAATAGTAAAGCCAAAATTATAATAAAAACTATGTTTTTTTTCTTGATATCAACTTTGAATTGCTCCTAACAAGGAGATTTGCATGTTTTTAGGGCTATAAGGAGATAAGAGCTTATATGAGCCTCAAGCATGAAATAAGGTGTTAGCGAGAAATTGAGGTGCCAATTAGAGTTTTAACAAGTCAAATTTTTATAATAAAGGATTTTAATGAAATAAATTCATATGTTTTATGGTCAAATCAAGATATGAGACTTTGATTGGAGAGACTTAAGCGTTAACAATTGAGAGAAAGTTACCACCTACGTGCATATACGAAAGAACTAGAAATTGAATGCATGGTTTAAGGGAATGTAATGAATTTTAGAGACATTTATAAGTTAAATAACCTTAAATAAATGAGGTATAAATACCAAAGATTATAAAGGAATCACCATACTTAATAAGGTTTTTGGCAACCTCCATTAATGGAGTTTAATAAAGTTATAGGTCTAAATGCCTCACAGAAGTGGGTTAAAAGTGTCTTTATCTCCATAAAAATTTCTAAATAATGTTTATGAATATTCAAATTACATCATGGCAGAACCTAAGGAGGCCAAAATGATCTTGAAGAGCCTGAACTAACTTGAGACCACTATGCATACCTTAATGCCTAGAAAATTACAGGTCTTCCAAGGCTAATTCAAGGAGATTTTGTGTAATTTATGGGTGGATACGAGTCAAACAATAAGTAAATACATAATCAAAAGACTCCTAAGTAGCTTTAATGACCATTATAGGCCTCAAGCAAGATGGAGAGTAAAAAACCTATCTCAAGCCTCATGAAGCCTATCACCACCTATAGGTGGTCTAAGAGGTTTTGACAATGAGTGAGGAAAGATAACCATGGAGTGAGATATTATAGGAATGATAAGTGTGTTTCAAAAATTTAACAAGGTTTTTAATACTTTTCAAAACGAATTTTGGTTTTTGGCTCAAAAGTGAACTCTTTTGCTCAAGCCTACAACTACAAATTCAAAGTGAGTTCTTACTTGCTCAGTACATGATTGATGGGTTGAATTTGAGGTTTAAATTTTTGGTGAAGTTTGAGGATTTTTTTATCAATCCATTTACTAAATTAACAAAAATATATATGCTTATAACTTTATGAACAATCATTAAGGAGTAAAACCTTTCTTAAACCCTCATAACTCAGTTTTTGGAGATGAATTACATTTTTTGAGTTATTTTATATGGAAAAATGTGTTTTGAGAAATTATGGGGAATATATTAAATTTATATGCTTCTATAAATAAAATTTCTTAGGCAAAAAAGTGGGGAAGTCCAAATTTTCATGTTTCAAGGTTTTATCATGCAAGTGGGGACAATAAAAAAAAGTATTTTTGAGAGTTTTAAAGGATTGGATGATGATATATAATTATTGGAATATATTTAGGGGTAATTAAATGTCCAAATAAAAAATTAATTAGGTCTTAATACTTCATAAATCTCAAGATATGCCCATGTCTTTCTCTCTAGGTTATGTGGTTCTCCTTTTTTGACTGTGTTGTAGGTCTAGATTGGTGATTTCAGATGGTTTTAATGGTTGAAAATGGAAAAAAATTATTTTAATACTTTTATGGGTCATTAATGTTCCTAAAAAAAAATTTAAGTTTTTTGACCTCATAAAACTCAATAAAATGGTAAAACCCAGAGCTACACATATTTAGAAATGAGACAAGGCAAATTAAGACAACCCCAAAAGATGCATATATTAAGTTATACTCAATGGAATGACTTGAAATTTGACATAGAGGTATATTTTTATTTAATTAAAGTGATAAATGTTTTTAAATTCCAATAATTTACTTTATTAGATATAACATGGAAAATTATAGGTCTACTGAAGAAGCATTTCAAGGATTCTCACTTGCTTGCTCACACATGGAGTTGAAAATGAGTGTTATAGGTTTTTCCAAAGGAAAATTGTTATTTGATAGTATTTATACATAATTTATAGGTATGAATAAATCATCATCCAATGAAAACCAATCCAAATTATCTCTACGAAAATAAAATCACTTCTAGGTGTATTGGTTTAGAGAGCTCAAGAGAGCAAAAAAATTGCATTTTAAGAGTTATAATTAGAATTAAGAGCTAAAATTTTGTTTTGAGGTCACTTAAATAATTTTTTATATTTTAAAATAATATTTATACCAATGTATATTCTCAAATAATGAATAACCACCAATTTACAAGATCTCATGGTGTTTTAAAGCTCAAAATGGCCTTAAAAAGCTCATAGTTACAGGTCTTTCAATTAAGAAGTTATCTAATGGAATGGATAATATATAATGAGAAATAAATAGTTTTTATATGGAAATAGGTTACCTTTACAAGGTTTTATATAGTGATTTTTTTAGCTAAAAGGTTAAGAACCTAAGGTTTCTAATGAGTTTGTGATGTTTGCAGGTCTTGAAAAAGGCCTAAAACTTAATTTTTATCCTTATAAAAATTATATGGATGTATTTAAGTTTTATAAAAGTCCAAAAATGGATACCATGTGTTAATATGCCCTTTAGTAGGAGTTCTATAGTAATAATGAAGAATGGTTTGAGCTTGAAGACCTCCATTAATGGAGTTTCAGAAATTACCTATTTTTGAATTACTAAAATGTTATTGAAAAAACCAAATAACAACTTTAATATGTATATAAATATAGTATAAACTTATTATCAAGCCCAAACAAGACTAAAAATGGTGGTTATTATCCATCAAGAAGCCTTTCTAGTCAATGTTGTGAGTAAAGCTTCAAGTTATAGGTCTAATGGAGTTATAAATGGTTGTAAAAGTGTATTATAAGTCATGTATCATAAATGGAGGTTGAAAAAGGTAATAAAATGCACCATCAAAGTCCAAAAGAATTAAATTCTAAAGTGACCAGACTTCACAAAGTATCTAGAGGCTTCTAGAAGACCAAGTGGAGATGTGGCATAAAAGGAAAGTGAGAAAGTTGAGGGATTTGAAGGGATTGTCAAATAATATCAAGGAATTGAATGAGATTATAGAGGTTTAATACCTTTTCCATGTAGTGGATGATGGCATCACTCAAGTCGTCAAGGTTTTAGCCCTTAAGAGCCTTTTCTAGGCTAATGGGAAGAAAAAGAGGCCTTTTGAGGTCAAAAAGAGCTTCAAGTGAAAGAAAGGGTTAGTATAAAGGAGAAAAATATATTAGGGAAGGCCTAAATCTCTCCCTTATATGTATCATGAGCCTATAAATGCATTTATTGAAGATTAAAAGCTTTTTCCTCCTCTTTCTCTTCCCTTCTTCTATATATCTCTCATTTTCTTCTCATTGTAATATATAATATCATTTGAAAAGTAAAAACCTATCAAAATTTTTAATAAATATCCATTGAAGAAATAAGACAATCTATTTAACCTATCTCTCTAACTACACTTTGTTATCTAGATAGTTTGTGCATGACTGCCATGTGAAGAGGCCTTCTTCTTTGGTGTTTGTCCTCTCTTTTTTTTTTACCATTTTATAGGTGGTTTAAGGTGTTTAAAAGTCTGATTTTGCATTATTTTAGACATGGGTGGGGTTATAGTTTTATTTTTACCATTCTTATATTTTTTACCCTTGTCTAGGATGCCTTGAAATCATTTATGCAAAACTAGCTAGGGTAAGAGATATTGTGTGAGTGAGATATCTTTGATCTACCTTTATGTTTGTTTTGGAATAATATTAATGTATTCTAATTTTGTGCATCACCATTTTTATGATTTTAATCATTTTATGCAGCTTTTATACCCCTTTCATAATCAAAATTAGTAGTTTAGGTGATCTACTAGGAGGAACCAATCTTATTTTAGGAGGTTAAACCCCATCATATGATACCCACAACCTAAGATTCATCCCATTATGTGGATAGGAGTGAGAGAGCCTAAATAACCCTCTCAAAAGGTGAAATTCTATGCCATAATAGTTTTGTACACACTTAGTTGGACACATTTGAAGAAGATTGATCTACATTAATTCTAGTTGATCCATTTGTAGTAATTGTAACATCCACACTCTCAGCATCTAGTGACTCTAATGAATACTCAGCTTTTTGGTGGCATAATAATGTCTATCATTCATGCCAAAGGTGATTACAAGGTTAAATTCTATATGTATTCATTTTTAATTTATTTAATTACCTTTAAACTTAATAAGAAGATTGAGGTTTTCTAATACTCATCTATACTTGAGAAGCTTCCCTCCTAAGCCAATTTGCAAGTCTAACTCTTCTAAAAGATCCTTATTAACCCCTTTCACTACCATGGCTACCCCTAGAGTCTTTAATTTTTTGGATTTCAATGGTCAAAGTATTTTTGACCTTAATCAATATTATCATAACCTAGTGTTAGTCCTTAAGATTGTGCCTTATTACATAGGAGATAACTCTACATCTTCTTCTGAGCACATCAGAGACATAGCAAAATTTTGTAATATCTATGACATCATTAGAGAGAATGTAGGTATAAAGTTATTTTCCATTTATTTCAATGGAAAGGTCTAAGATTTGTATAGGAACATAAATTATAATTACATAAAAACATGGGACTAGTTAGGGGATGATTTATACAAAAGGTTTGAAGATAAGAGTGACAACTTGTCATAGTAGAGTAACTGACAATAATCAAGAGAGTTCCTTGAGAGGTCATATGAGAATTTAATTAAGGTTTTTAAAAACATGGATCAAGATTCTAATCCTTGTCAATCCCACTCCTAATTATTCTTTCCTTTATTATCTAAGTGCCCTCAATAGTGACATTGCAGTTATTATATAAACAATGAAGGGAAGCACATTACCTATTGCTTATGAGGTAGCCATCAGGGTAGAGAATAACCTAATACAAGCTAAAAAGATCACACCTAGGCCTCCTATTCCATTTTTATTCAATATTCAACCACCTCCTACTATTTTTCCTCCTCTTTCTACCATTTTTCTTTTGCCAATACTTGTTTCCATACCTATATCAAGATAAGACAAAGATTCAAATAGTCAATATAATGAACTCCAAGAACTCAAGAACATGTTCAAAAAATTTGGATATGAGTTAATGAATGTTAAGAGGAAAAAAATTAGTTTAATAGATCATATAATCCCTCATATCAGACTTAACAACCATATAAATCTAATAGACCACCCTTCAAGGCCAATTCTCAAGGGTAAGGGTAGCTCACCTATGCTAAACCAAGTAACAACTACAATCCTAATATTGTAAGTCCTTCCAAGACCTTGTTCCATATTCAAAATAAATTTACATAATAAGGTGAGTATTCTATACCTTGGAATCAATCTTATAATTAGGATATCACCCCAAATTCAATGTTTAACAAAGGCTTCAATGAGTAATGATAGTAGGGTGCTAGTTATGGGTTTAACCAAGTTTTAATGGCACAAAATGTAAAAGTTCCTATGATGAATAAATTAGAAGAGAATCAACAAGGACAAGTGGATAATGATAGACAAAATAAGTTATATACTACTTTGGTGAATTACCAACTGAGCATTGTTATGCTTTCAATCAACAAGCTAATACTAGCTAAGTAAAAATTCCTATGGTAACCAAAATAAGGTTCAAGATAATGAACATAGAAGGAAACCAAGAATTAGTTAATGGGTATTTTAATCCTCTTATATTGTTTTCAAATCAAAATGATCCCAATTTATCTCTAAAATCTTAAACAGCTCATAAAAATTAGAACCAAGGAGGTATTTTGATCTGGGCAATAATTCAAGTGACAATTCAAGTGACAGTTCCACCCCAATTGATGATGAAACTTTTGAGAGCCATAACTTTTGCACCGTAGCTTCAATTGACTCACCATTTGAACCATTGGAAAGATAATAATGAGGAAAATTTCGTGAGATTGCATGGATATCTTATTGATGTATTTTGACCCCCCAAAACCTAATATAAGTTCCCCAAATTTCAATTTTAGTAGTGCAATCTAAAAATAGTAAGTTTCTAAAAATAATAATTCCTCAAATTATGTATCATTTTAAATCATGGAAGTAAAACCACTTAATCTCCCTTGAGATTGGGGACCTTCTACATCCTCCCCCTACTTTAAAAATGTGTATAAATTAAGATGTAAAGTGAAATGGAAATTAGACATCTCTTCCCAGAGATAAGCATATAGTTGTATTATGATCTTGAGTAATAAAACATATCTTCTCACATAATTCATTATTACTATGTTATTTTTGTGTTCTGAAATATTTCTCAACCAAAAATTTTGAGTTTTGGATCATAATTTTATACCTAAAAGTGCACAAGTATAAATCACTATTGTGGCTTTGAAATCACAAGTGAAGGTTGGTGGTGCACACATCAACATTGTTGAGCAAATAAAGAAGTCAAATGTGAGTGTCTCTATTTAGGTAATGCTTTCTATACTTGGCCAAGTGGATCTTCTTCAAGAAGACTTATCAAAAATAATTTTTTTAGAGAATACACCAAGTAAGGACAATGTGGTCCTCACTAATGAAATTATATGCATTAAAATATGCTCACCCTACTAATTACACTAATTCCCATTAATTTATCCCTATTATCATATTTCCTATATATATTAACTAATATCCTAATACCCATATCCCATTATTATATCTCGTAACCTTTATCCCATCCTAAAATCAATTAATCCCCTCATTAAACCCATAATAGACTTTATTACCTACTAACCTACCCTCTAAACCCACTAACCAATTTAAAATTCAAAAATAATCAAACTATCCACCCACCACCCTATACTAGCCTCTCCTAAAACCCTAAACCCTATGAGGAGATTTATATAATTGGAGGACTCTAGAAATCTTCCCCAACTTAGCCTGTTCCTTTAGAATTATCTAATTCTATATATTTTCATGGAAGTAAAAATTCCATGGAAATTTCCTAGCCCTAGATTTTAAAGGCCAAATTTGAATTTGGACCATTGATCTTCCATACCTTTGCCTATAAAACTAAACTCTCCCTCCACTCTCAAAACTAATGAGAAATTGTTCATCAAGCCATTAAGATCTCTTATAGAATCTATAACATCATTCTAGCATCCATTCAAAGCCATTATCCCCATCACACATCCATTGGAAGCCATTGTCAAGGTCTCACAAGAAATCTAATAATCAAGTTATTAATGTCTAATAATACTAGTGTAAATCCTAGAATGAAGGCATGATAAGGTAAAGATGAAGGTAAGAATGTTCTATTTACTCTGATTTATCCCCTCTATCCATTCCTATTAGTGTTATCAAGTTTTGTGTTGTCATTGATATTTTGGTAATATTTCTTAAACTTTAAAATTTAGTAAACATTTTAGTGACCATGATGGCATTCAAAACTTTTACGAGACTTCTCTAAAATATAATCAACATAATCTTCTATAATGTCATGCATCATGTCATGAAAGATAACAGTCATATCCCATTAATAAGTGGATCCTAAATTCTTGAGACCAAATGGCATGACTTGATAACAAAACATCCCCCATAGAGTGATAAATTTAGTTTTATTATAATCCTCAAGGGCTATTTTGATTTTATTATACCTTGAGAATCCATCCATGAGGGAAAGCGTTTCATGCCCAACTGTTGAATCTATGATCATGTCAATACTAGGGAGTGGGAAATCATCTTTAGGACATGCCTTATTAATATCCTAAAATTTAGTACATATATGGATTCTACCTTATGGCTTTTTTATGAAAAAATATATTATAGATCCAATCTAAGTAATTGATTGGGTAGATAAATTCAACTTCTAAGAAATTTTATAATTCCTCTTTGACTAGTAATACCACCTTAGGATGCATCTTTCATAATTTTTATTCTATAGGTTTTGCATTAGGATGCACAACTAGGTGGTTTACCACAAATTAAGATTCTAACCTTGCCATGTTAGTGTAACTCCATGAAAATATGTTGATAAATTCCTTTAGCATCTTAATAATGACTTTGTGTTCCTCTATCATGAAAGATGCTCCTAGTTTCACTATTTTAGGATGTTTGTCAATTTTGATATTAAATTCTATAACATCCTCAAAAACTAAGGGTGATTGATATTATAAATAAGGGGGAAATAATATTTTTGGAACATGAAAAACAAAGCAACCTTGTAGTTCAGTATTGATATCAAAATAGTCTTCTAATGTGAAGGAGCTATATGTTAGTTTGTTTAGTTCTTTGGAAGGATCTCCTCCTTCTTTGATTATGGGATGTTTATTGTTCCCCAGATTATGCAAATTGACAAGGATTGATACAAAATCCCTTTTTATGATCTCTAAAAGGCATGAAGTCTTTATCTCCCATATATTCTAAAATGACCTCATCATTTTGAAACATGTCAAAGGTGGGCTCTTGCTTTGATTTTTAGTCTATGAAATAAGGATAATAGAGGGAGACATTAATCATGGATACAGTGGTATGAAAGAAGATGTTGGTGGTAGTAAGCTCTTTGAAGTGATTACAAATATAACCTATTTCAATGTCCTCATTAGAGAGAGATGACTCATTGGTCAAAAGATAATCCACAATGATGTTGGTCAAATCATCATCATATAGTTTTTACCTTAATCCAAAATATTATGGATGTTCTTTAATGATGATATGTTACATTCAACATTGCTCTTGTTTTCCTAATCCCTTTCCTTTATACTACATGTTTTCCATCATTCTTTAGAATCTAAGATAATTCTACTTGGGAGAGATAAGGGCCTCATCATCTAGAATGAGGCAAGAATTGTTTCCATCTTCAATGTACTCATAAGAAAAAAATCAAATACTTGAAAAAGTTGTTGGCCCAAATTGATATTTAAAGGGATTATTTTTCTTCATATCCAAGGACCCATTACTACATGAAGATAAGGGTAGATTTCTAATAGATACTATTTTGTACTCATATTATCCACACCCTATGCATGTGATCTTTAGTCACGTAATATCAAGCTCTAATTGAGATGTGGATTCTAATTGATTCAAGGAGATATAATTATCAGTTTTTGGTCTTAGTATGGTTTTGTTAGTGTCAAGGTAAGATAATAGAGGTAATGACTGATCCATTTGATAGCTATGGAGATGGTTTATGACTCTAGAAATGGTGACCTCCATTCCTAAATGGGGGAAATTTAAAAATTGATGGAGAGTGGATGGAACCACTTACATTTCATGAATCCACAGTCTTTTGAGCAATATGTTATATGGTAATTCTACATCCACAATATGAACCAAAGTTTGATGAACTACAGGCCCCATAGCAATAAGAAGATAAATAGTCCTGATTGATGGTCTCTCATTATCATCATAAAATTTAATCATTATTAAAGTGGGCCAAATCAATGTATTAAAGTATCCTAATTTATTTATAAATTCTATATTACACAAGTTGAGTGTGGATCCTTTATCTATGAGGACATAAGTAACTCAGTGATGAGAGATGGTGACTTTAATGTATAATGGGTAATTATGATATGGGCTAGTAGGGGGTAGATCCTAGGTACTAAATGTAATTTACAATGATGGGGATAAATATACCACTAGCACTTGAAACTAATTAGTTTCTAGGTCACTAGGTACTTTTAAATCATTCAACACTTGATTCAATATTTCTATATGTAATAAAGATGTTTTTATAAGTTAAATCAAGGATATTTGAGTGGGAGTATTTTCTAATTTTTGAATGATATCATAGGATTTATAAAAACTAATTGAAGATTTCTTAGAAATATTCCCCTAATGGGTAGCAGAAGAGGTGGAAGGATCTTGAAGAGGTTTTATGGGAATTACAATCTTATTGCATCGAGTGGTGACAATACAATCATATGTAGCCCTATTAATTTTCAGGATGGGGTATGAAGGTGGAGTAGATTCTTAGATTTTGTGAATTTTGATGGTATTAATGTAATGTTAGGGAAAATTATGATAATCAATGTGAT
>JARHVA010009224.1:227500-240000 GCA_037957365.1 Torreya grandis | reverse complement strand
TTAATTGACTATTCTAGTTCTTTACATGTGATTGGCATGAAATGACAAATTATATAAAAATCAATACACAAATAAGTATTTTCAAGAAACTAGAAAGGATAATAATATATTTGAATCAATGATATTTTAATAATTAAATCTAAAAAATGCAAAATTACACCCCTCCATACAATCACAAAGGTTATATATTTGATTGGGGTGAAAAAATCTTTAAGGGACTTACAAGAAAAGAGTTAGTAATTTTCATTTCTATAATCTTGTAAGTCCCTACAATATCGTGAATACACAAGGCAATCCCATGACTAAAATGCATAATCCTATGATTAGGCTATCGATACCATGATTTGATAGTCATGGGTTTGGAAAATGTTAGTAGACTATTATGGTTAACTACAACACCATGACTGTTTAATAATCTTGTGACTCAAAATGATAAAACTGCAACTAGTCTAAAAATATAAATAGTGATATTATAATTTCTAAGAAAAATAATATAACCTAATTAAAAAACCTATAAAATTAAAATTATTAAAATTATTTTATATTAATCTAAATATTTTATGATAAAACTGATATCAGATCACAATAATAATCCTAATTAGCCTAAACTACAAAGCTATGACTATGAACGACAAAGTTGCTATTCTCAGGGCAAACCCACGATTGAAATAGTTAGAGTATTATTAAATGAAGTTAAATCAATTTGTATGATGTTTTTTTTATATATCTCCTCATTTTTGGGCTTTTTATGAATTCTAAAAGATAGAAAATACCACTTGTCAGTATTTGTTTATAGACAACACAAGGGTTAAATTCTTATATATAAAAATGTTCAAAATCTTTTAAGAAGGTAAATTTTATTTAGTTTTAACTTACAAGTGTTTAGAAAATCCTAAATACATCCTAAAAGAAACGTGAATTATGATTCAAGGGTAATAATGATAGGTTTTTATTAATTTTTGGTGAAAATGTAATACCACTACTATGAATTACAATCCCATGATTACCAGGTTGATCCCACTACTAGGTTAGTCATGGGTTTGTTAGAAGTATTGAAAGTCCTTCCTTCCTATAACCACAACTTATAAACAAAATAAATAGATTTCAAGAGACAAATATATCTATTATCTAAAGGTAGTAAGATAGGAATGACAAAATAACCCCCTAATATTTTTTTGACAATATCCCTATTAGCACTTATGATACCACTGTTACCAGGACAATCCCACTACTAAGAGAGTCATGTTTTTTTTTAAATGTGTTGTCAAATAATCTATAAGGATTTTTTTTTTAATTTCATACACATAGGATTAACAAAAATAAAGACACCATAGGAGAAAAGGGTTAGCAAAAATGGGTTATAGTCTAAAATCAACTATCTTTTCTGACAATATCGCTACTAGGAATAATAATATCACTAGTGATAAGACAATCCCATGACTGAGTGAGTCATGTTATTGTCAAAGATTGTAGTCAACCTAGAATTTTAGGAATTCCTCCTTTTCCTACACAAAATAAATAACAAGAGACAACACGCCTAAATAAATAGATAGTTAGTAGAAATAGTTTCAAAATCTAAGGCCTACTATGGAATACGATAATATCACTACTAGAAAAAATAATTTTGCTAGTGACAAGGTAATCTCATGACTGAGATAGTCATAGTATTATCAAATACTAAACGCCTATTAGAACCCCTAACCACTAATATCTTAACTGATAATATCGTTACTAGTTTTAATGATCTCATAACTTCAATATTGTGACTATCAATGCAATACTGTGATTCACTTAAAATGTGTCAAAAATTGAAAATTTAACCTTGATTCAATGTAAAGTTGGCCCTACAATCACTTAGAACAATTATAATAATGGTATTATACTAAATAATGGAGGTAAAGTCCTACCTTGGTCACCAAAATGTGCACCAAATTTCAAAGTTCAATTACTATTACCAAAATAGCAATGACACCTTAAAACTTGATAACACCAATAAGAATGGATAGAGGAGATAAATCAAAGAAAATAGAACTTTCTTACCATCCTATTTACCTTCTCATACCTCCATTCCAATATTTTCACTAGTATGATTTAATATCAAGAACTTTATTGTTGGATTGCTTGTGAGACCTTGATAATGGCTTCTAATGGATGTGTGATGGGGATAATGGCATTGAATGGATGCTATAATGTTGTTATGGATGCTATACGAGAGATTAATGGCTTGATGAATAATTTATCATTATTATTTAGAGTGGAGGGAGAGTTTAGTTTTATAGGCAAAGGGGGGGGGGAAAGATTAATAGTCTGAATTCCAATTTGGGCCTTTGAAATCTAGGGCTAGGAAATTTCCATGGAATTTTTAATTCCATGAAAATATCTAAAATTAGAGAATTCTATAAGGGGATAAGTTGGGGAATATTTATAGAATATTCAAATTCTATAAATACTTTAACTCACAATTTGGATAACATGATGGCTGGATGTTGGATGTTAGATGCTTAGATCAATTGATAATTGAACATAGATTATCCACAAGCTTTCTAGATTTACAAGTTTTTAAATGGGCATGAAATCTTTATGAATTTTCTAGATGTATTGAGGGTGGAGGGAGAGTCTATTTAAATAGGTAAATGGAGAACATCTTGAAGAATTTAAAATTATTATAAGTCTCTAGTTTGGAGACTTATAGAGACTTAGAGGAGCTTCTCCAATTCTATAAGATTCTTAATTAGCTTAGAGATAATGGAGGATTAGAGGTAATTTAATGAGGATTAGGATTCCTAAGAATGTATGAATACCTAGGTAGTAGGTTATTAGGTGGTTAGATAGGGTTATGGGAATTTTAAATTCCCATTTAATGGATAACTAGGATTAGATTAGGATAATAGATATTTAAGAGGAATTGATGAGGGAATGGGATTAGAATAAGGATAGTTAATGAAGGAATATTAAAGGGGATTATTTAATATATGGCTAAAATAGGATAAATTAGTAGAATAAAATAGGATAAGTAGAATTAGTATCAACTAATAGGAATATTAGTTGACAATAATGAAGTGAGATATTTTAGGTGTATATATTTTGCCCCCATTTGAAAGGGCATTACGAGTGGATCAAAGTGGAAGGAGTAATAGTATTTAAAAGAAAAACCATGTCATGGATGAATGTTATTAGATGATGTTAGGGGATATCATGTCCCTTGAAGGGATACATGAAGAAGACTGAGATAGATGGCTGCTCAAAAGAAGAAATAAGGGGTGGGATGTGATGGATAGATGAGGGGATGGATGTGAGATGTGGGATAGAAGATGAGGAAGATGAATTTAACATTGATAAATTTGATACAAATTGATAATGATGCCCCTAACAAGGACACATACGTAGGGAATAGAGATGATGGGTGTCATGATTATAGACACATCCTAAGGGGGAATCAACTATAATAGGATGATGATAAGATTAAGGACTAAAATCTTTAGATGTATCCCAAGAAAGGATGCATGCAAGGGAGATATATACGTTAAGATAAGACTATTTTTATATGATTAATGATGGGTCTAGCTCAAATCTAAATCAATTAGGATGATGTAGGTGATGATAAAAAAGAACTAATATGATTGAGTGACTAAAGGATTGGAGGAGGAAGATGAATGATCAAGATAGCCAAGTTATCCTTAGGCACTAAAAAAGTGGCCAAGTACTACCTACATAGTCTAAAAATACCTCAAGCTAATGTAGTTCTAACTAGGAGATGATAATGATGATGATAGTTAGTAATTAGAAAGTGATAATGATTGAGGATAATTAGCCTTGTTAATGAGTGAAAGATATGATTCAGATGATGAGATGAAGATGAGAAGGATAAAATATGGGATGTTAGATGAATGGGTTGTAATGTGGAGAAGAATGATGAGATAAATGATGAGATCAAGCCATCATAAATGTCATAAAACTCATCATAGTCTAATAATCCATTAAATATGGCACTTGGCAGTATGGCCAATGATATAGATATGACCAAAAGGGTGTTTTTCTAAAGTGTATGGGATAATAGCTAACTTTGCATCCTTGAGGGAAATTTTGGTGTCCTCATAACATCTTTGTTCATTGCCTAATAAAAATGAAAATATATAATATAAGACATAGATTTAAAAGATATATAAGATATATACATGATAAAAGATAGTCAAACAAAACAAATAAAACAAACAAGTAACACACATGAGTATATACATTCAGTGTCCCAATGTCTTATCGAATGATGGGATGAGTGATTGGTCAATGGGCTGGACTAGAATTATCATGATGTAGATAGGGATATGGATGTGGATATGGACTAGGATTAAGGTAAGGACTTGGATTGATATAGATAAGATGTTGATCCTAGTTTAGGATAGAATGATGGAGGACATGATGGGGTCTTTAATTACTGAATTGGTGTTAAAATTGGATCAAAAATTGGTCAAATATGGTGATTAGACAAGTGATGACCAAGGATTACCAATAAATAAGGCCCTGTAAGGATCTAATCTAGCAAGGAGATTAAGAGATGATGGGATCAAATACCTTTCACACTAGTAAAGAGTAATTATATGGGTGCTAGGTATGAATAGGTAATGATAAGATAGTGATGGGATCAAGTACCTTCCATAATGGAAAAGGGTAATTGGATGGGTACTAGATATGAAAAGGCCATGATAAGGAAGTGATGGGTGCTAGATTAAATTATTGATAAAGTGATGTATGCCAATAATACCTAGGCAAAGGATGATAAAGAGATAGAGAGATGGGTGACCACTTCAGTTTGGTGCCAAGACTAGATGTTGTATCTAAATATGGGGGATAAGAAAAGTCAAATGACATGGAAATAGATATAATGAGGGGATAAGAAGAATAAAGGACATAATGGGCTGTTTTTGGATTTTTTAGATTTTATGATTTGTAGGGTTTTTGACATATTTCAATTTGTTAGGGATTTTTTTTTGGAATATTTATATACACTATAAAAATGGGGTTAATAGCATAAAAAATACCAAGAATAGAAACTAGGAGAAGGATGGAGGGATGATGGATGGGATGACAAAGGATGACGATGATGGAGATCAAGGATGAATGGACTAGGGATAACCAATGACCACATCATGAAGGAACCAGATGGTTATTTGCCTAAGTGTCCATTAGAGGATATGCAAAGAGGAGTTTTGGATAGTTATAAATACACCTTCTTCTTCCTTATGAAGGTCAATATGGGAAGGAAGAAGAGATAAGATGCATGATATTATGGCAGATGATGGATAGGAACAATGGATCAAGGGATAAGATGATGGGTGATATAGATAAGGTGGATGAAGGATGTGACAAGTGGGATAAATGGATAAGGATATTAAATGGATGGATTTTCCCCCCAGTTTTAAGAAATAATGTAGATAATTGATTATTTTACTATGATGCCAGAAACCAATTTTCATCATGGTACTTACCCAAGGTGCCAGAAGATTGGTTTT
Organism: Torreya grandis; assembly: GCA_037957365.1. Classification (NCBI taxonomy): domain Eukaryota; kingdom Viridiplantae; phylum Streptophyta; class Pinopsida; order Cupressales; family Taxaceae; genus Torreya; species Torreya grandis. The sequence continues at coordinate 234,493 of JARHVA010009224.1, read as the reverse complement.
CACCATTGGATGAATGATTTTTCTTTTTGAATTTTTGACTTTTATTAGATGGAATATAAATTTATTGGTGATGGGAGAGATGAAAGGTGTGTAAATTTGATGGATTATTTAGCCAACACCTATTCTATGATGGATTTTAGATGCCTGGATGTCTTGGTTGCCTTTATTGATTTTTGATTTAACATCCTACAAACATTTTAACCAAGTGTCTTCATCACCCCTATGAAGGACAATAATGCCTAGGGATGTGAGATATGATATGGATGGGAAGATTCCATGATTGTGATGATGGGGTTTAGGATGGGAAATATGATAGGATGGGGGATGGAAATAGGGTTTAATAGTTGCATACATCATTGGAAATGGTTGAGGAGATTCTTTAGATTGGTGCCATGAGATCATGGGATCCAAGACTTTTTGACTTGCTGATTATTTGACCCAAGCATTAAGAGGATGGTCAACCTTAATATAATTATTTTTGACTTTATTTTTAAATGTTGATTGGATTTGACTTTGATTGCCCTCTAGTGCCTAATTTTAGGCTTTACTAGAGGGGATTGATTTTTGACTTAATAAAGGATTATTTTGACATTAATATGCCCTTAGTGCTAAATTTTGGGCTTCATTAAGGGAATAAATTTTGTGATTAGGCCAATAATTTGAATTTTCTTGACTATGATTTAGGGTATCAAAGATGACTTGATCATGATTTATGACTTTAGGAATATGGTCTTAAACTATTATATTTGTGGCACATGATATTAAATACAGAAGGGAATTCAATGATGTATGTTCCTATTCATTCCCTTCATGGAGTGAGATATAGGAATTATGGAGGTGAGGTGGATGGTGAATGTTGGGTGATGTATTAAGGGTATAATGGTCATCATAGTCCTCATAAAGGTCACTAGAAGCCCTAACATTAACATTAGATAAAGTGTCCTCAATAATATCAAAAGGATCATTAAAACACATATCCAAGGTAGGATCATATCCACTCTAAAAATATTCAATAGATAAAGCATTCAAGAATTCAATTATGACTTCATCATCTTGATTAGGATCTTAAAAAGAGTAGGGATTATCATTATTTTTTGAAATATTGATAAGGGATGATTATTTTGACGAGGAATCTGATTCAGATGCTATTACTACACATGATTCCTATAGTGGGTCTGATGTACATGATGCTATGTTTTTGGTAAATGATGATTTATCCATAATTGTCCTTTCAATGGGGGTATTTGATGTGATGGGTGAGATAGAGATGATGGATAAATAATGGATCAAACAAAGATAGGTCCATGAAAGGGAATATGTGATATATAAATACTATGTTTATGGGGAGTAGATTTGTTTTGAATGGATGGATGGTTAGAGACAAGGGGGAATCATGGAGGATGGATAAGATGTCTTGATCTTATCTTAGAAGGGGAAGGGTTTGATCATGATAGGGAATGGAATCTTGGCATTCTTATTATTATTCACCAAGGGATATAAAATCATTAGATTCATCCTTGATTACTATGTCACCATGATCTATAAGGTTTTGGACATAATCTCAAAGGTTTTGAAATCATTTAATGGAATGCCCCAAAATTTGATGATATAGACAATATCAGTTTGATTTATACCAAGAGGGCTTAGGCTTAGTGGGATCCATATGTGGTATGGGTGGATAGACCATCATGTTAGAGGTGATAAGTTATTGGAAGAGGGATTCTAAGGATCTAGGAAGGGGAGTATAGGGACATTCTTTATTTTGTGAATTTAATGTGGAAGTATTGGACATTATATCATATGGTGTTTGATGTGGTTAGGTGGATGGATAGGTGGCCAAGACTAGATTCCATTTGCTATTAGGAGAAGGGGTAGATGATGGACTATGACTAGAGGATGAGGGATTGGAAGGAAACTTACATGAATGGTTTTGTACTAGAGGTGAAATAAGTTTAAGGGGGTTAACACCTTCAAGAAGTGGTATACCCATCTTAATAAATTATAAGAGGATCTCATTCTTATTAGAAATTATGTATTGATCTATGAGAGAGGGGTCTAATTGCATGGTGTTGGGTGATAAAGGTGATGGATTATGATTAATAGATGAAGGATTTGACTATGGATAGGTATGAATTAGGGCTAAGGTGTTTTGAATAAGGATAGTAGATGGTGGATGGGGATGGGAGAAGAGTTGATGTTGGACTTGTTTGGGAGGTGAATTTAAGATTATGTGGTCATAATCATTAGGAAAATGAAAATTATATTTCATAGATATAAAAATAATTCATATTTATTCACTACAATGTATTGATTGATTAGGGTGACTACATCAAGGAAGGATGAGACTAATTTTATGGTGTTATGAGATGGTGATTTGGGATAAATGGGATCAAGGTCTGAAGATAGGTAAGCACCTAACTCTAGTGCTAAACAAAGGACTTCATCCTTCTTGGATAGGATGTATTGGTATATAAGAACTAGGTAAAAATCTATGGGGAAGATGGATGATGATGGGAGGTGATGAGGTGGATTATGAATTAGGGGTGATTTATTAAACAAATTGAGTTGAAAAACTGAGCTAGCATGATAGGTGATGATGAGGATGAAATAGATAAATGGATTAAAATATGATTGAGATGATATATGACTATGATTAGATGATAGACCATTATTACAATAGGTGCTAATGACCCATCAATAATGCCTAGTAGTCAAGCTAGAAAAAGGATTGTTGATTTAATGGGTGCCTAGAATCAAACTAGCAAGAGGATGATATGATGGGTGCTAGTTATGAATAAGGCAAAATTATTGGACTAAAGATGATTGATATTTGATAGGTTTCTATATTGATACCAAAAAAGTGATAAATGACTATAGGATATTGACTAGATATGATATATGACCAAATGATAAGTGATAATGGAATGATATGATGATAATATGATGGGACTAGATCAATACCTTAGAATAATTTATTTGAGATGGGATGGGGTAGGATTATGTGATGAAAGTGATTAGGATAAGGAAAATAGGTATAATCATAGGTGATGATGTAGTGATGAAGGGATAAATGATGATATGGAGGTGAAGATGATAATGAGTAATGATATGAGGATAATTTAGACCTTAAAGAGATAACTAGGATAAAATGTGGGCGAGATTAGGCTAGATTGGTGATCAAGAAAAATGATTGATATTGGACTTAGGACATAATACAAATGACATAATATGATGTGATTATGATATGATGTGGATGATGTGTCAAGATGTGATTATGATATGGTAAGGATATGATGAATTACAAGTAGGACTTGAATGTGATATGACTAGTAGATGTACACAAAAATAAAACTATACACAAGAGGGTATAAAAGATTATGATTAGGTTATGAGTGATGGGATGATGACTAAATTATGAGTGGATTTAGATAGGAGAATAATATAAGGATGTACAAGAGAACAAATTATGTACAAGATGATAAAATAAGGATATAAAAGATGATGATTATGATATGCAAGGGATGGGGTGGTCAAGGGAGGATGATGATAGGTCGATATGTATGAAAGGACAATATGTCAAGTGTGTATAAGATATAATTTATATGTTGATGAGGATGTCACCTAGGATAGGATGAAAACAAGATGGGATATGAGAAATAGACAATAGGTATAAAGGAGATAATGATAAGGAAGATGATAAATAGTTTAGGTAATTGAATGGGGGAGATGAATAATTATGGGTGATATGTTAGACTAGGAGGGGATTAGGGATATACAAAAAGATAATATGTTTATTGGGATGATGATAAGTATGTAAAAGGATATACAAGACAAGATGTCTAATGGGATGATGACTAGGATGCCGATTATGATATTGACAAAGGATGATAGGATAAGGATGTATAAGGTGATAGGTTATGTAAATGATGGGTAATGACTAGAATAAGACAATGATAAGGATAATATGTACATGAAATGATTCAAGATGATTATTAGGATGTGAAGTGATATGGTATGACTAAGATGGGATGAAGACAAGTTAGTATAGGCTGTGTAAAAGGATGTACAAAAAGATAATATATATACAAAAATGTGATGTGGAGGATGTAAAATATGAAAGGAGACCCTAGATGAACAAATTATTTACAATATGGGGTGATTAGGATAAGGATGTACAATACTAGATGATTATGATATGAAGGTGATGAAGTATAACTAATGATAAGTGGGGATGACTAAGATGGGGTGAGTTCAAGATGGGAGATAATAAAAGATAATATGGGTAAAGGGATGACAATATGATGAGATGATGGTATAATAGGATGAGTTGGTATGAATAAATAATATGGGAGATGGATAAGACAAAGATGAGGCTATACAAGGATAATATATACAAGAGGATGGTGATAAGTATATTCAAAGGATGATGATAAGATAAAACATAATGATGGGATGATGTCTAGGATATTGATTAGGATATGTAAAAAAGGGAGGATGGGATAGAGATTTACAAGGTGAAGAATGATGAGGATGAAATATACAAGGTGATATGTGCAAAGGACCTAAATAGGTATGGATAGGTAAAAGGCTAACTCAACTCACAAACAAAATAGGCTTAACACAACACACACCCTAGGAATCAATCCACAACCTAATGTTAGTAAAATCAAGGGTGTATAGCCTAATTTTCACACCATCAAATGGATTCATAGGTGAGGTTGTAGGCTAGTGACCCATTATCGTATCAATCAAACCTTCTCAACCTTACTTATACATGATGGCTAATTTAGAACTAATACTAAATCCTATAGCGGTACACCTGTTATAGCCAAAGTCTGTATGATAGTTATGCATAAGGTTTATAAGGGCATCCCATATATACACAAAGGTGAATTGGGTCCCAATTCTATATAGTGTGTTGTTTAATGCTTGGTTAAGAGAATTAATTATTCCCCTTCATCGATGACCTGTATGGGGTCAACCACTTAGTCTAATGATAGTTGTCTTTGATTGTTATAATCTATGATAGCATAGAGTTTAGTTAGTGCATGGTAATGAAATCCATGACACTAACCCCTATAAAATAATAATGTGTGTGGGGATCAATTCCATAACAAATGATATCCTCGAGGGGTGGGGTTAATGAATAGGCAAAACACATGATATGATTAATTAACCAATTTAATTACCTATGTGCGGGGCATGATATAATGATTATCTACACGTAAGAAAATATATATAAGGAGAAATTCAACAAAGATATATACACAAAATAAGATGATATTTTAGGGAAGTCTTGTTTAAGGTCCAAACACCATGTGGTCCTCAAAAAAATATTTGAAATATTATGAGAATATAAAGTAATATTGAATCCCAAAAGTGTTTCTTTGGAGTAACTTCAAGAAAATTATTTGGGATTTATAGTCTCAAGAAGGGGCATCGAGGTGGATCCAACAAAAATCAAATAAATTACAAAAATGCCCCCACCTCATAATCTCAAGTAGCTTCAAAGTCTTCAAGGAAAATTTTAGGCCATATAGTGTTTTATCTCTTAGCTGGTTGATAAATGTCACCCTTTTACTCATCTATTAAAGAAGGGTACTGCCTTCCATTAGAATAAATAATGACAACAAGATTTTGAAAGATTAAAATAATACTTGTAAAATATACCTATTTTATCCCCACCAACTCTGAGAAAGCCTTTTCTCATATACATTTCAACAAAACCATGTGCCATTGGTTCTCTCCTTGCATAACATAATGATCAAGGTAAGGAGCAAGCTATATATTACCTCAGTCATACATTGATATCCTATGAGATAAATTATAGTCTTATTGAAAAGCTATGTTTATCCATAGTTTTTACATCATAGAAGCTCTGGAATTTCATGATTAATAATCATGTACAACTCATCACAAAATTTGTTCCCTTAAAATACTTACTATCCAAAACATTTCTTATAGGATGAGTAAAAAAATAAATAATACTACTCAGTGAATTCGACATTCAGTATATAAATCAAAAATCCTTAAAAGGATAGGTAATTATAGATCAAATAGTAGAGGAAACTTTAGAATAAAATGATCCAATCAAAACAAATTTCCCATATGAGTCCATCTTGAATACCTAATAATTAGATAACTAAAATTTATACTTTGACGAATCATTCACTATGCATACATATAAGGCAGGCATCTTCTTAGTCACCCCCTGGGTGATCTCATTCCAAAATCATTCCACTTTTCCTTTCCATGCACTAATAATATTTCAAAATATGAAGCCTTGATAGATATACTTCATTTGGCTATTCAGTGGAACATCCAACAATTTCAAGTATTTAGAGACTATCAGTTAATTATCAAATAGGTCAATGATGAGTTCTAAATAAAATATGAAAAGTTGCTTCCTTACAAATAATTAGTGGATAAATTAAATACCAAATTTTAGTTTATAACATTTGAATAGGTACCACAAGGAAGTAATAAAATATCTAATTCTATGGCCACGATTGGCTCACTTATTGATCTCCTTGATGTTTTGGAAGGTATTTTTTTGATTGAGCACTTGATTATCCCAACCTATCAATCATTAGATCTAATTCAAATCTATACATTTAATGACCCTAGTCTCCCATGGTACCTTGATATTTATATGTGCATTCATGACAACACCCTTCCCCCTAACCTCAACTACCACTAGCATAGAGCCTTTATCCATCACATTGCCTGATACACAATCCTTGGCAACATGCTTTATTGAAATAGCTATGATGGTACCTTGTTGAGGTGTTTAACATTGAAGGAGGCATCTTAGGCAATCAAAGAAGTACATGATGTTATATATGGAGGACACATCAATGGAATGGCCCTAGCCAAAAAACTCCTATAAACTAGTTATTATTGGCAAATGATGGACCAAGATTAATTCCAATATGTGCATAATGTGTAGCTTGTCAAAAGCACAAAAATCCCATCTATGCTCCTACACAAGAG
>JARHVA010009224.1:0-222500 GCA_037957365.1 Torreya grandis | reverse complement strand
TGTAACAGAAGAGAATATTGCCATCAGACTGTTAGCCTTGTCTCTGAAAGGGAAAGCTCTCGACTGGTACGGCACCTTGCCTGTGAATTCTATACATTCCTAGAACGAATTGGGCACCCGTTTAACTGATCGTTTTAGGGAAAAAAGTGATGGCCTCTCTCTTGCAGAACAACTGACCACTATAAAGAGAGCTCCACACGAGTATATGCAGGACTTCAACATGTGATTTTAGAAGACTTGGGATAGAATTCCCATCTTGGTAAGACTGACTCCCAGCTACGCTTTCTTGTACTATCTAAAAGCTTTAAATAGTGACATCGCTATGATGATCCAATCTATGGGGGGACACATCCTGCCAGCTACGTACGACATAGCCATTGCAGCCAAAAATTGCTTAATTGAAGCCAAGAAAATCGCCCCTAGGCCTCATATGCCACTTTTCCCAGAACCGCTACCCCCAATTCAGGCTGTCGCTCTTACAATTGCTCCCCTACCTGTCATTGAGAAACTAGCGGCTTTTCCATCCAATGAATTAAATGAAGTTAAGGGCCTGTTGCAGAGCATGTCAAATGAACTTGTTGCCCTTAAAAGGCAGCAAGCTCAAAACCATAAGCCAAACCAAGGTTATCAGAATTACGGCCATGCTCCTAGACCCCCTTTTCCAAACTATAACCAAGGTCAGGGACAGCTCACTACAACCAGGCCTTATCAAAATTATAACTCAGGCCCTTCTTCGTCATCTAAAGCCATGGTGCCTACTCAGAACAATCTTGTGCAGGAGCAGCCAGGTCGTTCAACCATGGGACAAAGTCAAGAGCAAGCCACCCACACAAATGATATGGTCAATTTTTTCCAAAATTCAAAAAATCAAGCTACTGATTTCTCTCAATTTTTTGAGTTTCCAGCTCAGCCTAGCACGAGTAGCAACCAAACTCAGCTAGATTCTACCCTGATAAATCACGAAGAAGGCGAGTTATGTGCAATTAATCATGGGGGCACTGCAGACAATCAGGCTGATTGCATTGCAGCCAACACCAGATTTAAAAGGAGAGTGGTTGGAGAAGCATGGGCTTCCCCTCAGACAGCAACGAATCCTCCACCACACCCTTTTCAGAGGGCCCCAATTCCTGGTCAATCGTTTGTACTTCTAGCTCCTCAGTCTACAGCTCCAGCTGGGATCAGCGCAAAGGAGAGCACGAAGGGAATCAGCCCCCAAGTTAATATATTTGATCAAATGAAGAAATTGCATGTGAATATTTCTCTTTGGGATTCGTTGTCTCTTCCAGGACAAAAGGAGGTATTGAAGAAAGAATTACATGAGCTAGATCGACAGGCCGCCTTGCCAGACACTAATAACGTCTTGATGACAAATGGGCAGCCTTCTGCTCTAGGTCAGGTAAAGAAAGAAGAAAAGACTTCCCCTTTTTATGTATCTTTGATCATAGGAGAATTTTTAGTACACAATTGCATAATTGATAGTGGGGCCAGCACTTCAGTAATGCCTAAATGCATTGCTGATAAGATGGGGTTAAAGTATGAAGCAATGAACAGAGGAGTCTTGCAACTCGATGGAACACCTGCAAAGACAGTCAGAGTCCTAAAGGGACTGAGTTTAACATTGCATGCCTGTCCGACATTCTCAATCCCCCAGGATATAGTGGTAGCAGACGTTCCTCCATATTTTGCAATATGTTTGTCTAGGGACTTTACATCCAAGATAGGGGGCTATCTAGTAGCAAATTGGTCATACCTGGTTTTCAGAACCAAGTACGAAACTAAAGTGAAAATCAAATCTGAGCCACTCTACAAGGACCACCTAGAGCCCTATTCGCCTAAAGCAGCGAATGTCAGTTACACTATCATTGATCTAGAAGACTCTCAGATGGACAAATCTTCATCTTCTGCTCTTGAAGGAGTCGCAGATCTACTCTTGGATGAGTGGGGAAGCAATAACTTCAAGCACGATCCTTACAAGTTTATTGAAGAAGCGGATCTTGGCATCTATTGCTTGCATGAAGAAAGTGCCATCATGCCCAATATAATGAAGGAGAATGAAGAAGACCCTAGCCTGTGGCAGCTATACTTCGACGGTTCCAGAAGCAAACTGGGTGCTGGCGGTGGGACAATGTTAATCTCCCCTTCCAAAGAAAGGTACTTTTCAGCTTTTCGTTTCCAGTTTTCTTGTACATGTAACGTTGCAGAGTATGAGTCTTTGATTCATGGACTTGAGTGGGCAAGAAAAAGAGGGATCAAGAAATTGCAAATCCTGGGGGACAGTGAATTAATTGTGAACCAAATCAGAGGCCTAAACCTGACCAAGAACTCCTTAGTGAAGTCTTACAAGCATAGAGTCTGGGACTTGATGGAGGATTTCCTTGATCTTAACATTACTTCGATCCCCAGAGAATAGAATAAACAGGCTGATAGGTTGGCAGCTGTTGGTGCCCAATTTGATGTTTTGAAAGAAATAAGCAGGGGTTGTGGTTCGCGCCATTTAAAGGTGGTGGTTCGGCCTTCAATTCCAGATAATGTTACAAATTGGCAGGTCTTCGAAAGCGACCAACAGATAGCTCTTTTCCTGCAGGAAGAAGCCGAGTTTGTGGTCCAAAATCAAGCAAAATTACAGCAGCAATATGGAAATCAGATTGTTCAATTGAAGAACAATAAACTCCCCAAGGGTCTGGTCACACTTGAAAGTATTTTCAACGGAGAAGACCAACTAAGAGATGACAAAGCATGCATCACTACCAAAGAGGAGAATTATGAAAAAGTTGAAATCTTCAAGGACAAGTTGCTAGCGCTTGGTAAGGTCTGCACGTTTCAAGAAAGGCAAAATTTCATTCTGCTGTGTCAAGAGTTCGCTGACGTCTTCGCCTGGAACTATAGCAACTTGAAAGGCTTCAATCCAAGGCTCACCCAACACACTATTGAATTAGATGAAGGCGCAAAACCAGTCACACAAAAGCAGAGGCCTGTAAATCTTATGGTCGAGCTCCTTATGAAGAAAGAATTGGTCAAGTTGATTGAGTCCGGCATTATATTTCTGATCAAACATTCCTCATGGTTGGCCAATTTGGTTCCAATTAGAAAGAAAAATGGGGAGATCAAGCTATGCGTCGACTTTAGAGACCTTAATAAAGTCTCTTTAAAAGATCATTATCCCCTTCCAAACATGGAACAGATCCTCCAAAAGGTAACTGGTTCTGAACGTTTCTCCCTCTTGGATGGCTATTCAGGATATAATCAAATTCTGGTGCGAGACTCCGACCAATACAAAATAGCCTTCACCACTAAATGGGGAATGTTCACCTACCAGAAGATGCCTTTCAGGCTATCCAACGCTGGTGCTACTTTTCAGCGAGCCATGGACATGGCTTTCAATGGTTTGATAAACAAGAACATGCTGGTGTACCTTGATGATATAACGGTTTTCTCCAAAGAGGCAGGGCAGCATATGAAGCACCTCAGACATATTTTTGAGAGGTGCAGGGAATTTGGCATCTCCCTAAATTCAAAGAAATGTGTATTTGTGGTTCATGAGGGGAAACTTCTTGGCCACATTGTGTCCAAGAAAGGTTTGTCTATTGACCCAGAAAGAGTCTGCTCCATTCTGGAGATGTCCCTACCAAAACACAAGAAAGGCCTTCAGAGTTTATTTGGCAGGATAAATTTCATTCGGAGGTTCATTCCGAACTTTGCTGAAATAGTTAAACCCTTGACCTCCTTTCTAAAGAAGGGTGAAGAATTCAAATGGACGATGCCAAGGAAGGACAGCTTTGAAGCTATCAAACAGGCTCTAACCCAGGCTCCCGCTCTAATCAGCCCTGACTTCAATAAAGACCTCAATCTCTATACTTTCAGCAATAGAGAAGTAATATCTCCCATGCTTACCCAAGCAAACGGTGATGACCTCGAGCAACCACTCACCTTCTTCAGCCAGGGGTTGGAGGACTTCGAAACCAGGTACACCTATGTAGTGAAGTAAGTCCTGGCAGTAGTGCCAGCTTGAAGAAATTTAGATATATGTTGTCAAATAGCAAAATCCATCTCATGGTTCCATATCCTGGCGTCAAGGATTTCTTGACCAATCGAGACTTAAATAAAAAAAGAGTGGGATGGATCACCAAGGTAATGGAGTACGACATAGACATCAAAATCACCAAGTTGGTGAGAGGAAGGGGCTTGTGTGAATAGCTAGCCATAGATTTGAGACAAAGGGATGAAGACAGCTTGCTAATCCATGACGCAGCCACTGTAGAAGAACCAGCTGTCGTAAGAGATTGGACACTGGACATGAGGCGTTTCCTTCTTACGGGCGAATGTCCACAGGGTCTCGATAGGGCCAGAAGAAGGTATTTTAAACTTCAATCCCTTTCGTATGTTTTGATTGACAAAATATTATTTAGGAAGGATCTCTCTGGGGTTCTCCTGAGATGCATTGACTCTAGTCAGGCTGACAAGGTATTGGCTGAGTTTCACGATGGGCCGGCAGGCAGCCATTTCGCCCCTAAGACCACAACAACAAAAATAATGAGAGCTAGCTATTTTTGGCCCACTCTCTTCAAGGATACCCATGCCTAGGTTAAAAAGTGTCAGAAGTGTGCACTCTTTGACGGAAAGTAGCGATTGGCTGCCATGCCCCTACAGCCCATTCATATTGAACAACCATTCATGCAGTGGGGCCTAGATTTTGTAGGGATGATCAATCCTCCTTCTAGCGCCAGACACAAGTGGGTCCTGACTGCTACGGATTATTTCACTAGGTGGGTGGAAGCCATTGCTTTGAAAGAAGCAAATGAAAGCGCGGTCTTGGATTTCTATGAGGACTTAGTGACACGTTTTGGGGTCCCAGCCACTATAATCTCAGATAACGCCTTGGCTTTTTTGGGGACAAAAACTAGTGAATGGGCGCTAAGGTATGGTATATACCTCAGTACCTCATCAAATTACTACCCGCAGGGGAATGGACTAGCTGAGTCCACTAACAAAAATTTGATCAGGATTATAAAGAGGACCATGGAAGAAAATCAGAGAACTTGGCATACCAAGTTGAAAACAGCTCTATGGGCCGATCGAATCACCCCAAAAAGGTCAATCAGAAATTCTCCATACACGCTTGTGTATGGAAGGGAAGCAAGGCTTCCTATCTCACTCGAATTGCCAGCACTGGACCTCGCTCATCAACTACAGCTAGAAGAAGGAAACAGCATGGAGGTCAGATTGTGTGAACTAATGGAGCTCCAGGAGGTAAGGAATCAGGCCATGGTCTCTATGATCAGTCACCAGCATTAGGTGAAAAGACATTTCGACAAGAGGTCTTCGTCAAAGAATTTTGCTGAAGGAGACATTGTCCTAAAATGGGACGAGGATAGAGCTAAGCCTGGTAAACATGCAAAATTTGATGCCCTCTGGAGCGGTCCTTACATGATTACTCAGTGCAAGCAGCATAACGCATTCCAGCTCTCCAAGTTGGATGGCGAAGAATTGCGTATCCCAGTCAACGGGATACATTTGAAGCATTGCCACTAAATTTTGGTTCGGCTGTACATAGTTTTCCCTTGTTTTTCTTCCCTTTTTTCCCTAAGTGCAGTTTGCACAGTTAGTTGTTTTTAGTCTTGTGTGTTTCCCTTTGCAGTGGGGGTAAATTCTATATATTTTGATTCTGGGATATTTTGAGCTATTGTAAACCATCTTCAAAGTGACCATCCGACTCCGCACCTAATAGATATGCAAGGCAACTGGGTTCTAAGCATAGCAGGCACGCTTCCCCCATGAGTCACCAATTTGTTGACCCAATTTTGCCCCTCAGGCAAAATCTCGGTCACCTCCTACACCTGCTTCACAGGCTAGTCATTTTGGGTTGCAAGATCCACCTTCAGGTTTTGACAGCGCCGTTACAGAGCGAAAGGCGGTGAAAGGCAGTCTTCAAACGTCTAGGAGAGAAAGAGGAAAAAAGCTGGAGTGTTTGACACTTAGGCAAAAAGAGGGCAGGAAAAAATGCAGAGGGCGGTAAATTCGCCACCCACTACAAGGGCGGGTAAAATGAGCCCACCTACAAAAAATATGCAAAGGGCGGCAAATTCGCCGCCCACAACACAAGAGGCTGTGGACATCGACCGACGTCGGCAATATTGCCATCATCGGCAACCTACATGAGCCGACATCGGTAGAACCGCTGACATCGATAGAACAGCGGCAGGCGGTGAAATAAAAAAGCCCACCCAAAGGCGGCGAAATGGGAAAGTCTGCCTATGGCAGCAAATTTGAAAACCCCGCCCTAAGGTGGTGAAATGGAAAACCCTGCCCGATGGCGGGGAAGGAGAAATTGCTGCTTGGAGTATAATGCTGCCGACATCGGCAGTTTTCATGAACTGACGTCTGTAATACAGCCGCCATCGATAGCTTATCGGCCGACGTCGGCAGGTTTTCTATACAAAGTCCATGCAAAGGGCGGCAAAATCACCGCCCACTACAAGGGCGGCAAAATTCACTTGCAGTGCACAAGAAAAAACCCGCCCAGTCGCTAGAGGAGTCCAGCACGCAAAACTTGGCAGACTTGTGATGTCATCAATAGTGTTTTTCACACTTTTCAATGAAACTTCTCTTGGCTCTTTTGCTATAAATACATAGACTTAGCCATTTCTCAGGATCTTCCTGACTTTTGTAAAGAGCAATGCTCTGCATTTTCTCCACCTGAATCAATAAGAATATAGTCTTACCTCTTTCTTGGATGGATACTCTGTGCATGTTCTCTATGTTTAATATGTGTTCAGTCATTTCCTTTTAAATGCTCTCACAGGTTTTAAAATACTAATGTATCAGCTATCTACAGAATGTCAGTTTGCAGTTTACAAGTGAAGAGTTCCATCTAGGGTGTAGAAACAAAGGAGGTCACTTACAGTATGCATTCCACAGCATCTTGGTGAGTCCCTGTTTCTTATATCTTTCCCTGAAACCTCCCTATCATCCCAGCAACCTGGCCTTTTCTACCAAGTTTCAGTGTAGAGTATACTTGCATTTTTCTTGATTTTGAGAGTGGATCTGGAAGGTCACTCCTTTATTTTGGTGTATCACCTCTTTTAGAGTAGGTTGTTTGCTTTCTTGCACTTCTTTCCCTTTTCATCCCCCCTAATATACCTATATACCCATATTTTGCGTTACCTGAAACAAACAAGATACATCAGAGGGAACTAGCCCATATCTAGAGACTCCCCTCTCCTACTTCACCGTCCCACAGGCGAGAGAGGGGTTTCCATGTTGCGGGGAGAGGGCAGGAATCTGCTTTCCTGCCGCTGGGTGCACTTTCCAGCGTCAACAGTATCCTTTTATCATCACAAGCAATATCCCATCCCTATTCCCATATTGTTTATACTAAGCCTCAAGTTCACATCTTCCCACAAATCATCATTATGGAGGGTTAGGGTATTTAAAAATTCTCTTTCTAGGTATCCAAGCATACACTATTACCATTGATTCTCGAGGGGTCATCATGACCCTTATTTTAAAACTTGGTTGGACTTTCACCATGGCATGAGCAACATTATGAGAATATCCTATATATATCTCTCACATCATCGTTATATCACTTTTACATACCTAGTATTGGTCATATTATCACTCATCCACATCATTATTATTGTCTTATAGTTCATTTTGTATGATTGTGTGTTTTATGTGTGTGTGATGCATTTTTATGTACATATTAGAATGTTTTATTTAGATTAGTTTGCTTGTATATTTTTCATCTTATTAGATTTTTATGGGAACAATGATGGCATGGGTGACCCTCAAAGGTTTTATTTAGAAAGGGTTATCTCTCAAACAGAGTTCCCCCACACATCTTTGCTACCATTCTTAGGACCTATCATATCCTTGGCACATGGAAATAAGATGTAATATTAAAAAGGATTGCATATTTCCACACTTTGAAAACTTCTAAAATTCCCAATCCTATTCTAATCAACCTCCTATCCAAAAGTCCCAATCCTATCTTAATCAACCTCCCATCCAAGTCACAATTTGATCCTAATCAAACCTCCTATCATATCCCTAATCCTATCACACCTATCCTCATCTAGGTTATAACACACCAACATCCATCCCCTTATCACCTTAATTTTATGGTGCAGGAGGTTGTCCACCATAATTAATATGGATGAATTAAAATAAACAATGGATTAATCTCATTATAGTATAACCACCCCATGAAGGCATAATGTGTAACCATCATGATTCTTACCAAATCATATCACATACCATTCTATTATACACATATCATCATGCATCCAACAACATCTCAAGACACATCATATAATAACATGCATAAGAGAAAAATAATATCCCATATATACCATCATTCATGGTTAATGATAAGAATATACAAAATCTCTATCTACCATTACTACATCATCAATAAAATGCTACATCCATCATAAATATACATCAATATTACATCATCCATTTATCTCATTATACCAATTGATAGCATCTAAGTATAATCAAATATCAAACCAAATCTCATATAAATGCATCTCATATCCATAAAATAAATAAACAACATCCATATTTCACCATAAATCCTTATCATATATTAATATAAAGTGTCTAAAATACAATATACACATGGAATCTATGTCAAAAAATATGATACAATCACATGAACCCATGGGGAAAGAATGGGATATAATACAAAAGCCTCCTATACATGTGTATACATCCAAAGTCAAGATTTTGGCCCTGATGGCCTTGGTGGCCTACCACCACCTCTCAAATGCTAGCAAATAGATGATTGATTGGCATGAAAGGAACCTACATGCTGACCATCTAGAACTATGGCCTCATATAAATTCTTATAATACTAGGCCTCTTGAGTAAGAGGCATAATGTGATCCATCATCCCCATCATACCCTATCCTCTCATACCCTCATCAACCTCATCTCTAGCTCTCTCAACTACTACTAGCTACCCAGTCAAAGTCTGGATATGGGCCTTCTGATGTACCACCTATCCCTATAACCCTTTCACCTAAGCTTATAATGTGGAAATCTATCCCTAAGCTTGGGTAATCCATGTGTCTCTTTGTATAACCTATGGATGCAAAGTAATAACCTATATCTATAATTATGTCAACTACCCATATCTCTAAGCAATATAGGCCTACAATTTGGTAATCTACCCCTGTATATGTACCAACTATCTATCACCCTGGGTAGTAAAACTTTGAAGGTGGGCCTGTAACTGATCTTTTTTATGTGTAATCATAGAAATATCTGATACATGGGCTTAAATATCACCTCATAGGTGAATCACTAAGTCTTACTTTGCCTCTAACATTGTTGGTAGAGAAGGACCCACACCACTACCACCACCTACCTAAATCTATGGCTGGGCCACTCCCTATGCTCCCACCTATATGTGGGCCTATGGCCCCACCTATACCACTACTATAACCTAACCATCATCATCCATGTTCATCACATCATATACCTCTCCTCTATATTATACCTTCTATACTAATAGTTGTCTCCTCCACCTTGCTTTCTTCTAGATCCTCGTATGGGCCTAAAAGACCCTCCTCACAGCACCCCTCTAAATCAGAACATGAGGCTATGTTAATCAAATCAAAATATATGGCTACCACCATGTTACATATGCTACTATCACTCATAGATCTAGAATAGGCATATAAAAATCCCACTAGATGGGTAAAATCCTATCATACTCTACACATGCATCAACTCTCTTAGTAGGCCTCCCCTAGTATGGTCTCTCCTAATCACTACATGTAAACAAGTGCTTAGGTCTAACACATCTTGAATGAAACCAAACTGACACTAAACTCAATCTAGTTGATATCTCTCAATAATTTAATTACATCAACTTGTTACATAACATGGCGTGAACATATACCTAGTCCACACCTCATCAACCTACCCAAAATATGATCCCCCTATAAGGCATCCATGTTATATCCTCTAGGAATAGATTATCAAATTCCTTCTTATAATAATTCATCTCACCCACATAGCCCAATTTCACTCCCAAGATCACACACCATTAAAACACCATTAGCTATCTAGGTGCTAACCCTATGAGTCTACCTAATGGCTACTAGATCATGATATGCTCCTAGCTCCCATTCTAAAAAAGTAAAGATGGCCCAAATCTATATGCATGCCTATAAGAAACCAAGTGAATCTCCCTATATAAGTTTTATAACATGATATGTACTTAGGTAAACACCTGATGATCATGAATCATATCCACTACTACATCACCCAGGCCAAGATGAAACCACCATCATATCTTGTCTGACAAAATAATGTTAGACACAAGAGCCATGACCACTAAGGTAAATATGTCTAAATCCCCTCATAATGACATATATCCAAATCAATACAACTATCTCACATCCTTATATTCAACCTCACACCCAATCATTGTAATGTCTATATTAATGTACAAGACCACCATTAAATCATGTCTCCCTATATGGGCAGATGGAAAATCCTATAAACATTCTCTAATGTCATGGTCATCTCTCTAGTGATGAAATGGAATGTACTCATCTACAAGTGCCATCACTCCACAAATTTTGTAATCAAAACTTGATTGATGTGAATCAATGGAATCATCACCACATTATGAAGACCCACTAACTTGAGCACCTCATAATCCTTAGGGTTCATGTGCCACATCTCATGTATCACCTAAAGATTTTGTAACTAGGATGCCAGTTTGCCCAATTCCTCCTGCACCAAAATAATGTCTACTTATCATTACCACTATCGCTAAAAAAAAGTCACCACATCTATACATTTAATATAACCAATGCACCTCTATCTTAGATTTCATTTAACTTATCCCCCTAATCCTACCAAAACTACCTAAGATTCCCCTCACTTAAAACACATCTAATTAACCTATACATTCACCCACTTGACTACCTCACTTATCTAACCTTATATATCCACTTTTCTAACCCCTAATCTAGCCCTATCTGATCTCCCACTTGGCCATTTTATTCCCTCACCTATAAACTCATTACTCACAACCCATTAGGTTGTAATCCTACTATTCCATAATTATGAGGTTATAATCTTTCTATTCCTTAATCATGGGGTTATAACCCTACTATTATTTACCTATGAGATTACAATCCCACCATTCTCTATTAAGAAGATTGTAATCTTACCACTTTCCCTAACAATACTGTCATTTGTGTTAACAACCCTGTAACTAAGGGCAAAATTTTTAGTCACAAGATTACCAAAATACAATAGATGGCATCTTTTTCTATCAAGATATAATTTCAAATCTACAAAAACCTATTCAAAAACACAAAAAATACGAATCTAAGGGTTGTTTACTCACTATAGGTCTAGCTTTGGCATCTCTATAGTTCTCCCAAACTCTCTTGCCATGATGGGAAGCACAAGGAATACGATCCATGTTTTGTGCTTTAGAACACTATTCACCAATTACAAAGGATGAGAATTACCCCATACCTAGCTCTTTTGTCCTATATGACCCCCTCTATCCCCCTTCTATCCCCTTACTAACATCCCCCTACCCACTTATCCCTAAATAGTAAATCTATCTAGGGGCATGGCATGCCCACAACCATTATCATTCCCCTTATCCCACATTTATAACTGCATCAGTATGAGGTCTTTTCAAACTATGTAGGTAGTATTTGGTCCCATTATTTATACCTAGGGATAGTTTGCCTACCATTTTTCACTATCCCATTGCTGGATCTATCACTTAATGATAACATGTCATTTTTAAACCCCACCTCTTATAATCACTAGCTCGTTATCACCAATCAACACTTTTATCCCTTTTCAAGCTTCCCCTAGTATATAACCTTTTAATGGAACTTATTAATCAACTCGAACCTATCATATTTAAATCAATTTCTTTCTATCAAACAAATCAATTTCTAAACATTTGTCATTTGTCTAGAACCCATCACTTGAGCTATGTCATAATCATCACTCTTGGGGCATCTCAACCATGCTAAGCTCTCAGTCTCATCCGACCCTAAGATTCTTATTTGAGTGACCATCTGGGTTAGTAATCTCCCCACATGTTCTTTCGAGGGGGCATCCTATCGATATTTTTACATTGTCTAACATCAAGGTTTTTCTTTGAAAGACTGTTACTCATATTCACAACACCCTTTAAAAGAGGGGGAAAAATTATTCATTAAAATATTCCTGCCCCACTAATTACACTAATTCTTATTAATTTATCCTAATTCCCATATTTCCTAGCTATATTAATTAATAGCCTATTATCCATATCCCATTCTTATATCTCATAACCTTTATCCCATCCTAAAATAGATTAATCCCCTCATTAAACCCATAATAGACTCTATTACCTACTAACCTACCCTCTAAACCCACTATCCGATTTAAAATTAAAAAATAATCCAACTACCCACCCACCTCCCTATACTAGCCTCCATTGAAACCCTAAACCCTATGGGGAGATATCCAGAATTTTAGGATTCTATAAATCTTCCCTAGCTTATCCCCTTCCTCTATAATTCTCTAATGCTAGAGATTTCAATGGAATTAAAAAATCCAAGGAAATTTCCTAGCCCTAGATTGCAAAGGCCCAAATTTGAATTTGGACCATTGATCTTCCCTCCCTTTTCCTATAAAACTAAACTCTCCCTCCACACTTAAAATGAGAAATTGTTCATCAAGACATTAATATCTCTTATAGCATCCAAAAAAATATTCTAGCATCCATTTAAAGCCATTATCCCCATCACACATCCATTGGAATCCATTTTCAAGGTCTCACAAGCAATTGAATAATCAAGTTCTTGATATCTAATCATCCTAGTGTAAATTCTAGAATGAATTCATGATAAGGTAAATAGGATGGTAATAATGTTCTATTTTCTATCATTTATCTCCTCTATCCATTCTTATTGGTGTTATCAATTTTGAGTTCTCATTGTTATTTTGGTAATATTGATTAAACTTTAAAATTTGGTGCACAACAATCACAACCAATGAAGGGTAGTCAAATAAGGTAATCAAACCTCATCCCTTATACATTTTTTTTATCATTGGTAACTCTTTGGTACATAAATACATGGTGAACAGTGGGGAAAGTACATTAGTGATGCCTAAATTAATAACAGATCAACTTAGTTTAAAATATGAACCCCTCTCTAAAGGGGTATTATAGTTTGATGGATCTTCTACTAAACCATATGGTATTATCTAAGGTCCAAATTTAACCCTTCATGTTTTTCCTAATTTTATAGTGTCCACAAATGTGGTTGTTCTAGAGTTACCACCTCATTTTGCTCTTTGCCTATCTACAGACTTCACTACCAAAATTAGGGATTACCTAGTAGTAGATTGGTCCTATATGGAATTTAGGGAAAGGTATGAAACCAAGGTGTCCATTAAGGATAAACCAATTGAAAATTTTCATATTGATCCTTACAAACCAAGAAACCAAAATATCAACTACACAATCCTGGATAAGGAAGAACACCCTACTGGTCAAGATCTAGAATGCCATGTTGAGGTGATACCTGATGTCTTATTTTATGAGTTATAGAATGAGAATTAACAACTTGACCCTTTGGTAGGCATTTAATAAATAGATATGGAAGTTTACTTCTTACATGAAGAGAATGATTTTATACCATCCCTTACCAGGCCAAAAGAGGAGACTAATGAAATATGGAAAATGTTCTTTGATGGATCAAGGAGAAAACATAGAGTAGGAACATGTGTTATTTTGGTCCCTACCTCTAATGATAATTATTATTCAGCTTATAGGTTTTAGTTTATCTATTCTTGTAATGTAATTAAATATGAAATCCTTATTAATGGCCTTTAATAGGATATAAAGAGGAAAATCAAGAAATTGAAGTTATATGGAGACAATGAACTCATTATCAATGGGTAAGAAGCCAAATTATAGCCAAGAACCCCTTGATGAATTATTACAAGCATAAGGTGTGGGATTTATTAGAGGATTTTGAAGCCTTCAACATCTAAAGTGTGCTAAGAGAGAAACAAGCATGTAGACAAATTAGCATCAGTGGAGGCCCAGTTAGATATATTAGTTGAGTTGAGTAAATAAAAAAATCAATCACATTTTTAGGTGGTTGGAAGACCATTCATTCTTGATAATGAAGGCAAATAGTATATTTCTAAAAATAACAAGCATATTTCCTACTTCTTGCAACAAGAGGATGAATTTTCATCTTCAAATTAGAATACGTTATAAAATTAGTATGGAGATCAGATTCTCTAAATGAAATTAAACAAACTCCCAAAGGGGATGGTTACCCTTAAGATCATATTCCATGAGGGATATTTAATGAGTAAGAAATAGGTAGGCTTGTCCACTAGTGAATAGAACCACCATAGTGTCCTCATCTTCCAAGATAAAATTGTCAAGATTAGGAAGGTCAATACTGAGGCTAAGAAAGTTGTATTAATTGCACTTTGTAGGTAGTTTTTAGATGTGTTTTCCTAGGAGTATATTGATCTTAGGGGTTTTGACCCTGAGCTTGCTTAGCACACCATTGAATTAGATGTAAATTTTAAGCCTATGAGGTAAAAGTATAGACCTATTAATCCCAAGATAGAGGTACTCATGAGAAAAGAGTTGACTAAGATTATTCATTCAAACATTATCTTTCAAATTAAACACTCTTCATGGTTAGACAACCTAGTACTTGTAAGGAAGAAAAGTGGTGAGATTTGATTATGTGTTGAGTTTAAGGATTTGAACAAGGTCTCTTTGAAATATCACTATCCTTTTCCATCCATGGAACATCTCCTCTAAATGGTGGCTAGTTGAGAATGTTTCTCTCTCTTGGATGGGTGTTTAGGTTACAATCAGGTGCTAGTCAAGGAGGAAGACTAGTACAATAAAACCTTCACCACCAAGTTGGGGAATTATGCTTAGAATAATATTCCTTTTAGTATCTCTAATGTTTTTGCCACATTCAAAAGAGCCATGCAAAGGGTTTTCCAAGGTCTACTTAATTAGATGGTGCTTGGGTATTTGGATGATATCCTATTTTTCTCCAAGAAGGTATGTGATCACTTAAACAATTTGAGACTTATCTTTGAGAGGTGCAAGCAGTTTGGGATCTAATTTAACCCCAAAAAGTGTGTGTTTATTTTTAATTAAGGGAATATATTTTGTCATATTATCTCCAAAATAGGACTAGCCATTGACCCTGATAGGATAAGTGCCATCTTGGCCTTGTTTTTGCCTCAACACAAGAAAACACTTCAAAGCTTCCTCAGAAAGAAATTTTGTGAGAAGATTAGTAACTTATTTTTCACATTTGGTCAAGCTTATAATGGTAATGTTGAATAAGAATAAAATCTTCTCTTGGTCAAAATAATGCAAGGTAGGTTTTGAGGCTATTAATTTAGCTATTGCATAAGCACCAACTCTCTTGAATCCTTATTTTACAAGAGATGTATACCCACATTAATTTGATAATGTGTACAACATATAAAATATGCTTGTGCAATAGAATTAAGAAGGTCTTGAGTAGCAAATATCTTTCTTCAATCAGGGACTTGAAGGGTATGAAGAGAGGTATACTTTTTTTGAAAAGAAAGTGCTATCTATTGTGAGATCATTGAAAAAAATTAGGCATATGGTGTCAAATAATAAGATTCATCTCATGGTCTCCTATATAGTTTTGAGATATTTCCTCTTGAGTAGAGATATAAATGAGAAGACGGATAGTTGGATCACCATAGTCATGGAGTGTGACATTTAGATCAAGGTTACTAAGTTATTGGGAGGTAAAGGCTTGTGTGAACACTTGGTTACTTACATACAAGAAGAAAAAGAGGCTACTCTAGTGATGCTAAATGGCTTGAAATCAACTACACCTCTACCTTCCACTAATTATATGAAATAAATGATTAGATTCTTAATGATAGGTGAGCATCCTCAAGGTATTGATAAGACTAAAATAAGATACTTTAGACTTCAGTCCATTTCTTATACCTTAGTTGATAGGGTACTATTTAGGTAAGACCTTAATGGAGTGTTTCTTAGGTGCATAGAGGTTTATTAGGTAAAAAAATCTTGGAAAAGTTCCATGATGGACTTAAAGGAGGTCAATTTACTCCAATGACGACAAAAAAAAATCATGAGGGATGGTTACTAATATCCCAATCTTTTCAAAGATGCCTACACATGGGTTAAGAAGTGTCAAAAGTGTTTTATTTTTAGTGGTAAATAAAGACTAATAGCCCTTCCTTTTAATCCTATTTAGGTAGAGCATACATTCATGCATTGGGACCTTGAATTCATAGGTATGAGAAATCCACCTTCTAATTGAGGGCACAAGTGGGTACTCACTACCAGTAACTACTTCACTAGGTGGGTGGAGACTATTTCTCTAAAATAGGCTAATGTGATAGCAATTTTGGAGTTATATGATATTAATATTATAAGGTTTAGGATACTAACCACTATAATCTTAGATAATTCCTTAGAACTTATTGGCATGAAAACAAGTGAATGAGATCTTTAGCTAGGTATCTACCTTAGCACATCATCCAAGTATTACCCTTAGGGTAATGGGCTTTCTAAATCAATAAAGAAGAACTTGATTATGATAATTAAAAGCACTATAGAGGAGAAATAGATAGTTTGTAATTCCAAGATAAGAAAAAAAGTTTAGGATGGTAGGGTGACTCCAAAGAGTTCCATTTGAAACTCACCATCTATCCTCATCTCTCTTGAAATACCATATTTAGATCTAGATTATCAACTTGAGTTGATAGAAAGTGAACCCATGGGTGTGAGAATGGTAGAACTCACAGAGATATGGGAAACATAATGACTAAGAGTTGGGGTGGTTTTAATTAGTCTCTTAAAATTTTCTTTCACATGTACTTTAACATTCCTTAAACCATCAAAGCAATATAAAAATATATAAGTGCATAAAGAGTCATTCATATGAGCATAGCATAAGAAAACACACATATGAGTTATAAACCCTCAAGGGGAAGAAAATACACCAATACATATAAATATAATATATTCATATATTTCAAAATATCATAATTTAGTGAAGCACCAACTCCACATGGAACACCAACCTCAACTAACTAAGCACCAACCCAACTAGGCTTTTGCAAGCACCAAATTATAAAGAGGAACCAAGCCCCTAGATGAATCAAAACCAAATAAAACACATAAAACCTTTTATCATCTTAAAAAAACCTATTTTCTCATACAATAGGTTATTATCACCTTCTTCAATTCTTCTCTATTCTATCCCTCTCAAATGGCCTTCTAGGCTTCTTCACTCATCTATGTCTCTTCAAGATAGATTAGGTCATATGACCTTGGTATTAAATTAAATTACCATTATTATATCTTATTTATAGCTTATATACACCATTATTATGGTATAAAATACCTCCTTTATCTATTTAAAGTGTTATATCCTTCACTTTTACTTGCACATACTCTAACTAGATAATTAGGCCTATTAGGCCTTATTCTTATACTAGGCTCTTGGTCACACACCTATTGGTCATCCATGCACACTTTAAAACTTATAATTTACACACAATATACCTTATGAAATTATATAAACATTAATAAATCATTACATTAGGTCATCTATATCTCAAATGGACCAAATCATTCTTTAGGCTTTAAGAAGACCTAATTTAATTAGGCCTTCATTAGTACACGTTTCCCTTTGATATTATTGGAGTAGTTAAAAAATTTATAAATAAAATAAAAAATTAATATTCCACTCAAATATATCCCTAATAATATCATATTATTTTCATGACACCTTTTATCTCCAATCACCACTTGAAGCATGCCATTCGTACTGCTTATATTAGGCCTTCACACACACATAAAGGTTTGTATTAAACAAATGAAAACAACACAATGTTTAAAGATATAAACATGAAAATAAATCATATTCATAGAACCTAAAATACCTAAAAAAATTTAACAAGTGAATTATAATTCATTAATATGGTAAAATGACTCAAAAACACTCTTACAACTTGCTCACTCAAAACTGCTAGTTTTCGTCAAAGATTAGTCATGGTGATAATGAGCTTCAACACATTTAAGACCACTTTCTGAGAATTATAATTCATTTAAATGATATTATGAAATAAATATAACTTTTATTAGATATAATTATAACATTTTAAAATGGTAAATATTTGTCTTGTAGACCAATCTCATGACCTTACATCTCACTGTCTCATTTGTACTAGACATGTCAACTTGTGAGAAATTTTTTCACTATAATCACTAACTTACAAAACTTATAAAAAAAATTAACATGCATTAAAATTAATTAAAAATATTTAAAATTAATTTATTCATCACTATTTCATTATAACACATTCTTATTCATCTTCTGACTGATGCCTGGGTTTTTCACTATTTCCACCATTAGGCCTAATCATGATTGGCTAACTTGCATGACTAGTTTAGCACACCCAAAGGATAAAAACCATCTATAAACCATCACGGACATAAAATAAAGGTATAAAAATTATCCATTTAATGATTTTTCATACTTTGACTTGGACAACTCTGACTATTATATCAAATCTCTAAGAAACTAGCACTTCTCTAAAGGGTCTACTCACACACTTGACAACTGAATCACACTTGGAGGTACCTAAGAGAGTTTAATATAAGATAAAATAGTTTTTATATTCATTTTAGAAAATTTTTGGATGTTTTCAACAATATATTTCATATTAGGTCATTATTAGGGTTTTATGAGGGTTAACACTATTTTTGGTGTTGACGATTATTCATAAAGGACTACCCCTTATTTAAAAAACTAATGCATAGAGATATTATATAGGACCATTAATCATCTATAGTTAATATCTTAAGTTAACATGCAAATATTACATGTACTAATTAACACTTTAAAGTCCTTATCGGGTTTACATGCCTTCATCTATATATTCAAGAGACCTTAAAAACACTTTTCATGCCTTTTCTTGCAAACTATGACCTAAAAATTTGTGAACATGCTTGAAAAAATATATAATACCTATTTAAATGCTCAAATATTCAATATTTTCTTGAAAAATTATCATGACCCCTCATTAGGTCACACTCTCTCTCTTTGCTCTCTTTATCTTGACCTACAAATCACATTAGGCCTTGAAATTGACCTTCATGATTATTTCCATGTGATCTCCACTTCACTCACATTTTAAAGAAAAATTTATCATGATTATATATATATATATCCATACATCCTTAAAATTTCTTCAAAATAGACCATTATTCCTCATTACGCCAGGTAGGGTCTATAAGTATTCTATGTATAGACCAGGTCTATAGGTCCTACCCCTATAGGATCACCCTGAGACTCACATGAGGGATCTAATGCCTCTTATAAATGATAAATAAAACTTATACCACATTTCATACCTATGTAAATTCATCTCACAAAGACATCATGACCCTTCATGCACAAGACTAGGCATCCTATACACATACCTTTTCAACTCACTACGCTCAAGCACTTGACAACTTTGACAACATGGACCTTCCATACTGACCTTCACATCACTGATGTAGTCATAATAACATATAACAATCATTTATTAAATTCTTATAATCATTGTAACACTGATAAATATCCTCTCTCATAGCTACATTCTTTAATGACATCATTGAGACCTTTCTTAAGAACATTTAACATTAATGACAACATCAATGCTAAACCTCAATAACAAGAACAATGATCAATAGGAGATTGAATAAAAAAGACATCCTGTAATGAATCCAATAGAATCACATCAAATTCAATTCAAGAATGACTTTAAAAATAGATCCATTATGAGAGACTTCAAGGAAGGTGATCTAGTCTTGAAGAGGGATGCTAATAAGGCCAAACTAGGAAGCTATACAAAGTTTGATAGTTTATGGAGTAGACCCTAGTTGATTCAATGATATAAACAACATAATTAATTTCAGCTTGCCAAGCTGGATGGAGAGGTATTACCCATCCCAATCAATGGGATTCATCTGAATCCTTATTATTAGAAGTAGTTTGTAGCCATTGTATATATTAGATTAGATGTTGTTTTCCTCTAAGTGCTTTGTGCACATATTCCTTATGTCATGCGTTTCCCTTCCCTAAGTGATTTGATCACATTTTTTCTTTTGTTTATTTTTATTCTTTCTATTTTGAGAGGTTCATTCAGAGGTTGGTAGCCTTTTTCTTAATTGAAAATTAGTTTGAGGGAGAATTTGTGACTCCATAATCCCAATGGACAAACTAAGGAAACTCATGTTTTGCATAGACAAGCATGCAATCCTAGAAGGTTTCTATAAATTTTGGCCAAAATTATCCTATTTTTTTTTCTTAAGTGTATTTTCCCACTCTCCCAAGCCATTTAGTGACTCCTTTTATCTTGATGACTAGTCTCTTTCTAGTCATGACTTGATGATGTAGTGCACTATCTTGGGGGGCCTTGGCATGGTGTTGTGAATTGTCTCAAGATACTGTTGTAGTGGGTAATCAAATTATGGAGAGATAAAAAAAAATTCTTGGCATACGTCAGTGTCCTTGTGATTTTTTGAAACACTTTAGCAAGGTTTAAGGTAATTTTATAAACTTTAAGGTAAAGGCCTAGAAATGGGTTTTTGGGCTCTAGGTGAAGGATCTAATTGGTTTCCAAGGTATTTGAGCATATAATGACATAAATGAGAGATAATATAATGTGATCACCCAAAAAGTATTTCATAAGGTCAAAAATGGAGACTTATGGAGCCAAATTGCCCAAAATACACCAAAAGTGTATTAGATGACTTTAAGAGCTTTCAAATAGAAAATTTTAAGTGAAAGTTGGGATTTCTAAATTTAAATGGGTTTTTAATTCCTCCACCTAATTTTTGAAAATTTAACCCCTTAAAATAATTTTGATGGCATTTCAAGTCATTTGGAGTGGTGGAGATATGTTTGAGTGAAGAAAGATGCAGTTTTGGCCTTCTTGGAGGCATTATTGAATATGCTTTTGCATTTTTTTTTAGTACATCATCATTATTATCTTTTAA
This sequence comes from Torreya grandis, assembly GCA_037957365.1. Lineage (NCBI taxonomy): Eukaryota > Viridiplantae > Streptophyta > Pinopsida > Cupressales > Taxaceae > Torreya > Torreya grandis. The sequence goes on along the minus strand of JARHVA010009224.1, from coordinate 201,400 downwards.
AATAATATAAGGTGTATCTAATTACCTTACCAAATCCTCTACAATCAGTTTTAGGTGTGAATATCATCATAAATTTAGATTTAGGCCCTTATCCTATGATGCCCAAGCTTGAAAGAGTGCCTTCAATGAGGTTTTTGCCTAGTTTCATTCCCTTGCAAATATATGAGATGTTTTTATGGTCATTTAAATTCCAATATATCATCACACACTATCACCAAGAGTTGACAATATATTATCAGATGTGCGCTAGTTCATCACCCTCTCAAGCCTATGCATTTGTCATGCCTAACATTTAATCATTTCTTAGTTTGCACATGAGAAAAAAGACTCAAACCTTAAAATTTGTCATGTGGTATAAAAAATAAACTCCCAAAATTAAATAAAAAACTTTCAAGAGGTTGATCATTTTTGGGATCTCAAAAAGGCCAAAATTTAGTCTTAGAGCTCACAAACATAAAAAAGGCTTAATTAGAGGGAGATAAGGGTGGAGTAAACATGTTTACCTTGGGTTTATGATAATGAAATTGTGTACACATAAATAAAGTCCAAATGGGGACTCAAAACTTTGTTTTTATTGTTGATATCGCGTCTATATTGCTCCCAACAAGGAGCTTTGCATGTTTACAAGGCTACAAGGAGACAAGAGCTTGTATGAGCCTCAAGCATGAAACAAGGTGTTAGAGATAAATTGAGGTGCAAATGAGAGTTTTAAAAAGTCTAATTATGATAATAAAGGCCTTTAAATAAATAAATTCATGTGTTTTATGGTTAAATCAAGATTTGAAGCTTTGAGTGGAGAGACTTAAGCCTCAAATTGAGAGAAAATTACCACCTACAAGCATATAGAAAAGAAGTGAAAATAAAATTAATGGTTTAAGGTAATTTAAAGCATGTTAGAGAAATTTATAAGTTTAATTAAACTTATATTAATGAGGTGGAAAGATGAAAGATGATAAAGGAATCACCATACTCATGAAGGTTTTTGGTGACCTCCATTAGTGGAGTTTAATAAAAGTTACAAGTATAAGTGAATAAAAGTTACAAGTATAAGTGACATACAAAAGTGGGTTAAAGGTGTCTTAATAAGCCTAAAAAACTCTTATTAATGTTTATGAAGATCCAAATGAGATTATTTAAACACCTAAGGAGGCCAAAAGGAGCTTGAAGAGCCTAAACTAACTTGAGATCACCATGCACACCTTCATGCCGAGAAAATTATAGGTATTCCAAGGCTAATTCAAGGAGAGTTTGTGTGGTGTAAATGGGTCAAAAAATAAGTAAATAAATAATCAAAATATTATTTAGTAGTTATAATGACCATTAGATTCCTCATCCAAGATCGAGAGCAAGAATCCTATCTCAAGCCTTTAGAAGCCTATCATCACCTATAAGTAGTCTAAGAGGTTTTGACCATGAGTGAGGTTATAAAACCATGGAGTGAGATATTCAAATATTTATAAGGGTTTTAAAAAAATTTAACAAGGTTTTCAATACTTTTCAAAATGAATTTTGGTTTTTGGCTTAAATATTAGGTTCCCATACATCTCCTCTGATATGTACCAAGTAAAATAAATTACCCTCTTGGGATGGAACCGAGCATTCTAGTAGGATGAACAAGTTTTAGGTCTATAATTAGTTTCCTTGAGTCTATTTTGAGATTTCTATTACCTCAATAGGTCCATGATATTTCCCATAACCTCTAAAATTTCCATCTTACCACATTTCATCACCAAACTCTACTACACTCTCAATGTTGTAGGCATAGGGTTTGTACACTAAACTGTCATACCCTAGTTCATTCTATTTTTTAATTTCTCTCTTTATCAGATGGTTTATAACCCATGTAGTTTTTTGTATAAGTCTCACCATCTTCTCATGGTCTTATGTCCAACTCTTCAAGGGTTTTTAAGTCTCATTCAATCCCAAAATTGATCTCTTCTTCAGGACTATCTACCTTATTAGTCTATGCAGGATTCAAAATAAGGTAAGACTAATTCTAAGGCTCTTATATAATTATGTTCACAACACAAAACCACATTAAAACATCTTAATCTTTTTAATGAATCCTTGTAATCTTTTATACTATTCAAACAAGCAACTATTTCAAGAATGAGTAAGTAGGACTAACTGTGTGTCTTTCACTTGAATTTAGTATGTAAGGTCTTATGAATATGTGATGTTTCCTCACCATATCTCTAGGATATAAAAATTTGATCCTTATTCTAAATCTCCTTTGGACATCTCAACCAAACTCTAAGAGCTTAGGTAGGACTATGTGTTTCCAATTTCTTTTGTGTATGCATTTAAAAACGGTCTAAACAATGGTGCTTTAGATATTTGTATTCAACATTGAAACCTTTGAAACACTGTCATGTCTTTGGATCAATAGGTTCTTTCATTAAAACCTTGAAATTTTCTTCCTTGAACTAACATTTCCACTCAGGACAAAATCTTCAGTAGGTGACTAGTTGTAGGTTACTATTGAAGGAACTTAACTATGTATAGGGATTTATAGGTATTTAGGCCAATCTTCAAACCTTATCCATAGCACAATCATGTGGTTGACTAACTGATAATTTCCTTAATACCTTTGAAACTATATGTATTTCACTATCATTTTCTCAAGGCCAAATCAAATGACTATAGGTGGGAAGTTAACTATCTTAGTGCATATAGTTTTATGACTTCTTAGGTCTCCAAGACCAATCCAAAAAAACCTTTAGTGATTTTCAAATACTATGTCTCATGTTATTAATGGTATTAGACATTATCAATTCCCTGAAACTCTTGTTTCATCAATCACCATTCATTGTTAAGATAAAATCTCAACTCAACTAGCTCTAGGTGACATTCTGGATAGTTGACTATATATTGGTTTGAGTTTGAAGTCTTTTAGGTCTCCAAGACCATATTGAAGAGCATTTACAAACTTATTAATTATAATTTATATGTTATATTATTTCCTTAAGACCTTCTCACTACCTTGAAACCCTTGTATTACATCATTGTGACCTTTTTCAAAGTACTTTCCAATATTGATTGACTGTAACTGCATATTAGGCAGTTTGACTATGTTTAGTCTTTCAGATCTTCAAATAAATACTTAAAATTCTTCATAACTTACTCATCATGTTTTAGTGATGTATTAAGAACTTATCAATGTCCTAAGGACTTTGAGTTCTGAACCTCAACTTCATTCACTATTCAAAGCCAAAACCTACAACTGACTATAGGTGTATGTTGGAATTTTGATTATGTATGGATCTTTGTCATTCCTTATTACCACCATATGAATATTATAATGTAAAATTCAATGAGGGAGTTATTTATTTACACCTTTAATTTTATTAACCTCTCAAAACATATTCAAACACCACTACATCCACTATCTTTCTACATATAATTTACAGGGAAGTGAAGGTGATTATGTTACTAGGCTTGACTGTGTTTTAGTTTTGGAAATATATTATTCAACACACCATGGTATTCTAAAAATTTCCAAACCTATTTAATAATATATACTAAATTTATTTCAATTTGATATTATCTTTCAATAACTTTACCACCTCTATCACTATCAAGACATAAATACAGTCCTCTAGGTGTATAGATGAGATCAGTCTTGTTGATGTAGTTTTTATTCACACCATAGATGTAATGAGGTAGCCTATAACATTTAAGGATATCAATGGATTTAAACTCCACTCTAGGTAAAAATATGTAGATATGTATTCTTTGACAACTTGTTGGTGGAATAGCTGGTAAATAATGTAGGTTTGTTAACAAGGGTTTTTAGACAGAGGTGTGGTTTCCTAACATAGTGAATTCCTAAATGAGTTAAAAGGGTGGAAGGATTTTTATTAAAGAGTGGGTAGGTATTAATAAAAAAAACTAAAAAAAGGGTAAGGCATAGTATAAAATAAATCCTTATGAATCTTAGTAATTACTTCCTTGGTTTCTAGATATACATGTGTTTTCTTAAAATCTATGCTTACTACTAGCAACAAATTTTCACAAGTAGCTAGACACGGTGAGGGAGTCAAAGGAAACATAGGTATAGGAAGTATAATATCCTCAGAAAAAAAATTCTTCTATCAAGTTAGCTATTACACACACTTTAATCAAGAGATTATGGCTCGAGCTAATGGATTATCTAAAAAAGAGATATCACACACTGAGAAGACTACACCAATAAAACACCAATACACATCCACAAAACATGTTTCAAATTATCTTAACTATTTCAATCAATAATCTACCAATACCCAATAGATATTGTATATCTAAAATTGATATATCAATTAAAATATATAAGAATCTATTTGTAGCATTAACACACTAAATATTTATTCAAACAAATAACAATAGAAAATATCAAGTAATAATAGAACATTGGAAAGAAAATACTCAAACACTTCACTTGATGACCAAAATGTCTCCTACTCTATATTTAAAAATAATTTTACCAAAAAATAAAGTGGGTGATATAATTGTCTTTGTAGATCTTGGGGAGGGATCAATTCATCCTCCAAGTCTAGGCATGTTAGTTACATGCGACAGTTAGAACATGTAATTCTAATTGTGGTCAAAATTGTTTAAGTTAAAAATATATAAATAGACCAATTGACTCTAAATAATGTAATGTGTGCATGTATAAGTGAATAAAAATTTAATATTTTACAATAATCCATCTAATTTACAAGTAAAATCTATATATATACCATTAGGATTTATACATGCATACACCTAAGCCTATGTCATTCGGAGTGCTATATGGGCTTTATTTGGAGTTGAAGTCTAAGTAAAAACTAATGATATAGATCCACTTCCAAAATATTACTTATTATTCACCTCATTATCCTTGTAGACTCTATGTTCCACCTCATTCTATTAGTGAATGATGTCCATGTTAAGCAATGAAGGTTAGTGGAATCTCTTAGTTAGTCCTAAAAGTCTTACATGTTCATTATTTATATCATAGAACTTACCTCTAAATATTTCCACCTTGATCCCTTAATTTTTGACCCTTATTAAGTCTACATCTATGATCTCCACTATGATGCCTTGTATGCATTGCTTGAAGTTAACAGTGGCCTCCTAGATAATTTTGTCAAAATTTATTTTACTAATCAATTCTCTTATAGAATCCCTTACTTTATACAATTTTAATTCATTCAAAATTTAAAATAATTGGGTTTGATGAGGTTGGTACTATGACATTAAGGCTGTAATTGACTTCAACTACTCTTTGGCTTCCTCATATCTAATGACTACCAAGTTTAAGGCATTGGATGCCATAAATGTAGTCAATATATATAGATGGTTATACAATGATTTTCCTGAGTAGGTAACTAGCATCTTGATCCTGATACTATCTTGGGATAAAGAGATAAAAAGTTTATTCACTTTGGCCATGTGAGGTACCATATCAACTTTCACAAATTCCATATCTTCAAGATAATTGTAATACTTAGAGGCATCTTCCCTAACCTTATATTTTATACTCGTAGGAATGTGCATTGTACTATATTTTTGCTTAAGCTGCTTAATATATGTACTTAACTCCTACACTTCCTCTTCTAGCTCTTAGTGAGCTAACTCTATGCCTTCTTGGATTACCACTATCGAATCCTTGTGTGCTTGAGCCATGTTTTAAAGGTTTTCTTCATATATAGGCTCCTATAGCTGCTTATTATGATTCTTAGTTAAGGACAACACTGGTTATCGCTCTTCAAGAATGATGTTGGCACCCTGGTCATCCTTTAATTTTCTTTCCCTCGCTCTTTGGATAGAACCAATTGAAGGGTAAAAGAAGGTAGACATGGAGGGGAGCTCGATGACCTTATAAGTTAGAATTTTACCATCAAATCCATGGTCCAAGGTGGATTATTAATAGGTGTTTTAGTAGTAGTGATAATAATTTCTTTTTTATCCTCCTCTTCTTTCTTCTTTCACTTCTTACTATCATTGGTTAAGACATCAGGTAGGGAAGGCCATATTATCTTAGACCAGTCCACTCCTCCAACTTGAGGAAGCACATGGACTACTAATACATGGGGTTTTTACTTCTTTCCCTTTTTTGTGTTGGTTATTGTAGTTTTTAGTGGAAGTGGAAGTGGGGAGTGGAAGGGAGAGTTGTGTAGATTAGACACAGAGTTGGGGAGTGGCTAGGGTAGTCTGAACCTTCCTAGATACCTTCTTATTTTTATGAAGTTTCATAGTAGAAGAATTATCAAGCACAAATGGAGTGGTTGATGGAAATGGTTTAGTAGTGATGGTGGAGGGATCAATGGTGATTGTAAAAATGGAAGGAATGAAGGTAGAGATGAAAAAAATAAGAGGATGGATGTAGTAGAAGGTGTGGGTGATTCCACAGGAGAACCAGATATTGAATCAATAATGTAAATAGAAGGTAAAGTAATAAATGCCCAAGGACCTTGAAGTTGTAGTTTAATGGGGTCACCTTAGAGGCTTATAACTTTATCCTCCTCTAATTTAGCCTCCTCATCTAAATCATCTTCCATGTCCATGATGATTACTTCATCTCTTCCTAACTACTACAAGTTCGAAGGGGAATGAGAAAGTCTTGAGATGTTTATGTCATGGGGTTATCTGTATGAGTCTTTAGCTTCCTAGTGTAAGCCAATGGGGTCTTTCCTTGAATGGGGGAGTCATAGAAGGGAAATGTTATGCTTTTATAGTGGCTACCTCAGTAGATGAAATTATAGAGATATTGTGGGTAGCCATAGAAAATTGAATGGTACTATTAGTAGGCATCCCTTCATCATCAAAGTCTAAACTAATAGGATCTCCCCTCTCTCTTCCCCTTAATACACTTGACTTAGGGAGCCCAGGTTCCTTCTTGACTGATTTTAACTTAACATTTAATGGAATTCCATAAGATGAGGAAGATTATTTCTCTCCAAACTATCCTTTCCAAAATTTTGAATGTTTCCATCCCTTGAAAAGGGATCTCTAACTATCTAGTTATCTATTAGAAATACTAGGCTCTATTTGGATCACCCTTTAATGATCTTCTTATAGTTTTTTAATTTATGTTTGGCCTTGTACTTCTTTTTCTGATGCAAAATTCAATAAAAGAATGTCATAATGGTATGGTTGATGCTATTTAGGGATGTTGAATCTATGAATGTGTTGTTGGATATGCCCATGAGGGTCCCAATCTCTTCATGGCATTATAGTGAAACCATATGGGTTCCACTTTGATACAACATCACCAAGATGTTTTCGCATGAAATATGTTATTCTCCCTATTATAATGAGGCTCCCAAAAAGAAGGATTTCTTCTACATAGATAAATATTACTAAGTATTATTCCACAATTATAAATCAATCTCTTATTCTACTAGCTTATTAGGCACATACTTAAGAAGACATAGAGGCTCCACCTTATTCCCCTATATCATAATGATTGTGAAGCATGGGTATAACAATTAATCACCCTTTCCACTTAAATTATTCAAAATATTTTCCATAATATGAGGCATGGAAGAGCCATGAATGGCTTGCCACACTTGTGGATACACATATTCACAAATTATGACCATGTGCTTATGATAAGCATATATGTGCATGAATAAATAACGGTTTTATATTATGTTCTTTATGTAATATATATTTAGAGCCCATATGTTTCCTAAGTCTATGTCACATGTCCCCATTACTATGTTGACTAGATATGACATCATGAAAAAGTCTCCCATGGGGGTGGGATGCTTGTCTTTGTGTAGAATCTATTCTCTCTACCTTAAACTAATCACCACCACAAGGTGTAGGTAGCATCATGAGATAACATCATATATAGTAAAGGCACCCAATCCAAATTTATAAAATGGATGTTAGGCATCCCATTTAACCTATTGAGTAAATCCATACATATTCAAACTCCCATTTTTAATTTATCTATTGGGATAACTCCCTTTGTCTTTGTTCATTGGTAAGAGATAGTCTGGCCTAGGATAAATCATGAAGAGAGTACCTTTGTATTCAAGGTTTCCTCTTTGAATTGTATCTAGGTATGCTTTTCATAGTAATCATCTAAGATGCTAAGAGATAGATATCTTTTAAAGTCATTCCTATATATATATGCAACCACTATGTCACTGCAACATTGAAAGAGGTAGGTGTATTATGATATCTTACTAGTAAAGAATAAATCACTAAGAAGGTCAATACATGGTATGACTTCTAGATTTATTATGGAGAAGTGAAATATTTGATGCTTGTAGCCTAATAATTCTTAAACAAATAGCCTTTTTGATATTACTATTTCATCATCCAAGTAAAACATATCAACTGAAGCATTTAATCCAAAAGTTATGAATAATTACAATACTTATCTTTGAATACCCGTACATCAAAGATGGTGTCTTTAAACTATATGAAGTCCTTGATTAATATTTGAGAAGGGGGATTAGTTCCTTGAGATGACCTTTTTGAGGAACCCATATCTATGTGTTGTGTATACCTGTATACTAATGTGGTTGACTTGGATCTAGCTTGATTATTGTTTGCACTATACTCTTCAAAGTAGAAACTAGGGATCTTGATCATTGTTTAGAGAGAAAGATAATTTTATTACAAGAAATCTTCAATTAAAATAATGTATTCAATGGCTACATATCATCTATATAAAATCCTACATTAAATACTAGTTCATGTGATATTAAATATACAACGTTCACTTTTCAAACTCATTATTTTACGATGGCAGGGATACTTAGTATTTATCAACTACGAAATATTTTATCTTTACTAAGTATGGAATTAATATAAATAATATTCCTCGTAATAGATCACTTAAAATTATAGCACCCTTAAGGTGTTTTTTTAGGTTAATGCTCATAGATAATTCCTTTGAGGGAATTATTTTAGACAGTGTCTGTAGTAACTATTTTGAAGGAACATAGTTAGAAGTTCCAAAGGAATTCTTTTAGAGGGATATTTCATGGTTAAAAGGCACTTATAAACTCTTTTAATGGTATTTTTTGTTTGAAGGGTCCAATTCATAGGGTATTTTATCCATGATAAAAGGTCTTGAAGGGTCTAATTCATAAATGCCAAAGGGTAGTCAAATAAGTTTATCAAACCTCATCCGTTATACATTTGTTTGATCATTGGTAACTCTTTGGTACACAAATACATGGTGGATAGTGGGGAAATTACTTTAGTGATGCCTAAATTAATAACAGATCAACTTGGTTTAAAATATGAACCCCTCTCTAAAGGGGTATTATAGTTTGATGGATCTTCTACTAAACCATATCGTATTATCTGAGGTCTAAATTTAAACCTTCATGTTTTTCCTAATTTTAAAGTGTCCCAAGATATGGTTTTTCTAGAGTTACCACCTCATTTTGCTCTTTGCCTATCTAGAGACATCACTACCAAAATTACGGTTTACCTAGTAGTAGATTGGTCTTATATGGAATTTAGGGCAAGGTATGAAACCAAGGTGTCCATTAAGGATAAACCAACTGAAAATTTTCATATTCATCCTTACAAACCAAGAAACCAAAATATCAACTGCATAATCTTGGATTAGGAAGAACACCCTATTGGTCAAGATCTAGACTGTCATGTTGAGGTGATACCTGATGGCTTCTTGTATGAGTTATAGAATGATAATTAACAACTTGACCCTTTGGTAGGCATTGAATAAATAGATATGGAAGTTTAATTCTTTCATGAAGAGAATGATTTTATACCATCCCTTACCAGGCCAAAAGAGGAGACTAATGAAATATGGAAAATGTTCTTTGATGGATTAAGGCGAAAACATAGAGTAGGGACAGGTGTTATTTTGGCCCCTACCTCTAATAATAATTATTATTCAGCTTATATATTTTAGTTTACCTATTCATGTAATGTAATTAAATATGAAATCCTTATTAATGGCCTCTAATAGGATAGAAAGAGGAAAATCAAGAAATTGAAGTTATATAGAGACAATGAACTCATTATCAATTAGTAAGAAGCCAAATTATAGCCAAGAACCCCTTGATGAATTCTTACAAGCATAAGGTGTGGCATTTATTAGAGGATTTTGAAGCCTTCAACATCTAGAGTGTGTTAAGAGAGCAACAAGTATGCATACAAATTAGCACCAATGGTGGTTTAGTTTGATATATTAGTTGAGTTTAGTAAATAAAAAAATCAATCACATTTTCAAGTGGTTAGAAGACCATCCATTCTTGATAATGAAGCCAATTAGTATATTTCTAAAAATGACAAGCAAATTTCTTACTTCTTGCAACAAGAAGATGAATTTTCATCTTCAAATCAGAATAAGTTGTAAAATTAGTATGGAGATCAGATTCTCTAAATGAAATTAAACAAACTCCCAAAGGGGATGGTTACCCTTAAGAGCATATTCCATGAGGGATATTTAATGAGTTAGAAATAGGTAGGCTTGTCCACTAATGAATATAACCACCATAGTGTCCTCATCTTCCAAGATAAACTTCTCAAGATCAGGAAGGTCAATACTGAGGCTAAGAAAGTTGTATTAATTACACTTTGTAGGCAGTTTTTAGATGTGTTTGCCTAGGAGTATATTGATCTTAGGGGTTTTGACTCTGAGCTTGCTTAGCACATCATTGAATTAGATGTAAATTTTAAGCCTATGAGGTAAAAGTATAGACCTATCAATCCCAAGATAGAGGTACTCATGAGAAGAGAGTTGACTAAGATTATTGACTCAAACATTATCTTTCAAATCAAACACTCTTCATGGTTGGACAACCGAATACTTGTAAGGAAGAAAAGTTATGAGATTTGATTGTGTGTTGACTTTAAGGATTTGAACAAGGTCTCCTTGAAATATCACTATCATTTTCCATCCATGGAACATCTCTTCTAACTGGTGGTTAGTTGAGAATGTTTCTCTCTCTTGGATGGTTATTTAGGTTACAATCAGGTGTTAGTCAAGGAGGAAGACTAGTATAATAAAACCTTCACCACCAAATTGGGGAATTATTATTACAAGAGGATTCCTTTTAGTATCTCTAATGTTGGTTCCACATTCAAATGAGACATGGAGAGGGTTTTCCAAGGTCTACTTAATCAGATGGTGCTTGTGTATTTGGATGATATCATAGTTTTCTCCAAGAAGGTAAGTGACCACTTAAACCATTTGAGACTTATCTTTGAGAGGTGTAAGGAGTTTAGGATCTCATTTAACCCCAAAAAGTGTGTGTTTTTTTTAATTAGAGGAATCTATTTTGGCATGTTATCTCCAAAATAGGAGTAGCCATTAACCCTGACAGGATAAGTGCCATTCTGGCCTTGTTTTTGCCTCAACACAAGAAAAGACTTCAAAGCTTCCTCAGAAAGATAAATTTTCTGAGAAGATTCCTACCTTATTTTTCACATTTGGTCAAGCCTATAATGGCAATGTTGAATAAGAATAAAATCTTCTCTTGGTGAAAATAATACAAGGTACGTTTTGAGGCTATTAATTTAGCTATTGCGTAAGAACCAACTCTCTTGAATCCTTATTTTTCAAGAGAAGTATACCCACATTAATTTGATAATGTGGACACCATATCAAATATGCTTGTGCAATAGAATTAAGAAGGTCTTGAGTATCCAATATCTTTCTTCAATCATGGACTTGAAGGGTATGAAGAGAGGTATACTTTTTTTGAAAAGAAAGTGCTATCTATTGTGAGATCATTGAAAAAAATTAGGCATATGGTGTGAAATAATAAGATCCATCTCACGGTCTCCTATATAGTTTTGAGAGATTTCCTCTTGAGTAGAGATATAAATGAGAAGAGGGATAGTTGGATCACTATAGTCATGGAGTGTGACATTTAGATCAAGGTTACTAAGTTATTAGGAGGTAAAGGTTTGTGTGAACACTTGATTACTAACATACAATAAGAAAAAGAGGCTACTCTAGTGATGCTAAATGGCTTGGAATCAACTGCATCTCTACCCTCCACTAATTATATGAAAGAAATGATTAGATTCTTAATGATAGGAGAGCATCCTCAAGGTATGGATATGACTAAAATGAGATACTTTAGACTTCAGTACATTTCTTATACCTTAGATGATAGGGTACTATTCAGGTAAGATGTTAATGGAGTGTTTCTTTGGTACATAGAGGTTTATTAGGTAAAAAAATATTGGAAAAGTTCCATGATGGACTTATAGGAGGTCAATTTAATCCAATGACAACAACAAAAAATCATGAGGGATGGTTACTAATATCCCAATCTTTTCAAAGATGCCTACACATGGGTTAGGAAGTCTCAAAAGTGTTTTATTTTTAGTGGTAAATAAAGACTAACAGCCCTTCCTTTTAATCCCATTTAGGTAGAGCATACATTCATGCAGTGGGACCTTTAATTCATAGGTATGATAAACCCACCTTCTAATTGAGGGCACAAGTGGATACTCACTACCAGTAACTACTTCACTAGGTGGGTGGAGACTATTTCTTTAAAATAAGCTAATGAGATAGCAATTTTGGAGTTATATGATACTACTATGATAAGGTTTAAGTTACTAACCACTATCATCTTAGATAATTCCTTAACATTTATTGGCATGAAAACAAGTGAATGAGATCTTCAACTAGGTATCTACCTTAGCACATCATCCAACTATTACCCTTAGGGTAATGGGCTTCCTAAATCAACAAACAAGAACATGATTATGATAATTCAAAGCACTATATAGGAGAAATAGATAGTATGGAATACCAAGATAATAAAAAACTTTTAGGATGATAGGGTGACTCCAAATCATTCCATTTGAAACTCACCATCTATCCTTATGTATGAAAGAGAGGCCAAGCTACCCATCTCTCTTGAAATACCATATTTGGATCTAGATTATCAACTTGAGTTGATAGAAAGTGAACCCATGGTTGTGAGAATGGTAAAACTCATAGATATATGGGAAACATAATGAATGAGAGTGGGGGGGTTTGAATTAGTCTCTTAAAATTTTCTTTCACATGTACTTTAGCATTCCTTAAACCATCAAAGCAATATAAAGATATAGTAGTGCATAAAGAGTCATTCATATGAGCATAACACAAGAAAACACACATATGAATTGTAAACCATCAAAGGGAAGAAAATACAAGAATACATATAAATGGAATATATTCATATATTTCAAAATATCATAATTTTGTGAAGCACCAACTCCACATGGAACACCAAACTCAACTAAGCACCAACCCAACTAGGCTTTTGCAAGCACAAAATTATAAGGAGGAACCAAGACACTAGATGAATCAACACCAAATAAAACACATAAAACCTTTTATCATCTTAAAAAAACCTCTTTTCTCATACAATAGGTGATGGTCACCTTCTTCAATTCTTCTCTACTCTATCCCTCTCAAATGGCCTTCTAGGCTTCTTCACTCATCTATGTCTCTTCAAGATAGATTAGGTCATATGACCTTGGTATTAAATTAAATTACCATTATTATATCTTATTTATAGTTTATATACACCATTATTATGGTATAAAATGCCTCCTTTATTTATTTAAAGTGTTATATCCTTCGCTTTTACTTGCACATACTCTAACTAGATAATTAGGCCTATTAGGCCTTATTCTTATACTAGGCTCTTGGTCACACACCTATTGGTCATCCATGCACACTGTAAAACTTATAATTTACACACAATATACCTTATGAAATTATATAAAATTAATTAATCATTACATTAGGTCATCTATATTGCAAATGGACCAAATCATTCTTTAGGCTTTAAGAAGACCTAATTCAATTAGGCCTTCATTAGTACACATTTCCCTTTGATATTATTAGAGCAGTTTAAAAATTTATAAATAAAATAAATAATTAATATTCCACTAAAATATATCCCTAATAATATCATATTATTTTAATGACACCTTTTATCTCCAATCACCACTTGAAGCATGCCAATAGTACTGCTTATATTAGGCCTTCACACACACATAAAGGTTTGTATTAAAAAAATGAAGATAACACAATGTTTAACCATAGAAACATGAAAATAAATAAGATTAATAGAACCTAAAATACCTAAAAAATTTTACCAAGTGAATTATAATTCATTACATATGGTAAAATGACTCAAAAACACTCTTACAACTTGCTCACTCAAAACTGCTAGTTTTCCTCAAAGAGTAGTCATGATGATAATGACCTTCAACACATTTATGACCAATTTCTAAGAATTATAATGAATTTAAATGATATTATGAGATAAATATAACATTTATTAGATATAAATATAACATTTTAAAATGGTAAATATTGGTCTTGTAGACCAATCTCATGACTGTACATCTCACTGTCTCATCTGTACTAGACATGTCAACTTGTGAGCAAATTTTTCACTATAATCACTGACTTACAAAAATTATACCAAAAATTAACATGTATTAACATTAATTAAAAATGTTTAAAATTAATTTATTCATCACTATTTCATTATAACACATTCTTAATCATCTTCTCACTGATGCTTGGGTTTTTCACTATTTCCACCATTAGGCCTAATCATGATTGGCTAACTTAGATGACTAGTTTAGCACACCCAAAGGATAAAAACCATATATAAACCATCATGGACATAAAATAAAGGTATAAAAATTATCCATTTAATGTTTTTTCATACTTTGACTTGGTCAACTCTGACTGTTATATCAAATCTCTAAGAAACTAGCACTTCTCTAAAGGGTCTACTCACACACTTGACAACTCAATCACACATGGAGGTACCTATGAGAGTTTAATACAAGATAAAATAGTTTTTATATTCATTTTAGACAACTTTAGGATGTTTTCAACAATATATTTCATATTAGGTCATTATTAGGGTTTTAGAGAGGGTTAACACTATTTTTGGTGTTGATGATTATTCATAAAGGACTACCCCTTATTTAAAAAACTAATGCATAGAGATATTATAGAGGACCATTAATATTTATATATTTAATATCTCAAGTTATCATGCAGATATTACATGTACTAATTAACACTTTAAAGTCCTTATCGGGTTTACATGCCTTCATCTATAAATTCAAGAGACCTTAAAAACACTTTTCATGCCTTTTCTTGCAAACTATGACCTAAAAATTTGTGAACATGCTTTTAAAAATATATAATACCTATTTAAATGCTCACATATTCAATATTTTATTGAAAAATTATCATGGCCCCTCATTAGGCCACACTCTCTCTCTCTTTGCTCTCTTGATCTTGACCTACAAATCACATTAGGCATTGAAATTGACCTTCATGATTATTTCCATGTGATCTTCACTTTACTCACATATTCAAGAAAAAAATATCATGATTATACATATCCATACATAATTTAAAATTCTTGTAAATATACCATTATTCCTCATTACGCCAGGTAGGGTCTATAATTATTTTATGTATAGACCAGGTCTATAGGTCTTACCCCTATAGGTTCACCCTGAGACTCACATGAGTGATCTAATGCCTCTTATAAATGATAAATAAAAATTATACCACATTTCATACCTATGTAAATTTGTATAACCAAGACATCATGACCCT
This sequence comes from Torreya grandis, assembly GCA_037957365.1. Taxonomy (NCBI): domain Eukaryota; kingdom Viridiplantae; phylum Streptophyta; class Pinopsida; order Cupressales; family Taxaceae; genus Torreya; species Torreya grandis. The sequence goes on along the minus strand of JARHVA010009224.1, from coordinate 185,829 downwards.
TCATGCACAAGACTAGGCATCCTATACACATACCTTTTCAACTCACTTACTAGGCTCAAGTACTTGACATCTTTGACAACATGGACCTTCCATACTGACCTTCACATCACTGATGTAGTCATAATAACATATAAAAATCATTTATTACATTCTTATAATCATTTTAACACTGATAAATATCCTCTCTCATAGCTACATTCTTCAATGACATCATTGAGACCTTTCTTAAGAACATTTAACATTAATGACAACATCAATGCTAAACCTCAATAACAAGAACAATGACCAATAGGAGATTGAATAAAAAAGAGACCATGTAATTAATCCAATATAATCACAACAAATTAAATTCAAGAATTACTTTAAAAAGAGATCCATTATGAGAGACTTTAAGGAAGGTGATCTAGTCTTGAAGTGGGATGCTAATAAGGCCAAACTAGGCAACTATACAAATTTTGATAGTTTATGGAGTGGACCCTAGTTGATTCAATCATATAAAAAACATAATTAATTTCAGCTTGCCAAGCTAGATGGATACGTATTACCCATCCCAATCAATGGGATTCATCTAAATCCTTGTTATTAGAAGTAGTTTGCAGCCATTGTATATATTAGATTAGATGTTGTTTTCCTCTATGTACTTTGTGCACATATTCCTTATGTCATGTGTTTCCCTTCCCTAAGTGATTTGATCACATTTTTTATTTTTTTTATTTTCATTATTTCTATTTTGAGAGGTTCATCAAGAGGTTGATATCCTTTTTCTTAATTGAAAATTAGTTTGAGGGAGAATTTGTGACTCCATAATCCCAATGGACAAACTAAGGAAACTCATGTTTTGCATAGACAAGCATGCAATCCTAGAAGGTTTCTATAAATGTTGGACAAAATTATCCTATTTAATTTTTTTTTCCTAAGTGTATTTTCCCACTCTCCCAACCCATTTAGTGACTCCCTTCACCTTGATGACTAGTCTCCTTCTAGTCATGTCTTGATGATGTAGTGCACTATCTTGGGGGGCCTTGGCATGGTGTTGTGAATTATCTCAAGATAATTTTGTAGTGGGTAATGCAATTATGGAGAGATAAAAACATTTTTTTGGCATACATCAGTGTCCTTGTGATTTTTTGAAACACTTTAGCAAGGTTTAAGGTAATTTTGAAAACTTTAAGGTAAAGGCCTTGAAATGGGTTTTTGGGCTCTAGGTGAAGGATCTAATTGGTTTCCAAGGTATTTGAGCATATAATGACATAAATGAGAGATAATGTAATGTGATCACCCAAGAATTATTTAATAAGGTAAAAAAATGGAGACTTATGGAGCCAAATTGCCCAAAATACAATAAAAGTCTATTAGATGACTTTAAGAGCTTTCAAATAGAAAATTTTAAGTGAAAGTTGGGATTTCCAAAGTTAAATGGGTTTTGAATTCCTCCACCTAATTTTGGAAAATTTAACCCCTTAAAATAAGTCTGATGTCATTTCAAGTCATTTGGAGTGGTGGAGATATGTTTGACTGAAGAAAGATGCAGTTTTGGCCTTTTTGGAGGCATTATTGAATATGCTTTTACATTTTTTGCTTAGTACATCATCATTATTATATTTTAAAATCATATGAGGTGTATCTACTTAGCTTACTAAATCCTCTAAAATCAGTTTTAGGTGTGAATATCATCATAAATTTAAATTTAGGCCCTTATCCTATGATGCCCAAGCTTGAAAGAGTGCCTTCAATGAGGTTTTTGCCTAGTTTCACTCCCTTGCAAGTATATGAGAGGTTTTTATGGTCATTTAAATTCCCATATATCATCACACACAATCACCTAGAGTTTACAAGATATTATTAGATGTGCTCTAGTTCATCACCCTCTCAAGCCTATGTATTTGTCATGCCTAACATTTAATCATTTCTTAGTTTGCACATGAGAAAAAAGACTCAGACCTTAAAATTTGTCATGCAGTATAAAAAATAAACTCCCAAAATTAAATAAAACACTTTCAAGAGGTTTATCATTTTTGGGATCTCAGAAAGGCCAAAATTTAGTCTTAGAGCTCACAAACATGAAAAAGGCTTAATTAGAGAGAGAAAAGGGTGGAGTAAACATGTTTACCTTGGGTTTATGATAATGAAATTGTGTACATAGAAATAAGGTCCAAATGGGTACTCAAAACTTTGTTTTTATTGTTGATATCGCCTCTATATTGCTCCCAACAAGGAGTTTTGCATGTTTTCAAGGCTATAACGAGACAAGAGCTTGTATGAGCCTCAATCATTAAACAAGGTGTTAGAGAGAAATTGAGGTGCCAATGAGAGTTTTAAAAAGTCTAATTATGATAATAAAGACCTTTAAATAAATAAATTCATATGTTTTATGGTTAAATAAAGATTTGAAGCTTTGAGTGGAGAGACTTAAGCCTCAAATTGAGAGAAAATTACCACCTACAAGCATATAGAAAAGGAGTGAAAATAAAATTAATGGTTTAATGGAATGTAAAGCATGAAAGATAAATTTATAATTTTAATGAAACTTAGATCAATGAGGTGGAAAGATGAGAGATGATCAAGGAATCACCATACTCATGAAGGTTTTTGGTGACCTCCATTAATGGAGTTTAATAAAAGTTACAAGTCTAAGTGACTTAAAAAAGTGGGTTAAAAGTATCTTAATATACCTTAAAAAATCTCATTAAAGTTTAGGAAGATCAAAATGACATCATTTAAACACCTAAGGAGGCCAAAAGGATCTTGAAGAGCCTAAACTAACTTCAGACCACCATGCACACCTTCATGCCTAGAAAATTATAGGTATTCCAAGGATAATTCAAGGAGAGTTTGTGTGGTGTAAATGGGTCAAAAAATAAGTAAATAAATAATCCCAATATTATTTAGTAGTTATAATGACCATTAGATTCCTCATGCAAGATGGAGAGCAAGAAACCTATCTCAAGCCTATAGAAGCCTATCATCACCTATAAGTAGTCTATGAGGTTTTGACCATGAGTGAGGTTATAAAACCATGGAGTGAGATATTAAAAGATTTATAAGGGTTTTTAAAAAATTTAACAAGGTTTTCAAGACTTTTCAAAATGAAATTTGGTTTTTGGCTCAAATTTGCACTCCCTTGGCCAAGCTCGTAACTACAAGGTTGAAGTGAGTTTTTACTTATTCAATATGTTCTTAAGGTTTTTAATTGGAGTATGATATTTTTGATGAATTTTTATGGGGTTTTAATAAATCAATTTCATTCTTTTATCAAAATATATATGTCTGTAACTTAAGATGATCAGTCTAAGATGCCATGTGTTTCTCCACTTTAGATGATCTGACTCTCCAAGTGGTGTGGGAGTTGAATTGCTTGCTTGGCACCTTAACTAACTTCTTTTAATTCTTATTCTTGGTATGTTAAAGTACAAATATCTTTCTTGGTGGCAATATTAGTTTATTTTACATCATTTATCTACTCTTGACACCTCTCAATTGACCACAATAGGTTTTGTTTGACACATGACCTCTTTTTCTTGTAAGGTGTCTACAGGACTCCTTGTCTCCTAAGGCATACTTCACATAGAAGTGTCAAAACTTGGTTTCATTTACTTTAGCTCATCCAAAATTCATGGATGACCTATCAAAATCATATTAGACCTATAAAAATCCATTTCGAGACCTCAAAGTAGCCCCAACAAGTTGTTTTATACAAAAAGCATCAATTAGGCCTCATTCCCTATAACCATTTTTTGTACAAACCTCCTTGTGTAGAGAAACATATAGAGTATATTGAGAATATAAACACATATTCTAGTACACTCTATTTATTTATAGATCTAAGTTCAATTTCATGATGTTAGAGTGATTGGAGATTGCCTTTATACCCTTTCTCTCACCTAACTAGTCCTTAATTAAGCCTCTCTACTAAGAGAGTGAAAATTTATTCTACATATTACCCAAACATTATAAACCTAAAATAAGCATGTGATTTAATTAGACAAAATCCTCACCTACTTTCATGCCAAATTTGAAGTTCTGACTCATTGTAGAGACCTATAAAATAGCAAAAAATAGTCTTTTATCAGTAATCCATACAATACTATACCAATCACTAGCATGGGAGGATGATCATGGGTTATTAAGATGTTATGGGTCATTTGGAAGTCTATCTCATCCATCTGGATGCATGAAATTTGATTTCTCCCTCATCTATTTTTTTTAGTCCTCCTAGGCAACTTGAAAGTGGTTTGAACTCTTAATGATAGTTCATAAACCTCAAGAAATGAAACCACTAACCAATGAAAAAAACTTAAAGTACACTGGGGTAGTAAAATTTACATTAAATCTTAGGTTCCCATACATCTCCTCTGGTATGTATCAAGTAAAACAAATTACTCTCTTGGGATGGAACTGAGCATTCTAGTAGGATGAACAAGTTTTAGGTCTATAAGTAGTTTCCTTGAGTCTATTTTGAGCTTTCAATTACCTCAATAGGTCCATGATATTTCCCATAACCTCTAATATTTCCATCTTACCACATTTCATCACCAAACTCTACTACACTCTCAATGTTATAGGCATAGGGTTTGTACACTAAACTGTCATACCCTTGTTCATTCTATTTTTTAATTTCTCTCTTTGTCAGATGGTTTATAACCCATGTAGTGTTTTGTATAAGTCTCACCATCTTCTCATGGTCCTATGTCCATCTCTTCAAGGTTTTTTAATTCTCATTCAATCCCAAAATCGATCTCATCTTCAGGACTACCTACCTTATTAGTCTATGTAGGATTCAAAATAAGGTAAGAGTAATTCTAAGGATCTTATATAATTATCTTCACAACACAAAACCACATTAAAACATCTTAATCTTTCTAATGAATCCTTGTAATCTTTTATACTATTCAAACAAGCAACTATTTCAAGAATGAGTAAGCAGGAATAAATGTGTGTCTCTCACTTGAATTTAGTATGTAAGGTCTTATGACTATGTGATGTTTCCTCACCATATCTCTAGGATATAAAAATTTCATCCTTATTCTAACTCTCCTTTTGACATATCTTGATTATCTTATAAACCTATCAAACAATCCAAACTCCAAGAGCTTAGGTAGGACTATGTGTTTCCAATTTCTTTTCTGTATGCATTTAAAAATGGTCTAAAAATGGTGCTTTAGAGATTTGTCTTTAAAATTTAAACATTTGAAACACTTTCATGTCTTTGGGTCACAGGTTATTTCATTAAAACCTTGAATTTTTTTTCCTCCAACTAACATTTCCAGTCAGGACAAAATCTTCAGTAGGTGACTAGTTGTAGGTTACTATTGAAGGAACTTAACTATGTATAGGGATTTATAGGTATTTAGGCCAATATCCAAACCTTATCCATAGCCCAGTCATGTGGTTGACTGACTGATAATTTCCTTAAGACCTTTGAAACTATATGTATTTCACAACCATTTTCTCAAGGCCAAATCAAATGACTATAGGTGGGAAGTTAACTATCTTAGTGCATATAGTTTCATGACTTCTTAGGTCTCCAAGACCAATCCAAAAAACCCTTCAGTGCTTTTCAAATACTTTGTCTCATGTTATTAATGGTATTAGATATTATCAATTCCCTGAAACTCTTTTTTCATCAATCACCATTCATTGTTAAGATAAAATCTCAACTCAACTAGCTGTAGGTGACATTCTGGATAGCTGACTATATATTGGTTCGAGTTTGAAGTCTTTAAGGTCTCCAAGACCATATTTAAGATCAATTCCAAACTTATTAATTATAATTTATATGTTATATTATTTCCTTAAGACCTTCTCACTACCTTGAAACCCTTGTATTACATCATTGTCACATTTTTCAAAGTACTTTCCAATATTGGCTGACTGTAACTGCATATTAGGCAGTTTGACTATGTTTAGTCTTCCAGATCTTCAAATAAATACTTAAAATTCTTCACAACTTACTCATCATGTTTTAGTGATGTATTAATAACTTATCAATGTCTTGAGGACTCTGAGTTCTGAACCTCAACTTCATTCACTATTCAAAGCCAAAACCTACAACTGACTATAGGTGTATGTTAGAATTTTGATTATATATGGAGATTTGTCATTCCTTATTACCACCATATGAATATTATAGTGTCAAATTCACTGAGGGAATTATTTACTTATGCATTTAATTTTATTAACCTCTCAAAACATATTCAAACAGCACTATATCCACTATCATTCTACATACAATTTATAGGGAAGTGAAGGTGATTATGTTACTAGGCTTGACTGTGTTTTAGTTTTGGAAATAGATTATTCAACACACCATGGTATTCTAAAATTTCCAAACCTATTTAATAATATTAACTCAATTTATTTCAATTTGATATTATCTTTCAATAACTTTACCACCTCTATCACTATCAAGACATACATACAGTCCTCTAGGTGTATATATGAGATCAGTCTTGTTGATGTAGTTTTTATGCACACCATAGATGTAATGAGGTAGCCTATAAAATTTTAGGATATCAATGGATTTAAACTCCACTCTAGGTAAAAATATGTAGGTATTTATTCTTTGACAACTTGTTGATGGAATAGTTGGTAAATAATGTAGGTTTGTTAACAAGGGTTTTTAGACAGATGTGTGGTTTCCTAACATAGTGAATTCCTAGATGAGTTAAAAGGGTGGATGGATTTTTATTAAAGAGTGGGTAGGTCTTAATAAAAAAACTAAAAAAAGGGTAAGGCATAGTATAAAATAAATCCTTATGAATCTTAGTAATTACTTCCTTGGTTGGTTTCTAGATAGACATTGTTTTCTTAAAATCGATGCTTACTACTAGCAACAAATTTTCACAAGCAGCTAGATGCAGTGAGGGAGACAAAGGAAACATAGGTATAGGAAGTATAATATCCTCAGAAAAAAATTCTCCTATCAGGTTAGCTATTTCACACACTTTAATCAAGAGATTATGGCTCGAGTTAATGGATTATCTAAAAAAGAGATAGCACACACTCAGAAGACTACACCAAGAAAACACCAATACACATCCACAAAATATGTTTCCAATTATCTTAACTATTTCAATAAATAATCTACCAATATCCAATAGATATTGTATATATAAAATTGATATATCAATCAAAATAGTTAAGAATCTATTCGTAGCATTAGCACACTAAATATTTATTCAAACAAATAACCATAGAAAATAACAACTAATAACACAACATTGGAAAGAAAATACTCAAACACTTCACTTGATGACAAAAATTTCTCCTACTCTATATTTCAAAATTATTTTATCAAAAAATAAAGTGTGTGATACATTTGTCATTGTAGATCTTGGGGAGGGATCAATTCATCCTCCAAGTCTAGGCATGTTATTTACATGTGGCAGTTAGAACATGTAATTCTAATTGGGGTCCAAATTGTTTAATATAAAAATATATAATTAGACCAATTGACTCTAAATAATGTAATGTGTGCATGTATAAGTGAATAAAAATTTAATATTTTACAATAATCCATCTAATTTACAAGTAAAATCTATATATATATGTATATATATATATAGGATTTATACATTCATACGCCTAATCCTATGTCATCCAAAGTGTTATATGGGCTTTAGTTGGAGTTGAAGTCTAAGTAAAAACTAATGATACAGATCCAATTCCAAAATATTATTTTATTATTTACCTCATTATCCTTGTAGACTCTATGGTCCACCTCATTCTACTAGTGAATGATGTCCAAGTTAAGCAATGAAGGTTAGTGGAATCTCTTAGTCAGTCCTAAAAGTCTTGCATGTTCATTATTTATATCATAGAACTTACCTCTAAATATTTCCACCTTGATCCCTTAATGTTTGACCCTTATTAACTCTACATCTATGATCTCCACTATGATGCCTTGTATGCTTTGCTTGAAGCTAGCAGTGGACTCCTAGATAATTTTGTCAAAATTTATTTTACTAATCAATTTTATTGTAGAATCCCTTACTTTATACAACTTTCATTCATTCAAAGATTGAAATAATTGGGTTGGATGAGTTTGGTACTATGGCATCAAGGCTGTAATTAACTTCAACTACTCCTTGGCTTCCTCATATCTAGTGACTACCAATTTCAAGGCATTGGATGCCTTAAATGTAGTCACTAGATATAGATGGTTGTACAATAATTTTCCTAAGTAGGTAACTAGCATCTTGAGCTTGGTACTATCTTGGGATAAAGAGATAAAAGTTTATTCACTTAGGCCATGTGAGGTTCCATATCAATTTTCACAAATTCCATATCTTCAAGATAATTGTAATACTTAGAGGCATCTTCCCTAACCTTATATTTTATACTCGTAGGAATGTTCATTGTACTATATTTACTCTTAAGCTGCTTAATTTATGTACTTAATTCCTACACTTCCTATTCTAGGTCTTAGTGAGCTAACTCTATGGCTTCTTGGATTACCACTATCGAATCCTTGTGTGCTTGAGCCAGGTTTTAAAGGTTTTCTTCATATATATGCTCCTATAGCTCCTTATTATGACTCTTGGTTAAGGACAACACTGGTTGTCACTCTTCAAGAATGATGTTGGCACGCTCATCATCCTTTAATTTTCTTTTCCTCACTCTTTGGATAGAACCAATTGAGGAGTAAAATAAGGTAGATGTGGAGGGGATCTTAATGACCTTATAAGTTAGAATTTTACCCCTCAAATCCATGGTCCAAGGTGGAGTATTAATAGGTGTCTTAGTATTAGTGATAATAATTTCTTTTTTATCCTCCTCTTCTTTCTTCTTTCACTTCTTACTGGCCTTTGTTAAGACATCGGGTAGTGAAGGCCATATTATCTTAGACCAGTCCACTCCTCCAACTTGAGGAAGTGCATGGACTACTAATACATGGGGTTTTTCCTCCTTCCCCCTTTTTGTGTTGGTTATTGTAGTTTTTTTAGTGGAAGTGGAAGTGGGGAGTGGAAGGGAGAGTTATGTAGATTAGACACGGAGTTGGGGAGTGGCTAGGGTAGTCTGCACCTTCCTTGATGCCTTCTTATTTTTATGAAGTTTCATAGTATAAGTATTATCAAGCACAAATGGAGTGGTTGATGGAAATGGTTTAGTAGTGATGGTGGAGGGATCAATGGTGATTGTAAAAATAGAAGGAATGGAGGTAGAGATGAAAGGAAATAAGAGGATGGATGTAGTACAAGGTGTGGGTGATTCCACAAAAGAACTAGATATTGAATCAATAATGTAAATAGAAGCTAAAGTAACAAATGCCCAAGGACCTTGAAGTTGTAGTTTAATGGGGTCACCTTAGAGGCTTATAACTTCAGCCTCCTCTAATTTAGCCTCCTCATCTAAATCATCTTCCAGGTCCATGATGATTACTTCATCTCTTCCTAACTACTACAAGTTCGAAGGGGAATGAGAAAGTCTTGAGATGTTTATGTTATGGGGTTACCTGTATTAGTCTTTTGCTTCCTAGTGTAAGCCAATGGGGTCTTTCCTTGAATGGGGGAGTCATAGAAGGGAAATGTTATGCTTTTATAGTGGCTATCTCAATAGATGAAATTATAGATCCATTGTGGGTAGCCATAGAAAATTGAATGTTACTATTAGTAGGCATCCCTTCATCATCAAAGTCTAAATAGACAGGATCTCCCCTCTCTCTTCTCCTTAATAAACCTGAATTAGGGAGCCCAGGTTCCTTCTTGACTGATATTAACTTCAATTTTAATGGAATTCCATGAGATGAGGAAGCTTATTTCTCTCCAAACTATCCTTTCCAAAATTTTGAATGTTTCCATCCCTTGAAAAGGGATCTCTAACTATCTAGTTATCTAGTAGAAATACTAGGCTCTATTTGGATCATCCTTAAATGATCTTCCTATAGTTTTGTAATTTATGTTTGACCTAGTACTTCTTTGTCTGATGCAAAATTTAATAAAAGAATGTCATAATGGTATGGTTGATGCTAGTAAGGGATGTTGAATCTATGAATGTGTTGTTGGATATTCCCATGAGGGTCCCAATCTCTTCATGGCATTATAGTGAAACCATATGGGTTTCACTTTGTTACAACATCACCAAGATGTTTTCGCATGAAATATGTTATTCTCCCTATTATAATGAGGCTCCCAAAAATAAGGATTTCTTCTACCTAGATAAATATTACTCAATATTATTCCACAATTAGAAATCAATCTCTTATTCTACTAGCTTATCAGGCACATACTTAGGAAGACATAGAGGCTCCACCTTATTCCCCTATATCATAATGATTGTGAAGTATGGGTATAACAAGTAATCACCCTTTCCACTTAAATTATTCAAAATATTTTTCCTAATATGAGGCATGGGAGAGCCATGAATGGCTTGCCACACTTGTGGATACACATCTTCACAAATTATGACCATGTGCTTATGATAAGCATATATGTGCATGAATAAATAATGGTTTTATATTATGTTCTTTATGTAATATATAGTTAGAGGCTATATATTTCCTAAGTCTATGTAACATGTCCCCATTACTATGTTGACTAGATATGACATCATGAAAAAGTCTCCCATGGGAGTGGGATGCTTGTCTTTGTGTAGAATCTATTCTCTCAACCTTAAACTAATCACCACCATAAGGTGTAGGTAGCATCATGAGATAACATCATATATAGTAAAGGCACCCAATCCAAATTTATAAAATGGATGCTAGGCATCCCATATAACCTTTTGAGTAAATCCATACATATTCAAACTCCCATTTTTAATTTATCTAAAGGGATAACTCCCTTTGTCTTTTTTCATTGCTAAGAGATAGTCTAGCCTAGGATAAATCATGAAGAGAGTACCTTTTTAATCAAGGTTTCCTCTTTGAATTGTACCTAGGTATGCTTTTCATAGTAATCATTCCTAGATATACATGCAACCACTATGTCACTGCAACATTGAAAGAGGTAGGTGTATTATGATATCTTACTAGTAAAGAATAAATCACTAAGAAGGTTAATACATGGTATGACTTCTAGATTTTTTGTGGAGAAGTGAAATATTTTATGCTTGTAGCCTAATAATTCTTGAACAAATAGCCTTTTTGATATTACTATTTCATCATCTAAGTAAAACATATCAACTAAAACATTTGATCCCAAAGTTATGAATAATTACAATATTTATCTTTGAATATCCCTACATCGAAGACGGTGTCTTTAAACTATATGAATTCCTTGATTGATATTTTAGAAGGGGGATTAGTTCCTTGAGATGACCTTTATTAGGAATTCATATCTACGTGTTGTGTATATCTATATACTAATGTGGTTGACTTGGATCTAGCTTGATTATTGTTTGCACTATACTCTTCAAAGTAGAAACTAGGGATCTTGATCATTATTTGGAGATAAAGATACTTTGATTACAAGATAGCTTGAATGAAAATGACATATTCAATGGCTACGTATCATCTATATAAAATCTTACATTAAATACTAGTTCATGTGATATTAAATATACAACGTTCTCTTTTCAAACTCATTATTTTGGGATGGCAAGGATACTTAGTATTTATCAAATAGGAAATAATTTATCTTTACTAAGTATGGAATTAATATAAATAATATTCCTCGTAATAGATCACTTAAAATTATAGCACCCTAAAGGTGTTTTTTTAGGTTCGTGCTCATAGATAATTCCTTCGAGGGAATTATTTTAGACAGTGTCTATAGAAACTATTTTGAAGGAACCTAGATAGAAGTTCCAAAGCAATTCTTTTAGAGGGATACTTCATGGTTAAAATGCACTTATAAACTCTCTGAACGGTAGTTTTGGTTTGAAGGGTCCAATTCATAGGGTATTTTATCCATGATAAAAGGTCTTAAAGGGTCTAATTCATAAATGCCAAAGGGTAGTCAAATAAGGTAATCAAACCTCATCCCTTATACATTTGTTTGATCATTGGTAACTCTTTGGTACATAAATACATGTTTGATAGTGGGGAAAGTAATTTAGTGATGCCTAAATTAATTATAGATCAACTTAGTTTAAAATATGAACCCCTCTCTAAAGGGGTATTATAGTTTGATGGATCTTCTACTAAACCATATGGTATTATCTGAGGTCTAAATTTAACCCTTCATGTTCTTCCTAATGTTTCATTGTCCCAAGATGTGGTTGTTCTAGAGTTACCACCTCATTTTGCTCTTTGCCTATCTAGAGACTTCACTACCAAAATTAGGGATTACCTAGCAGTAGATTGGTCCTATATGGAATTTAGGGCAAGGTATGAAACCAAGGTGTCCATTAAGGATAAACCAATTAAAATTTTTCATATTTATCCTTACAAACCAAGAAACCAAAATATCAACTGCACAATCTTGGATGAGGAAGAACACCATATTGGTTAAGATCTAGACTGTCATGTTGAGGTGATACCTGTTGTCTTCTTGTATTAGTTATAGAATGAGAATTAACAACTTGACCCTTTGGTAGGCATTGAATAAATAGATATGGAAGTTTACTTCTTGCATGAAGAGAATGATTTTATATCATCCCTTACTAGGCCAAAAGAGGAGACTAATGAAATATGGAAAATGTTCTTTGATGGATCAAGGAGAAAACATACAGTAGGAACAGGTGTTATTTTGGTCCCTACCTCTAATGATAATTATTATTCATCTTATAGGTTTTAGTTTAGCTATTCTTGTAATGCAATTAAATATGAAATCCTCATTAATGGCCTCTAATAGGATACAAAGAGGAAAATCAAAAAATCAAAGTTATATAGAGACAATTAACTCATTATCAATGGGTAAGAAGCCAAATTATAGCCAAGAACCCCTTGATGAATTATTACAAGCATAAGGTGTGGGATTTATTAGAGGATTTTGAAGCCTTCAGCATCTAAAGTGTGCTAAAAGAGCAATAAGCATGCAAAAAAATTAGCATTAGTGGAAGCCCAGTTTGATATATTAGTTGAGTTGAGTAAATAAAAAAATCAATCACATTTTTAGGTGGTTGGAAGACCATCCATTCTTGATAATGAAAGCAATTAGTATATTTCTAAAAATGACAAGCAGATTTCCTGCTTCTTGCAATAAGAGGATGAATTTTCATCTTCAAATCAGAATAAGTTATAAAATTAGTATGGAGATCAAATTCTCCAAATGAAATTAAACAAACTCCCAAAGGGGATGGTTACCATTAAGAGCATATTCCATGAGGGATATTTAATGAGTAAGAAATAGGTAGGCTTGTCCACTAGTGAATAGAACCACCATAGTTTCCTCATCTTCCAAGATAAACTTCTCAAGATCAGGAAGGTCAATACTGAGGCTAAGAAAGTTTTATTAATTGCACTTTGTAGGAAGTTTTTAGATGTGTTTTCCTAGGATTATATTGATCTTAGGGGTTTTGACCCTGAGCTTGCTTAGCACACCATTAAATTAGATGTAAATTTTAAGCCTATGAGGTAAAAGTATAAACCTATCAATCCCAAGATAGAGGTACTCATGAGAAGAGAGTTGACTAAGATTATTGATTCAAACATTATCTTTCAAATTAAACACTCTTCATGGTTGGACAACCTAGTACTTGTAAGGAAGAAAAGTGGTGAGATTTGATTGTGTGTTGACTTTAAGGATTTGAACAAGGTCTCCTTGAAATATCACTATCCTTTTCCATCCATGGAACATCTCCTCTAAATGGTGGCTAGTTGAGAATGGTTCTCTCTCTTGGATGGGTATTTAGGTTACAATCAGGTGCTAGTCAAGGAGGAAGACTAGTATAATAAAACCTTCACCACCAAATTGGGGAATTATGCTTACAAGAAGATTCATTTTAGTATCTCTAATGTTGGTACCACATTCAAAAGAGTCATGGAAAGGGTTTTTTGAAGTTTACTTAATCAGATGGTGCTTGTGTATTTGGATGATATCATAGTTTTCTCCAAGAAGGTAAGTGACCACTTAAACCATTTGAGACTTATCTTTGAGAGGCGTAAGGAGTTTGGGATATCATTTAACCCCAAAAAGTGTGTGTTTATTTTTTATTAAGGGAATATATTTTGGCATGTTATCTCCAAAATAGGACTAGTCATTGACCCTAATAGGATAAGTGCCATCTTGGCCTTGTTTTTGCCTCAACACAAGAAAAGACTTCAAAGCTTCCTCAAAAAGATGAATTTTGTGAGAATATTCCTACCTTATTTTTCACATTTGTTCAAGCCTATAATGGCAATGTTGAATAAGAATAAAATCTTCTCTTGGTCAAAATAATGCAAGGTAGGTTTTGAGGCTATTAATTTAGCTATTGCATAAGCACCAACTCTCTTGAATCCTTATTTTTCAAGAGATGTATACCCACATTAATTTGATAATGTGGACAACATATCAAATATGCTTTTGCAATATAATTAAGAAGGTATTGAGTAGCCAATATCTTTCTTCAATCAGGGACTTGAAGGGTATGAAGAGAGGTATACTTTTCTTGAAAAGAAAGTTCTATCTATTGTGAGATCATTGAAACAAATTAGGCATATGGTGTCAAATAATAAGATTCATCTCATGGTCTCCTATATAGTTTTGAGAGATTTCCTCTTGAGTAGAGATATAAATGAGAAGAGGGATAGTTGGATCACCATAGTCATGGAGTGTGACATTGAAATAAAGGTTACGAAGTTAGTGGGAGGTAAAGGTTTGTGTGAACACTTGGTTACTGACATACAAGAAGAAAAAGAGGCTACTCTAGTGATGCTAAATGGCTTGCAATCAACTGCACCTCTACCCTCCACTAATTAAATGAAAGAAATGATTATATTCTTATTGATAGGTGAGCATCCTCAAGGTATGGATAAGACTAAAATAAGATACTTTAGACTTTAGTCTATTTCTTATACCTTAGTTGATAGGGTACTATTCAGGTAAGACCTTAATGGAGTGTTTCTTAGGTGCATAGAGGTTGATTAGGTAAAAAAAATCTTGGAAAAGTTCCATGATGGACTTATAGGAGGTCAATTTACTCCAATGACGACAAAAAAAAATCATGAGGGATGGTTACTAATATCCCAATCTTTTCAAAGATGCCTACACATGGGTTAAGAAGTGTCAAAAGTGTTTTATTTTTAGTGGTAAATAAAGACTAATAGCCCTTCCTTTTAATCCCATTTAGGTAGAGCATACATTCATGAAGTGGGACCTTGAATTCATAGGTATGATAAACCCACCTTCTAATTGAGAGCACAAGTGGGTACTCGCTACCAATAACTACTTCACTAGGTGGGTGGAGACTATTTCTCTAAAATAGGCTAATGAGATAGCAGTTTTGGAGTTATATGATATTACTATGATAAGGTTTAGGTTACTAACCACTATCATCTTAGATGATGACTTAGTATTTATTGGCATGAAAACAAGTGAATGAGATCTTCAGCTAGGTATCTACCTTAGCACATCATCCAACTATTACCCTTAGGGTAATGGGCTTTCTAAATCAACAAACAAGAACTTGATTTTGATAATTAAAAGCACTACAGAGGATAAATAGATAGAATGGAATACCAAGATAAGAAAAAAAATTTAGGATGATAGGGTGACTCCAAAGAGTTCCATTTTAAACTCAACATATATTCTTATGTATGAAAGAGAGGCCAAGCTACCCATCTCTCTTGAAATACCATATTTGGACCCAGATTATCAATTTGAGTTGATAGAAAGTGAACCCATGGGTGTGAGAATGGTAGAACTCATAGAGATATGGGAAAAATAATGACTGAGAGTGGGGGGTTTTAATTAGTCTCTTAAAATTTTATTTCATGTGTACTTTAACATTTCTTAAACCATCAAAGCAATATAAAGATATAAAAGTGCATAAAGAGTCATTCATATGAGCATAACACAAGAAAACACACATATGAGTTGTAAAACCTCAAGGGGAAGAAAATACACCAATACATATAAATGGAATATATTCATATATTTCAAAATATCATAATTTTGTGAATCACCAAGTCCACGTGGAACACCAACCTCAACTAACTAAGCACCAACCCAACTAGGCTTTTGCAAGCACCAAATTATAAGGAGGAACCAAGCCCCTAGATGAATCAACACCAAATCAAACACATAAATCCTTTTATCATCTTAAAAAATCCTCTTTTCTCATACAATAGGTGATTATCACCTTCTTCAATTCTTCTCTATTCCATCCCCCTCAAATGGCCTTCTAGGCTTCTTCACTCATCTATGTCTCTTCATGATAGATTAGGTCATATGACCTTGGTATTAAATTAAATTACCATTATTATATCTTATTAATAGTTTATATACACCATTATTATGGTATAAAATACCTCCTTTATCTATTTGAAGTGTTATATCCTTCGCTTTTACTTGCACATACTCTAACTAGATAATTAGGCCTATTAGGCCTTATTCTTATACTAGGCTCTTGGTCACACACCTATTGGTCATCCATGCACACTTTAAAACTTATAATTTACACACAATATACCTTATGAAATTATATAAACATTAATCAATCATTACATTAGGTCATCTATATCTCAAATGGACTAAATCAATCTTTAGGCTTTAAGAAGACCTAATTCAATTAGGCCTTCATTAGTACATGTTTCCCTTTGATATTATTGGAGTAGTTTAATAATTTATAAATAAAATAAACACTTCATATTCCACTCAAATATATCCCTAAAAATATCATATTATTTTCATGACACCTTTTATCTCCAATCACCACTTGAAGCATGCCATTAGTATTGTTTATATTAGACCTTCACACACACATAAAGGTTTGTATTAAAAAATGAAGATAACATAATGTTTAACCATAGAAAAATGAAAATAAATAATATTCACAGAACATAAAATACCTAAAAAAATTTACCAAGTGAATTATAATTCATTACATATGGTAAAATGACTCAAAAACACTCTTACAACTTGCTCACTCAAAACTGCTAGTTTTCCTCAAAGAATAGTCATGGTGATAATGACCTTCAACACATTTATGACCACTTTCTAAGAATTATAATGCATTTAAATGATATTATGAGATAAATATAAAATTTATTAGATATAAATATAAAATTTTAAAATGGTAAATATTGGTCTTGTAGACCAATCTCATGACCTTACATCTCACTGTCTCATCTATACTAGACATGTAAACTTGTGAGAAATTTTTCCACTTTAATCACTAACTTACAAAACTTATACCAAAAATTAACATGTATTAAAATTAATTAAAAATATTTAAAATTAATTTATTCATCACTATTTCATTATAACACATTCTTAATCATCTTCTCACTGATGCTTGGGTTTTTCACTATTTCCACTATTAGGCCTAATCATGACTGGCTAACTTGGATGACTAGTTTAGCACACCCAAAGGATAAAGCCCATCTAGAAACCATCATGGACATAAAATAAAGGTATAAAAATTATCCATTTAATGATTTTTCATACTTTGACTTTGGCAACTCTAACTGTTATATCAAATCTCTAAGAAAATAGCACTTCTCTAAAGGGTCTACTCACACACTTGAAAACTCAATCACACTTGGAGGTACCTAGGAGAGTTTAATATAAGATAAAATAGTTTTCATATTAATTTTATACAATTTTAGGATTTTTTCAACAATATATTTCATTTTTAGGTCATTATTAGGGTTTTAGAGAGGGTTAACACTATTTTTGGTGTTGATGATTATTCATAAAGGACTACCCCTTATTTAAAAAGCTAATTCCAAGAGATCTTATATATGACCATTAATTATATATAGTTAATATCTCAAGTTATTATGTAGATATTACATGTAATAATTAACACTTTAAAGTCCTTATTGGGTTTACATGCCTTCATCTATGTATTCAAAAGACCTTAAAAACACTTTTCATGCCTTTTCTTGCAAACTATGACCTAAAAATTTGTGAACATGCTTGAAAAAATATATAATACATATTTACGTGCTCACATATTCAATATTTTATTTGAAAAATTATCATGACCCCTCATTAGGCCACACTCTGTCTCTTTGCTCTCTTGATCTTGACCTACAAATCACATTAGGCCATGAAATTGACCTTCATGATTATTTCCATGTGATCTCCACTTCAATCACATATTCAAGAAAAATATATCATGATTATACATATCCATACATCCTTAAAATTTCTTGAAAATAGACCATTATTCCTCATTAGGCCAGGTAGGGTCTATAAGTATTTTATGTATAGACCAGGTCTATAGGTCCTACCCCTATTGGCTCACCCTAAGACTCACATGAGTGATCTAATGCCTCTTATAAATGATAAATAAAATATATAGCACATTTCATACCTATTTAAATTCATCTCACCAAGACATCATGACCCTTCATGCACAAGACTAGGCATCCTATACACATACCTTTTCAACTCACTTACTAGGCTCAAGCACTTGACAACTTTTAAAACATGGACCTTCCATACTGACCTTCACATCACTGATGTAGTCATAATAACATATAAAAATCATTTATTACATTCTTATAATCATTGTAAAATTGATAAATATCCTCTCTCATAGCTACATTCTTCAATGACATCATTGAGACCTTTCTTAAGAACATTTAACATTAATGACAACATCAATGCTAAACCTCAATAACAAGAACAATGATCAATAGGAGATTGAATAAAAAAGAGACCATGTAATTAATCCAATAGAATCACAACAAATTCAATTCAAGGACTTTAAAAAGAGATCCATTATGAGAGACTTCAAGGAAGGTGATCTAGTCTTGAAGTGGGATGCTAATAAGGCCAAACTAGGCAACTATACAAAGTTTGATAGTTTATGGAGTGGACCCTAGTTGATTCAATGATATTAAAAACATAATTAATTTCAGCTTGCCAAGCTGGATGGAGAGGTATTACCGATCCCAATCAATGGGATTCATCTGAATCCTTGTTATTAGAAGTAGTTTGTAGCCATTGTATATATTAGATTAGATGTTGTTTTCCTCTAAGTGCTTTGTGCACATATTCCTTATGTCATGTGTTTCCCTTCCCTAAGTGATTTGATCACATTTTGTCTTTTGTTTATTTTTATTATTTATATTTTTAGAGGTTCATTCAGAGGTTGGTAGCCTTTTTCTTAACTGAAAATTAGTTTGAGGGAGAATTTGTGACTCCATAATCCCAATGGACAAACTAAGGAAACTCATCTTTTGTATAGACAAGCATGCAATCCTAGAAGGTTTCTAGAAATGTTGGCCAAAATTATCCTATTTAAATTTTTTTCCTAAGTTTATTTTCCCACTCTCTCAAGCCATTTAGTGACTCCTTTTACCTTGATGACTAGACTCTTTCTAGTCATGACTTGATGATGCAGTGCACTATCTTGGGGGGCCTTGGCATGGTGTTGTGAATTTTCTCAAGATAATTTTTTAGTGGGTAATACAATTATGGAGAGATAAAAACATTTTTTTGGTATACATCAGTGTCCTTGTGATTTTTTGAAACACTTTAGCAAGGTTTAAGGTAATTTTGGAAACTTTAAGGTAAAGGCCTTGAAATGGGTTTTTGGGCTCTAGGTGAAGGATCTAATTTGTTTCCAAGGTCTTTGAGCATATAATGACATAAATGAGAGATAAGATAATTTTATCATCCAAAAATTATTTCATAAGGTCAAAAATGGAGACTTATGGAGCCAAATTGCCCAAAATACATGAAAAGTGTATTAGATGACTTTAAGAGCTTTCAAATAGAAAATTTTAAGTGAAAGTTGGGATTTCTAAAGCTAAATGGGTTTTGAATTCCTCCAACTAATTTTGGAAAATTTAACCCCTTAAAATAAGTCTGATGGCATTTCAAGTCATTTGGAGTGGTGGAGATATGTTTGAGTGAAGAAAGATGCAGATTTGGCCTTCTTGGAGGCATTATTGAATATGCTTTTGCATTTTTTGCTTAGTACATCATCATTATTATATTTTTAAATCATATAAGGTGTATCTAATTACCTTACCAAATCCTCTACAATCAGTTTTAGGTGTGAATAGCGTCATAAATTTAAATTTAGGCCCTTATCCTATGATGCCCAAGCTTGAAAGAGGGCCTTCAATGAGGTTTTTGCCTAGTTTCACGCCCTTGCAACTATATGAGAGGTTTTTATGGTAATTTAAATTCCCATATATCATAACACACAATCACCAAGAGTTTACAAGATATTATCAGATGTGCTCTAGTTCATCACCCTCTCAAGCCTATGCATTTGTCATGTCTAACATTTAACATTTCTTAGTTTGCACATGAGAAAAAAGACTTAGACCTTAAAATTTGTCATGGGGTATCAAAAATAAACTCCCAAAATTAAATAAAACACTTTCAATAGGTTTATCATTTTTGGGATCTCAAAAAGGCCAAAATTTAGTCTTAGAGCTCACAAACATAAAAAAGGCTTAATTAGAGAGAGAGAGAAGGGTGGAGTAAACATGTTTACCTCTGGTTTATGATAATGAAATTGTGTACACAGAAATAAGGTCCAAATAGGTACTCAAAACTTTGTTTTTATTGTTGATATTGCCTCTATATTGCTCCCAACAAGGAGCTTTGCATGTTTTCAAGGCTACAAGGAGACAAGAGCTTGTATGGGCCTCAAGCATGAAACAAGGTGTTAGAGAGAAATTGTGGTGCCAACGAGAGTTTTAAAAAGTCTGATTATGATAATAAAGGCCTTTAAAGAAATAAATTCATATGTTTTATGGTTAAATAAAGATTTGAAGCTTTGAGTGGAGAGACTTAAGCCTCAAATTGAGAGAAAATTACCACCTACAAGCATATAAAAAAGAAGTGAAAATAAAATAAATGGTTTAAGGGAATTTAAAGTATGTTATATAAAGTTATAAGTTTAATGAAACTTATATCAATGAGGTGGAAAGATGAAATATGATAAAGGAATCACCATACTCATGAAGGTTTTTGGTGACCTCCATTAATGGAGTTTAATAAAAGTTACAAGACTAAGTGACTTACAAAAGTGGGTTAAAATTATCTTAATATACCTTAAAAATTCTTATTAATGTTTATGAAGATCCAAATGACATCATTTAAACACCTAAGGAGGCCAAAAGGAGCTTGAAGAGCCTAAACTAACTTGAGACCACCATGCACACCTTCATGCCTAGAAAATTATAAGTATTCCAAGGCTAATTCAAGGAGAGTTTGTGTGGTGTAAATGGGTCAAAAAATAAGTAAATAAATAATCCCAATATTATTTAGTAGTTATAATGACCATTAGATTCCTCGTGCAAGATGGAGAGCAAGAAACCTATCTCAAGCCTTTAGAAGCTTATCATCACCTATAAGTAGTCTAAGAGGTTTTGACCATGAGTGAGCTTATAAAACCATGGAGTGAGATATTCAAAGATTTATAAGGGTTTTTAAAAAATTTAACAAGGTTTTCAAGACTTTTCAAAATGAAATTTGGGTTTTGGCTCAAATTTGCACTCCCTTGGCCAAGCTCGTAACTATAAGGTTGAAGTGAGTTTTTACTTATTCAATATGTTCTTAAGGGTTTGAATTGGACTATGATATTTTCTATGAATTTTTATGGGGCTTTAATAAATCCATTTCATTCATTTATCAAAATATATATGTTTGTAACTTTAGATGATCAGTCTAAGATGCCATGTGTTTCTCCACTTTAGATGATCTAACTCTCTAAGTGGTGTGGGATTTGAATTGCTTACTTGACACCTTAACTAGCTTCTTAAAATTATTTTTCTTGGCATGTTAAAGTAGAAATAGCTTTCTTGGTGGCCATATTAGTTTATTTTACATCATTTATCTACTCTTGACACCTCTCAATTGACCACAATAGGTTCTCTTTGACACATGACCTCTTTTTCTTGTAAGGTGTCTATAGGACTCCTTGTCTCCTTAGGCATACTTCACATAGAAGTGTCAAAACTTGGTTTTAGTTGCTTTAGCTCATCTAAAATTCATGGATGACCTATCAAAATCATATTAGACCTATAAAAATCCATTTTGAGACCTCAAATTAGCCCCAACAAATTGTTTTATACAAAAAGCATCAATTAGGCCTCATTCCTTATAACCCTTTGTTGTTTAAACCTCCTTGTGTAGAGAAACATATAGAGTATATTAAGAATATAAAGGCATATTCTAGTACCCTCTATTTGTTTACAGATCCAAGTTTAATTTCATGATGTTAGAGTGATTGGAGATTGCCTTTATACCATTTCTCTCACCTAATTAGTCCTTAATTAAGCCTCGCTACTAAGAAAGTGAAAATTCATTATACATATTACCCAAACATTCTAAACCTAAAATAAGCATGTGATTTAATTAGACAAAATCCTCACCTACCTTCATGCCAAATTTGAAGTTCTGACTCATTGTAAAGACCTATAAAATAGCTAAAAATAGTCTTTTATCCCTAATCCATACAATACTATACCAATCACTAGCATGGGAGGATGATCATGGGTTATTAAGATGTTATGGGTCATTTGGAAGTCTATCTCATCCATCTGGATGCATGAAAGTTTATTTCTCTCTCACCTATTTTTTTTAGTCCTCCAAGGCAACTTGAAAGTGGTTTGAACTCTTAATGATAGTTCATAAACCTCAGGGCATGAAACCACTAACCAATGAAAAAACTTAAAGTACACTAGGGCAGTAAACTTTACATTAAGTCTTAGGTTCCTATATATCTCCTCTGATATGTACCAAGTAAAATAAATTACCCTCTTGGGATGTAACTGAGCATTCTAGTAGGATGAACAAATTTTAGGTCTATAAGTAGTTTCCCTGAGTCTATTTTGAGCTTTCAATTACCTCAATAGGTCCATGATATTTCCCATAACCTCTAAAATTTCCATCTTACCACATTTCATCACCAAACTCTACTACACTCTCAATGTTATAGGCATAGGGTTTGTACACTAAACTGTCATACCCTAGTTCATTCTACTTTTTAATTTATCTCTTTGTCAGATGGTTTATAACCCATGTAGTGTTTTGTATAATTCTCACCATCTTCTCATGGTCCTATGTCCAGCTCTTCAAGGGTTTTTAAGTCTAATTCAATCCCAACATCAATCTCATCTTCAGGACTGCCTACCTTATTAGTCTATGGAGGATTAAAAATAAGGTAAGACTAATTCTAAGGCTCTTATATAATTACGTTCACAACAAAAACCACATTAAAACATCTTAATTTTTCTAATGAATACTTGTAATCTTTTATACTATTCAAACACGAAACTATTTCAAGAATGAGTAAGTAGGACTAACTATGTGTCTTTCACTTGAATTTAGTATGTAAGGTATTATGACTATGTGATGTTTCCTCACCATGTCTCTAGGATATCAAAATTTCATCCTTATTATAACTCTCCTTTGGACATCTCTTTATTATCTTTTAAACCTGTCAAATAAACCGAACTCTAAGAGCTTTGGTAAGACTATGTGTTTCCAAACTCTTTTGTGTATGCATTTAAAAATGGTCTAAAAAATGGTGCTTTAGAGATTTGTCTTCAACATTTAAACCTTTGGAACACTGCGATGTCTTTGGATCACTAGGTTCTTTCACTAAAACCCTGAAATTTTGTTCCTCCAACTAACATTTCCACTCAGGAAACAATCTTCAGTAGGTGACTAGTTATAGATTACTATTGAAGGAACTTAACTATGTATAGGGATTTATAGGTATTTAGGCCAATCTCTAAACCTTATCCATAGCCAAATCATATGGTTGATTGACTGATAATTTACTTAAGACCTTTGAAACTATATGTATTTCACTATCATTTTCTCAAGGCCAAATCAAATGACTATAGGTGGGAAGTTAACTATCTTAGTGCACATAGTTTCATGACTATAGGTGGGAAGTTAACTATCTTAGTGCACATAGGTGGGAAGTTAACTCTTGTTTCATCAATCACCATTCATTGTTATGATAAAATCTCAACTCAACTAGCTGTAAGTGACATTCTAGATAGCTGAATATATATTGGTTCGAGTTTGAAGTCTTTTAGGTCTCCAAGACCATATTTAAGATCAATTCCAAACTTATTAATTATAATTTATATGTTATATTACTTCCTTAAGACCTTCTCACTACCTTGAAACCCTTGTATTACATCATTTCCACCTTTTTCAAAGTACTTTCCAATATTGGCTGACTATAACTGCATATTAGGCAGTTTGACTATGTTTAGTCTTCCAGATCTTCAAATAAATACTTAATATTCTTCATAACTTACTCATCAAGTTTTAATGATGTATTAAGAACTTATCAATGTCTTGAGGACTCTGAGTTCCAAACCTCAACTTCATTCACTATTCAAAGCCAAAACCTACAACTGACTATAGGTGTATGTTGGAATTTTGATTATATGTGGAGCTTTGTCATTCCTTATTACCACCATATGAATATTATAGTGTCAATTTCACTGAGGGAGTTATTTATTTATTCCTTAAATTTTATAAACCTCTCAAAACATATTCAAACACCATTATATCCACTATCATTCTACATACAATTTACAGGGAAGTGAAGGTGATTATGTTACTAGGCTTGACTGTGTTTTAGTTTTGGAAATAGATTATTCAACACACCATGGTATTCTAAAAATTTACAAACATATTTATTAATATATACTCAATTTATTTCAAGTTGATATTATCTTTCAATAGCTTTACCACCTCTACAACTATCAAGACATACATACAGTCCTCTAGGTGTATATATAAGATCAGTCTTGTTGATGTTGTTTTTATACACACCATAGATGTAATTAGGTAGCCTATAACATTTTATGATATCAATGGATTTAAAATCCACTCTAGGTAAAAATATGTAGGTATGTATTCTTTGACAACTTGTTGATGGAATAGTTGGTAAATAATGTAGGTTTGTTAACAAGGGTTTTTAGACAGATGTGTGGTTTCCTAACATAGTGAATTCCTAGATGAGTTAAAAGGGTGGATGGATTTTTATTAAAGAGTGGGTAGGTCTTAATAAAAAAACTAAAAAAAGGGTAAGGCATAGTATAAAATAAATCCTTATGAATCTTAGTAATTACTTCCTTGGTTGGTTTCTAGATAGACATTGTTTTCTTAAAATCGATGCTTACTACTAGCAACAAATTTTCACAAGTAGCTAGACGCAGTGAGGGAGTCAAAGGAAACATAGGTATATGAAGTATAATATCCTTAGACAAAATTTTCTCCTATCAGGTTAGCTATTTCACACACTTTAATCAAGAGATTATGGCTCGAGCTAATGGATTATCTAAAAAAGAGATAGCACACACTAAGAAGACTACACCAAGAAAACACCAATACACATCCACAAAATATGTTTCCAATTATCTTAACTATTTCAATAAATAATCTACCAATATCCAATAGATATTGTATATCTAAAATTGATATATCAATTAAAATAGTTAAGAGTCTATTCGTAGCATTAGCACACTAAATATTTATTCAAAAAAATAACCAGAGAAAATAACAACTAATAACACAACATTGGAAAGAAAATACTCAAATACTTCACTTGATGACCAAAATGTCTCCTACTCTATATTTCAAAATTATTTTATCAAAAAATAAAGTGCGTGATACAATTGTCTTTGTAGATCTTGGGGAGGGATCAATTCATCCTCCAAGTCTAGGCATGTTAGTTACATGCGGCAGTTAGAACATGTAATTCTAATTGTGGTCAAAATTGTTTAAGATAAAAATATATAAATAGACCAATTGACTCTAAATAATGTAATGTGTGCATGTATAAGTGAATAAAAATTTAATATTTTACAATAATCCATCTAATTTACATGTAAAATCTATATATATACCATTAGGATTTACACATGCATATGCCTAAGCCTGTGTCAATTGGAGTGATATATGAGCTTTAGTTGGAGTGGAAGTCTAAGTAAAAACTAATGATATAGATCCACTTCCAAAATATTACTTATTATTCAGCTCATTATCCTTGTAGAGTCTATGTTCCACCTCATTCTTCTAGTGAATGATGTCCAAGTTAAGCAATGAAGGTTAGTGGGATCTCTTAGTTAGTCCTAAAAGTCTTGCATGTTCATTATTTATATCATAGAACTTACCTCAAAATATTTCCACCTTGTTACCTTAATTTTTGACCCTTATTAACTCTACATCTATGAACTCCACTATGATGACTTGTACGCTTTGCTTAAAGTTAGCAGTGGCCTCCTAGATAATTTTGTCAAAATTTATTTTACTAATCAATTTTCTTGTAGAATCCCTTACTTTATACAACTTTAATTCATTCAAAATTTGAAAGAATTGGGTTTGATGAGCTTGGTACTCTGGTATCAAGGCTATAATTGACTTCAACTACTCCTTGGCCTCCTCATAGCTAATGACTACCAAGTTCAAGGCATTGGATGCCTTAAATGTAGTCATTAGATAATGATGGTTGTACAATGATTTTCCTGAGTAGGTAACTAGCATCTTGAGCCTGGTACTATTTTGGGATAAAGAGATAAAAAATTTATTCACTTTGGCCATGTGAGGTACCATATAAACTTTCACAAATTCCATATCTTCAAGATAATTGTAATACTTAGAGGCATCTTCCCTAACCTTATATTTTATACTCATACGAATGTGCATTGTACTATATTTTTGCTTAAGTTGCTTAATTTATGTACTTAATTGCTACACTTCCTCTTCTAGCTCTTAGTGAGCTAACTCTATGCCTTCTTGGATTACCACTATTGAATCCTTGTGTGCTTGAGCCCTGTTTT
This sequence comes from Torreya grandis, assembly GCA_037957365.1. Lineage (NCBI taxonomy): Eukaryota > Viridiplantae > Streptophyta > Pinopsida > Cupressales > Taxaceae > Torreya > Torreya grandis. Next base: position 159,020 of record JARHVA010009224.1, on the reverse strand, counting down.
AAAGTTTTTCTTCATATATAGGTTCCTATAGCTTCTTATTATGACTCTTAGTTAAGGACAACACTGGTTGTCACTCTTCAAGAATGATGTTGGCACCCTGGTCATCCTTTAATTTTCTTTCCCTCACTCTTTGGATAGAACCAATTAAGGGGTAAAATAAGGTAGACATGGAGGGGAGCTTGGTGACCTTATAAGTTACAATTTTACCCCTAAAATCCATGGTCCAAGGTGGAGTATTAATAGGTGTTTTAGTAGTAGTGATAATAATTTCTTTTTTATCCTCCTCTTCTTTCATCTTTCACTTCTTTCTAGCCTTGGTTAAGACATCGGGTAGGAAAGGCCATATTATCTTAGACTAGTCCACTCCTCCAACTTGAGGAGGTGCATAGACTACTAATACATGGGGTTTTTCCTTCTTCCCCCTATTTGTGTTGGCTATTCTAGTATTTTTAGTGGAAGTGGAAGCGGGGAGTGGAAGGGAGAGTTGTGTAGATTAGACACGGAATTGGGGAGTGGCTAGGGTAGTCTGCACCTTCCTAGATGCCTTCTTATTTTTATGAAGTTTCATAGTAGAAGTATTATCAAGCACAAAGGGAGTGGTTGATGTAAATGGTTTAGTAGTGATGGTGGAGGGATCAATGGTGATTGTAAAAATTGAAGGAATGGAGGTAGAGATGAAAGGAAATAAGAGGATGGATGTAGTAGAAGGTGTGGGTGATTCCATAGAAGAACTAGATATTGAATCAATAATATAAATAGAAGGTAAAGTAACAAATGCCCAAGGACCTTGAAGTTGTAGTTTAATGGGGTCACCTTAGAGGCTTATAACTTTAACCTCCTCTAATTAAGCCTCCTCATCTAAATCATCTTCCAAGTCCATGATGATTACTTCATCTCTTCCTAACTACTACAAGTTCAAAGGGAAATGAGAAAGTCTTGAGATTTTTATGTTATGGGGTTACCTGTATGAGTCTTTAGCTTCCTAGTGTAAGCCAATGGGGTCTTTCCTTGAATGGGGTAGTCATAGAAGGGAAATATTATGCTTTTATAGTGGCTACCTCAATAGATGAAATTATAGACACATTGTGGGTAGCCATAGAAAATTGAATGGTACTATTAGTAGGCATCCCTTCATCATCAAAGTCTAAACTAATAGGATCTCCCCTCTCTCTTCCCCTTAATACACTTGACTTAGGGAGCCTAGGTTCCTTCTTGACTGATTTTAACTTCAATTTTGATGGAATTCCATGAGATGAGGAAGCTTATTTCTCTCCAAACTATCCTTTCCAAAATTTTGAATGTTTCCATCCCTTGAAAAGGGATCTCTAACTATCTAGTTATCTAGTAGAAATACTAGGCTCTATTTGGCTCATCCTTAAATGATCTTCCTATAGTTTTGTAGTTTATGTTTGCCCTTGTACTTCTTTGTCTCATTCAAAATTCAATAAAAGAATGTCATAACGGTATGGTTGATGCTAGTAAGGGATGTTGAATCTATGAATGTGTTGTTGGATATGCCCATGAGGGTCCCAATCTCTTCATGCCATTATAGTGAAACCATATGGGTTCCACTTTGTTAGAACATCACCAAGATGTTTTTGAATGAAATATGTTATTCTCCCTATTGTAATGAGGCTCCCAAAAAGAAGGATTTATTCTACCTAGATAAATATTACTCAATATTATTCGAAAATTATAAATCAATCTCTTATTCTACCAGCTTATCAGGCACATGCTTAGGAAGACATAGAGGCTCCACCTTATTCCCCTATATCATAATGATTGTGAAGTATGGGTATAACAAGTAATCACCCTTTCCACTTAAATTATTCAAAATATTTTCCCTAATATGAGGCATGGGAGAGCCATGAATGGCTTGCCACACTTATAGATACACATGTTCACAAATTATGACCATGTGCTTATGATAAACATATATGTGCATGAATAAATAATGGTTTTATATTATGTTCTTTATGTAATATATAGTCAGAGCCCATGTATTTCCTAAGTCTATGTAACATGTCCCCATTACTAATTTGACTAGATATGACATCATGAAAAAGTCTCCCATGGGGGTGGGATGATTGTCTTTGTGTAGAATCTATTCTCTCAACCTTAAACTAATCACCACCACAAGGTGTAGGTAGCATCATGAGATAACATAATATATAGTAAAGGCACCCAATCCAAATTTATAAAATGGATGTTAGGCATCCCATATAACCTGTTGAGTAAATCCATACATATTCAAACTCCCTTTTTTAATTTATCTATTAGGATAACTCCCTTTGTCTTTGTTCATTGCTAAGAGATAGTCTGGCCTAGGATAAATCATAAAGAGAGTACCTTTGTAATCAAGGTTTCCTCTTTGAATTGTACCTAGGTATGATTTTCATAGTAATCATTTAAGATGCTAAGAGATAGATATCTCTAAAAGTCATTTCTAGATATACATGCAACCACTATGTCATTGCAACATTGAAAGAGGTAGGTGTATTATGATATCTTACTAGTAAAGAATAAATCACTAAGAAGGTCAATACATGGTATGACTTCTAGATTTATTATGGAGAAGTGAAATATTTGATGCTTGTAGCCTAATAATTCTTGAACAAATAGCCTTTTTGATATTACTATTTCATCATCTAAGTAAAATATATCAACTGAAGCATTTGATCCCAAAGTTATGAATAATTACAATATCTATTTTTGAATATCCCTACATCGAAGATGGTGTCTTTAAACTCTATGAAGTCCTTGATTGATATTTTAGAAGGGGGATTAGTTCCTTGAGTTGACCTTTATGAGGAATCCATATCTATGTGTTGTGTATACCTGTATACTAATGTGGTTGACTTGGATCTAGCTTGATTATTGTTTGCACTATACTCTTCAAAGTAGAAACTAGGGATCTTGATAATTTTTTGGAGAGAAAGATACTTTGATTACAAGATAGCTTGAATGAAAATGACATATTCAATGGCTACGTATCATCTATATAAAATCCTACATTAAATACTAGTTCATGTGATATTAAATATATAACGTTCACTTTTCAAACTCATTATTTTGGGATGGCAGGGATACTTAGTATTTATCAAATAGGAAATATTTTATCTTTACTAAGTATGGAATTAATATAAATAATATTCCTCATAATAGATCACTTAAAATTATAGCACCCTAAAGGTATTTTTTTAGGTTAATGCTCATAAATAATTCCTTCGAGGCAATTATTTTAGATAGTGTCTATAGTAACTATTTTGAAGGAACCTAGTTAGAAGTTCCAAAGCAATTCTTTTGGAGGGATATTTCATGGTTAAAAGGCACTTATAAACTCTCTGAAGGGTAGTTTTGGTTTGAAGGGTCCAATTCATAGGTTATTTTATCCATGATAAAAGGTCTTGAAGGGTCTAATTCATAAATGCAAAATGGCATTTTTGAAATTCCTTAAGGGTAGTATGGAAGGTTGAAGGACACCATTGATATTTTAAGGAAACTTTCATATGGCTAAGGGTCACTTAAACTATCCCAAAGGGTATGTTTAGTAAAACTCAAAGGTATGTGCCTTTAAATTGGAGGGTAGGTTTAGGAATTTTGAAAGGCAAATTCCCTTTAGAGTAATTCTTTTGGGAATTTTACATCAGACAAAATATCTAAAATAAAAGTTTGAAGGAAATAGCTATATAACAAATGTCCTAAGTTGGAAGTCCTAAAGGGTAGGTCAAAAAGGGCACTTGAATATTTCATAAAGGCTGAAAGGTCCTTTTTAAAATATTTAAATGGTATGTGGCCACTTGGAAAAGGGCACATGGCTTAGGACAAAGATCAGGTAGGGTAGGTACAACCAAATCTGAGGGGTGTGTGCCCTTCAAAGGATTTTTTTAAGGATTTTGCATTAGAACAAAAGGTTCAAAACAATAAGTATGAAGGGGATGGTTTTAGGGCAAATGGTACTTTTAAAACGTCCCAAAGGAATTCTTTAGGGGAATTTTTCTTGAATGAAAGGTCTGAAGGAAATAGAAAAGGTATGGAGCAAAAGTTCTAAAGGAAAGGGTGAATGGAAATTGTAAGAAATGTCAAAGGAATTTTGATGGGTGAAAGGCCACAACAATTCATCTGAAGGACACTCCCATAAATCCCAAGGGGTAGTTTGGGATAGAAAGTGCACTTTGGAAAGATCCAAAGGAAATTCAAAAATATCAAAGGTTAGGTTGCATAAATTTGAAGGGTATTTTCCCTAAAGAAATGGTCAAGAAGGGGTAAATGGTTCAGCTAAGAAAGGTCAAAGGACTCATTGGAAGGGGTATTGAATGGTAAGTGGAAGGAATCCAAAGGGTATACTTTTAGGCAAAATTTGTCTAAAGGGTCTACTTGATAAATGTTGAAGGGAACATCTAAAATTCTTAAAGGGTACTTATGTATGCTTGAGGGTCATTCTAAAATTTTAAAAGGATATGTTGGAAAGGATCAAAGGGATAATCCATTGGGTATTTATTTTGGATATTTGTATGTGGTCCAAAATATTTTAAGGCTAAAGGTTTATAGGCTAAATTCTTTCTAAAGAATTATTTTGGATAAGGAGCCTAGAACAATTTATATGATAAGATGAGGCTTCTAGAAGAATGCAATTGAGGGGAGTAGGAATGAAAAATTATCAAAACAATACATCTGATAGATAACCTTGCACAAAATTTAAAGTAATTTCCCTAAAGAATTCTTCTGTAGATACAAGTTAGTCTCATAAACATAATTCCAATATTACCTACCAAAAAGTGAAAAGTCCCAGATTTCCAAATTTTACATAAAGCATATGAAAAATATTCCTCATCTAGATCATTTATCACAAAAAGGTGGGTACCCATTTCTTTCCAAAAAAAGGGGGTTTTGGGTATAACAAATGGTGACTTATAGGTGGGATACTCCTAAGTATTTGAGAACCCAAAACTCTAGTTTGTAATAAAAAATCATTCATGGAATATACCATAGATAAAATAATTATATCATAAACATGAAAGAGACTCTTAAGTTAATTCATACAAAAAACTTACCTTCAACCTTCTTGGACTGGTGTGTGTTGAATGTGTAATTCATTTACCCCTTACTATGATAAATCTTTAGAGGTTTTAATGAGGTTGTAGGTTTCACTCCAGTATCTATAAAATAACTAAAACAAAGGGAGCTTAGGCATTGTTATACTACCAATTAGGCATCCATATCCATGATAGAGGTACCTTGGGCTCCTTTCCTTCTCCTTCCATTGCTTTCTTTTATTTTAACCATGATGTGTGGTACATTAACCTTATTTCATCATGTGAGCCTTTATTTTAATTTCCTTTAAATCTTCTTTTGCTCTTTTGAACTCATTGATTTTTTTCTCTTTTTTTATAGTTTAGATTAGTGGAAAAGAGAGAGAAATAACCCCAGTGAGTTGGTATAATGGGAAAATAAACCAGTACTAGGACTTTCCTACCATCTAGATCTAGACTCAGAATTGTCATTTCTAGAAAGTATTATCTTGATAAGTTCATTTGATCCAATGAAACAAGAAAATTTTCCAAATTTGTATGAATACCATGAGATTAACTTCCACATATCTAATAAAAGTATTTAATTGTGACACCATCCAATATGACCTTTGATTGCCTACTTTCATTCTAAAAGACCCAAAAAATAAAAATATACCCAATTGTACACTAATCTCCAAGTGTGTCAATATTTAAATTTTCCCCTTTTCACAAGTCCCACTATCAATTAAATAAATTTTAGTAATAACTAGTGAAAACACAATCCTAGGAATCAAATAAAAAAAACAAAAGCAACTAATCTAGAAAATAGGGAACTACTCTAGAAAGAAAAATACTAAAAGTAGGAAAGACTAATCTAAGAAACCTCTTGAAACATATTCTAGAAAACATGGAAATATAATATAGAAAGCATGAAATCTACTCTAGTCATACATCTAAGCTTATATGAATCCTTTCAATCAATAATATCTAGAGATGGGGTAACTTTGAAGTAATGTTTCAAGAACTATCCATTAATTAGATATGTAAGCTCATTACCCTAGAGGTCTTTCAGATGAAATACATTATTTCCCTTAATATTTGAAATATAATATGATTTGATCCATAATGGGGTGAACTTGTCATGCTATCCTTTCTTTTTGTGGGCTTTATCCCATAGTAATACTAGATCTAAAATCTTGAATGATTTGACTTTTGCTCATTCATCAAACACCCTTTTTAACTACATCTTGGTGTTTGCTAAATGTCTATAGATCTTTTGTTTTTTGAATCTTCCATCTCTATTATATCAAGGAGTCTTGACTCTGATTTATCATTGGGATCCATATAGTCTTGTATGAAATAATAAGTAGGCAACTTCATTGTGATAAGAAAAACAAGTTTGTGTCTATATACCAGTAGGTAAGGCAATGATTTTAAGTCTTGCTTATATTTTTTTGGTCTACCCAAAGAGTGTAATTCAATATATTATGTCATTTTATAGGCTTGTCCCCTACTAATTTTTTCATGTCCCCTTTTTCATGGACATTGACAGATTTGATGATTAGCCTATTATACGACCTTCGTAGGCTAATAGGATGGATAGAGGGTCATAATGGAGCTTGGCTTGACTTTGATTCACAGAATTTCTAGATTTGGTTTTCATTCAAGTTATTTCAGACACATTGGGCCTGAGCTCCTATTATTTAGGGACATTTGACATGTAGCGGAGCACCTTTATTTTGGTATGGTTATGTGCGGAATCACTCCCTCGTTCACCAGCTTCGATCGATTTGGGGATCCGACATGTATTGAGGGAGATATTAATATTTGATTGATTTAATCAAATATTAATTATTTAGCCTATTTTTAATTAGAAACCCTAATTCTAAATTAAGAAACCCTAATTAGGGAAAGCATATCTTTTTGAAGGTATAAGGGTTTCTCATGGAGGCCATTATTGATTATGTATGCTATTGATTATTGATATTAATTTTGAGAATTTCTTCTGTGAAGACTGAGCCTAGGGTTCAAGGATTCCATTTGCATTGGAGAACGTTCCCTCTTCAGTGTGTGCAATTAAGAGGCTGTGGAATATCAGCTGATCTATTGCCAAAGTGTGAGATAGCTTCATCCAGAAGTTATCACAGAATTTTAGGTTTGAGAGATAACTTCACACAGAAGTTATTATAGATATTCCAGGTATTTCTTTATTCTTGTTTTGATTCAATAAATTATACAGCTAGAGATCTTCTGTGCTAGAAAAGTATATTTTCAGATCAGGGGTGGAAAACAGGGAAGTTGTGCTTAATTGGTGGCTGTACAAGGTCCGTACAGGTCCGTACAGATCAGCTCAGGAACTGACCTCGGCAGACAGAGGGTTTTCAGTGACCGACATCAGTCGATTGAAGACCGACGTCGGTAGGAAGCCGACCGATAGAGACCGACGTCAGTGAGATATTGACCGACGACGGTGACTGTGTGTCGACACAAAAGGGCCGAGACCTTCCAGAATTCAATTTTCACTTCCAGTTTTGATAAGCTAGGGTTTTTAAGACTGTATTTCTTATTTATATGCATGAGAAAGGACTGCAATTGCAATAGTTTAAAAGGACAAGTGATAAGATTTGTAATTTGCTATTTAGAGACTATATTATTGTGATCATTCTGAATTTATTCAATAGAAGTTATATCTTGTTCAAAGTTTTTTGTGTTGCTATATTTCCTGTTTTGGAGGGGATATTACAGTATCCACCCCTCTGAAAATTGCTTGTCCCCAAGCAATGTCAGAGCAAGGGACCACTCCATCCACCTGGATCCCAAGGAAAAAGTCATGTAACAGCCATCATGTCACCAATCAACCCATGTGAATAAATCATCAACATCAACAGCATCAATAGTATCAAAATCAGCAACTAAAAAACTGCACTCGACACCCAAACAACTATCTGAAGACCAATGGTAGATGCCGGTAGAAGAAACCACTCTGTGGAACTCAAGCCAACTAAAACATCCACTCTGTCAAAATTCAAGTCCCTATCTAACTGATACTCACACCCAACTTGACCGTGGATATGACAATCATTGGTCCCTGAGTCACTGACACCAAAACTAATCTCTAGATCCAAACAAAAATAAGGAGCATACCTCACCGTATGATGCTGGTAAGAACCCCCAAACTCTGCTACTGGCTCACTATTGCCAAACTAGGACTCAATGGATGGCTCCAATCTCGGCTCAACAAACATCACCTCAACATCCCTGTAAGGTAACATAGTAGAAAGGGTTCGTAAAATATCCTCACCCAATCTGCTAATAGCACTAGTACCTCGGACAAGAACACCTTCTGTCATCTTATGTGAGTCCAGATGAACACCTGCACTATCCAGCAAATACTCTATGAATGGTTCAGTGCAGTAACAATTATATGTGGAAGCATCAACATACTCCCCCACACACCCCAACTGATCTCTCTGTAAAGGCGGCACAACTAACTGTACCACACTATCATCCGTGTGAGAATAATCAATCTAGAGACTCGACTCCACTGGTATCTCAAACTCATCAGAATCAGATACTCCCAAATCCTAAACATGTGTATCAGCATCAACAACATGCTCCTCGGCAACAATTGCAGGAATGTACTCATCACCAACCACCTCAATATACAAATGATCATCCATACTCTGTAAATCAACTTCAAAGCTCATATCAACAGACGGAGTATCAACAACTGTAGCATCACTGTCTAACTCTTCCATATGGAAAGAAACAACCGGTGAAACTAAGTCCTCAAAGCTATCCACTGCATTCTCATGGGTGTCATCTGCAACAATAGGATCCTGGGACTCTTCTACAATCTCTGTCATAACTGAGAGATCATCAACCCTCAATACACTAACATCTGAACACACCTCTACACTCTGAGTGCAAGCCCCAGACTCGTCCTCATCTTCACTATCCTCTATCTCATAATAATCATAATAATCATGGGACATGTTGCGCTCTTGTCTAAGTGATCTGTAGTGGTCTCTTCTCAGCTTAACAAAGCGATCAAAAGACAACCTCCCCTGAGCTCGTGGAGTTAATAACTCCCACTCATCCTTTGCTATCATATATCATGTGGGTTTGTTTTTGGATGTAGGATATGAAAGAGATTCATTTAACCTCCTCTGGGTTTCAACCAACTGGTTCAAACTTTGTTTCAGCTTCTTCATATCGTAGTCCCACCGACTCTGAGTACGGGGAGTCATCATGGATACTTCCCTGATTTGTGCTCAAGCTTAAAATAACTCACTTAAAGAAAAATAAAATAGTGACTTAAAAATAATCACTAAAATTTAGCTAATTTTAAAAAAAAGGGTTGTTTGCATGCCTTACAAAGAAGGTAGGCACTGTTATGCATGACCACAGATTTGCGCTATAGGCACTGTTATGCATGTCTACGGATTTGCACTGTAGGTGCTGTTATGCATGCAATCTGAAACTTTGCAGTTTGGTAACTCTTGACTCAATTAGCTCTAGCCTGCAGGACTTTGACAATTTTTTTTACAGTGCTTTTCCCGCCAGCTAGTGTTAGTGCAAGAGCAGGAGAGAACTTCGATTCACAATGCTTATCTTGTGCGACAACACTATGGAGCTAATGGCTCTTCTGGGCGGGTAGCTATGGAGAAAGGCGTGCTTTTTTTTTTCTTTTTTTTTGTAGTATGCCTGTTTTGCCAACCAGGCTGGGTGTTGAGCAAATAAGGGCTGATTTGCACTAGCAAAAAAATGTGGAGGTTGTCATGCTTGATTCCTCTGCCTTAGTCTTCCAAAATGAGTCCCTCCAAACTCTTTATTGCACAAGATTCCTTACGGCCTGCGCAATATTCATACACCGCAAACCTCTGTCGCATACTCTTTTTTGTCTGTGCCTTCCGCAATACTTCTTTGACCTCTACGTTTCTGGCTTCTGTTGTTGACTATCACACACATAACTTGCGTTCTTGGCTTCTACTGGGGAGAAAAAAAAATTTGCGTTCCACTCTTCTTCCTGTACGGTGACTGCGCTTTACCTAACTCCCTTTGCCAGCTGCCAATGTGGTTTTTTTTTTTTTTTTTTAAAGACTGCGCTTCCTTTAGCGCCAAACAGCTACATCCAGCCTGGCGCTTAACAATACCTTTCTCATGATCAGTGTCTAACAGCTTGGCTACACCGTTAACCCCTCCTATCGGCTGTAGACTATCAAGGTCACGATCTATTTTTTTCATACAGCTTGGTACAGATTTGTACGGAATCCGTACAGCAACGAATCAGAATATAGTACCCCTGTAGGCTGAAATCACTGTATAAGATTGTCAAACCCTCAGGATGGTAGGGTAAGGCTCTGATACCACTGTAATGTCCCTTACTTAGGGGCTCTTTTTTCTAAGCAAAAGCTCTGATACCACTGTAATATCCCCATTTCTTTTCAATTCTGAAACCTGATAATTTCTGACTGTTTCACTATATTTTACTTTTGCATGAAATAAGATATGATTTTGCAAGATAAATTCAAATAATAAATAAACCATAGTAAATCACTTAACTGGCAAATCAGTGCTCTTATTATTCTTCAGAATGATTATAATAATGAATCTCTGGCACGCGTATAAATGAATACAAATATCATCTCAAAATCTGATCTTTTGCAAATCTGGGATGGCTCTAATAGAGAAGATCTTCATCTGTGCAATATCTAAATAAAAACATAATGAAATAAATCTGTGAAAAGCTCTGTGACAACTTCTGTATGAAGTTACCTCTCAAATCTGTAAACCTCTGTGATAACTTCTGTATGAAGCTATCTCTCAAATCGGCAATAGATCAGCTAATATTCCACAGCCTCTTAATTGCACACATTGAAGAGGGAACGTTCTCCAATGCAAATGGAATCCTTGAACCCTAGGCTCAGTCTTCACAGAAGAAATTCTCAAAATCAATATCAATAATCAATAGCATACATAATCAATAATGGCCTCCATGAGAAACCCTTATACCTTCAAAAAGATATGCTTGCCCTAATTAGGGTTTCTTAATTTAGAATTAGGGTTTCTAATTAAAAATAGGCTAAATAATTAATATTTGATTAAATCAATCAAATATTAATATCTCCCTCAATACATGTCGGATCCCCAAATCGATCAAAGCTGGTGAACCAAGGAGTGATTCCGCACATAACCATACCAAAATAAAGGTGCTCCACTGCATGTCAAATGTCCCTAAATAATAGGAGCTCAGGCCCAATGTGTCTGAAATAACCTAAATGAAAACCAAATGTAGAAATTCTGTGAATCAAAGTCAAGCCAAGCTCCATTATGACCCTCTATCCATCCTATTAGCCTATGAAGGTCGTATAATAGGCTAATCATCAAATCTGTCAATGTCCACGAAAAAGGGGACATGACAAATTTCTTGATTTTCTCAATTAAATTTTTATTTGTTGACTTGTCCAATCCATTCCCCTAAGGATAGTGGTTAGAAGCTAACTTGATTACAATTTTATTTTCATGTTCCCACTCAATGAATTATATTGATATAAATGCTGGTCTATTGTCATATACCAAAGAAATAGGCATGTTGAATCTAGTAGTAATGTGTTCCTCTAAGAAGAGAATCACATCCTATGCTCTATTATTCTTTATGGAAACTACTTCCATCCACTTGGTATAATAATCTATAGCTATTAACATAAATTTATGACCAGTAGAATAATTTGAGTTGATTACACTAATGAAGTCCAAGCCCCACTATGAAAATGGTTTTCCCACAACAACTAGATGTAGAGGCATGGATATGTGAACCTCCCTTCTAGCCAATGTTTGACATTTGTGGCCAGTTTTGACATGCATTGGGTATCCTTGAAAATGGTTGTCCAATAGTATCCCAACCTCAAAATTTTATAGGCTTTGGTATTCCCAACTAGGTGACCACTGCCTATCTTTTGATGTAAATTTTCTAGGATTTCTTTGGCTTCTTCAATAGATACACATGTAAGATATATACCTTCATAGTTCCTCCTATATATAATTCCTTTTTTTATCATGAAATGAGTAGCTATGAGATTCAAATCTCTCCTTTTTTCTCTATTATATTATAGGGGATAAGTCCTTGTAAGTAAGTACTAAACTATATCTGTATAACACTCACCTTTAGAAACTTGCACTTCACATACCTCTTTAACAATGATTCAAGGATTAGGCTCAGTCATGAGCTAAATAATGCCTTATCCTCTGATGATCTTTATAGGACTAATTTATATGTCAAACTCTTGGAGTTTAGCCATCCAATTTCCTTAGCATTCCCCTAGCTCATTCGATGATAGGGTGAGCTTAACAGTAGGGTATGGGACAATATCAATGGTTTTATTCCTCAAAATACAATGTTTGAATTTCTTTACTACTTTAATAAGGGAAAATATTTATTTATAAATCATCGAATATTTGAGCTATACATCCTTTATATCTTTACTCATGAACGTGATAAGATGTTATATCTCATCCTTATTCTATGTGATTACAATAGCGACTATATGTTCAGAAGCAACGGAATATAGATAGAAATATTTTGTAAAGTCTAGACTGATCAATACTAGAGCTTGTAATATTTCAACCTTGATGTCCAGAAAAGACTTTATAGCTTCAAATATCCATTCTATCTTGGCATCTTGATTGAGCATGGTGTTTAGAGGCTTCATGATTTCTACAAATATTGAGATAAACTTCCTGATGAAGTTAATCTTTCCAAAGAATGACTTTAGTTCCTTTTTACCATTTACTGGTTGAATCTTGGAGACTGCATAGATTCTATTAGGATCAATGGTGATCCCATCCTTAGTGATCATGTGCCCTAATAGTTTGCATTTTGTGACTCTAAATATGCTTTTCTTTGGGTTTAGTGAAATACCAAATCTCTTCCCTAACAGTTTGCCTTCTGTGACTCCAAATATGTTTTTCTTCAAGTTTAGTGAAATACCAAATCTCTTGTACCACTCAAATATAGACTATAGGTGAGTTATATGGTCCTTTATATTATTTGAAAATACTATGAGATTATCCATATAAATAATTATGCACTTCCCAGTCAACCCTTTGAAGGCATGATCCATGGCACATTAAAAGGTAGCTCCTACATTGATTAGGCTGAATGACATCCTTTTATATGCATACATTCCCCATTTTGTGGTAAATGTAGTCTTCATCTAGTCTTTAACTTGCATTAGTACTTGATTGTAACCTAAAAATCATCTAAAAATGACATTATTTTAGAACCAATTACAATTTGTATTACCTCATCTAGTAATGGTAGAGGGCAATTATCCTTTTCAGAAGCCTTGTTCATATTTTTGAAATCTATGCATAGTCTAATTTAACCATTATTCTTCATTAATAGGACCACATTGGCCACCTAGGTGGAGTGTCATATGGGGAAAATAATTTTAGCACTCAATAACTTCTCCACTTCCCTTTGAATAAGAGGTTCCAAGATGGGATTCATTGGCCTTTACCTCTATCTAAACAATTTATAATATTGATTGAGGGGAATAGTATGAGTGATGACCTAGGGGTAATATACTCTTATGTCCTCATATGTCCAGGTGATAACATCCTTATAATAAGATATCAAATTCCTCATTCACTATCTTTCCTCGGCAACTAATACCAATACTAACATAACATGGATTATGTTCATCTCCTAGGTTTTCTTTCTTGAAATCTAATTTATTGACCTTAGGTTTCCTAAGTTACTACACCTAAGAATCCAAGTCAAACAACCTTTCTAGGGAGACTAATATAATTGGTATCCAATTATCCTTAAGCTAATGAATGCTTTGTTTTTCTATATCTTCTTGAGAAAGTGATTGACATCATTGTCATCAATGATTCAGGACTTAAAATCCCTTGAATTGGTCAATAACTAGAAAATCTATTGATCATTACTGAATATCTCAAAAATTTATACATTATCTAGAATAAATGTATAGGTAACTAACTTAATGGATAATCTCTTTAGTTGAGACTCTTATAATGGCTTTAGATTTGTAGTGGTAGAAACTAATGAATCAGTAGCCTAATTTTTTTTCCATCATCAGTGCTACTATATTGAAAGCTTCAAATTTTTAAATTAAATCCCATTCTCTATGTTTTTACATTTTCAAATAAGATATTTTATACTAGTATTTGTTTCTTATCTATGGACTATTAGCTCTGAGTCCCTAAACATCTTTATCTATTTTACATTATTCTTCAGTGTAAACTATAGTCCTAAGATTAGAGCTTCATACTTGGCTCTGTTATTCATATAAGGGAATTAAATTCTATAGGCAACCAAGAAATTATTTCCTTGAGGATCAATTATCTCAATTCCCACACCTGATCCTTGCTTGGACTTGACTCCATCAAAATACGTTTTCTACATCTAACTTGAACCTTCAAGTTCCAAGTTTTTCACTAAACTATGAATAGTAAAAGTATAGATGCCTAACAAGGGAGAATAATATTTTACCTCTTTGTTCTTGACATTATATTTAATGATGGGATATTTCATCCTAGGTTGTCTATCAATTCAGATCTAATTTGTAACTCCTATCTAAGGCAAACAAATGTGTGATAAATATTTAAAAAGATATCCATTAAGTGTTTTGGACTAGTCTCTATTTAGTAATAATCTATAGCCCTCTAGTATTTCCACTATCGAGATATTGATAGTCATCTCAAATCTTGGGTCTGAGGCCACTTGAATATGTATGTTGTTCAATTCTCCTACTACTGGTATTATTATCTTGTCTAACTAAGAAATTGATATTTTTTAAGGACTAGGAGTAAGACCAAGATTTTTACATATTGAATTAGGCATAACTATGGTAGATGCTCTAGAAATAACTAAACAATTATGAATATTATTACCAAATGCTCTGATGATCAGTAAGAATGGTTGTAGTTCATGCTTACTCTTGTAGATGACATTGACATTAGCTATTTTTACTTTTTTCATTATATTTAAAATTATCCTAGATATACCTCCATAATAGCTCTTTTTATTGAAATATTTGGGATAATTCGTGAAGTGCGATGTTCATCTTGATTTTATTCATATCTTTAATGATATTGTATCTTATAGATTTGCTCGAGTCTTCTTTGATTGGTAGTGGATCATTCTCTTTTTTATGGGATAGATTGTTATCTACTTTAGGATTGGGTGGAATTATTATGGTGTTTAGAGGAGTTGATGTGATCAAAGTTAGCTTGTTCTTCAAATTGTATGCACATCTCTAAAACTATTAGAAAACATGAACCTATTCTAAATTATCCTCTAGTTTTTTATCATCCTCTCTTGGGAAGGGAAATTCATGAGTCTCAAAGAACATGGTTATGCTAACAGACCCTATATCTTGATGTGATTCTAGTGGATTATTAATTTGATCCAACTTAGTCACTTCCCTCTAAAAGATCTCAAACATTATAGAATTTGACATAATCAAATTTGTCATATTGGGGTGTATTATGTATCCTACACCAATTGAAGAGACATATTTTAGTGATGTTGATTTTTGGGAGTCTACTAGATGGCTCTTCATTATTTGCAAGCCTGTTGAATAGCTTGTTATATCTTTGGAACCTAGTGTTGTAGTTGCCCATCTAGGTATTGGTATTGCTCAATTTTCATTGCATGTTTAGAAAATCATTACTCAACTTTTAAACCATATTATAGATATAATCCAATTTTGCTTTTATGGAATTTATGCCTTGTAGAAGAGCTATAAAAAGCATAGTTTCATTTTGGTAATATTGGTAATTATTACCCATCATGTCAAGATTTGGCTACATTATTTACATTAATAGAGGTAGCATATACAATTGATTTTTATTGTAGGATAGAAAATTTTGATTGACATAGGGTATGAGATTAAGTTCTAGGATTCCATTATTGAGGTTAGGTATACCAAGTGTATAAGGATTGAGTTATTTATTGATGATAATGGCTTCTTTTAATTCTAGTGCCAAAGTATTAGTAGTAGGTGCTCTTCTCAAGAACATAGCGGTAATGGGATCCAAGGCATTATTATACATCTCTAATGCCAATGTCAATTATGGTTTATACCTCAAGGTCAACTAATTGTACATCTTATACCATCTTGTGTTGAAATCATGGATAGGCTCATTGGGTTCTCTCTTCATGTTGGTGATGTGTTGATATATTAATCCAAGATTGGTGACCTATCCAAACTATATAATAAAATTATTTTAAAAATCACCCCAATTGGTGATGGAGTTTTCCATTAGATTCAAATACCAATCATAAGTAACATCCATTAAATTAAAAATTAATAATCGACATGCAACATCCTCATTAACTACATTCATTAATCTTAGGGTAGATTTAATATGTTCTTATATGGTCCTTGGTTCTAAAGGAGAAAAAGATGGCAGATACTTTTTGGGGTTCTAAGGTAAATTATTCACATCCCCTAAGATGGTAATGGTAGATCCAACTAACCAAGGCTATTATTGATACATTGGTTGATTAATAATCAAAGGGTTCTTTACAAGTGAAAGGTGCCTTAGTGGAGGTGGGTTGTTCTAAACTGGAGCTATTGGCACAACTCTAGGACTCTTATGGCTTACTAAGGGTGATACTAATAAACTAGCCTGGGAAATGGATCTCATCACTCTCTTGGGTGACTCTAGTGAAACTATATGCAAGGACTAACCTCTATTATTAAGAAGAAATTAGGCCCTCCTTCTAATACTAGTGAAACTATTGATGCAGTTTTTATGCACACCATAGTTGTAAGTAGGTAGAATGTAATGTTTTAGGATTTTAATAGAGGTAAACTCCACTCTAGGGCATTAGTTGTAAGTATACGGTCTTTGACAACTTGTTGATGAAATAGCTAGAAAAGTATGTAGGTTGTTAACAAGGGTTTTTGGATAGAGGCATGGTTTCCTAACATAATGAATTCTTAGGTGAGTTAGATGGGTGGTTGGCCTTTTATTATATAGCGAATAGGTCTTAATAAAAAAACATTAAAAAAGGTAAGGAAGGGAATAAAATAAATCCTTGTGAATCTTAATAATTACTTCCTTGGTTGGTTTCTAGACAAACCTATGTTTTCTTAAAATTGGTACCTAATACTAGTAGCAAGTGCTCATAAGCAGCTAGATACAGTGAGGGAGTAAAAAAAAACTAAGGTATAGGAAGTCTAATAGCCTTAGAAAGAGGTTGATCCTATTAGGGTAGTTGTTACACACCCTTCAATCATCAATAATAACACACATAGCAATAACACACACTTACTCCTATTATCTAAAGTAGTAATAACACACACTTAGAAGACTACACCAAGAAAATAGCAATACACATCCAAAAAATATGTCTCAAATTAGCTTGACTATTTCAATCAATAATATACCAATCTCCAATAGCTATTGCACATCTAAGATTGATACATCAATTAAAATAGTTAAGAATCTATTTACAACATCAACACACTAAAGATTTATTGAAACAAATAACTATAGAAAATAACAACTAATAACATGATCCATAAACTACACTGATAAAATCAAAGTGAAGT
The DNA here is from genome assembly GCA_037957365.1 of Torreya grandis. Classification (NCBI taxonomy): domain Eukaryota; kingdom Viridiplantae; phylum Streptophyta; class Pinopsida; order Cupressales; family Taxaceae; genus Torreya; species Torreya grandis. The sequence goes on along the minus strand of JARHVA010009224.1, from coordinate 141,415 downwards.
TATAAAAATATAGATTTTGAATTTCTCAAATTGCAACAAATTCTTGAAATACTCAAAAGATATTGCAAATTATTTGGCAAAAGTGTTCTCGATTGTTGAGTTGGATTGGAATTATCAAAACACTTGTTTCTTCCATTTACCAATTAAACTGGTTTTTATTTTAAATCAAATGTCATAAATTGTCAAGTTTTCTTTAAAATAGAATATGTTCATGATTAATTAAAAAATCAAAAAATTGAATTTAAAACATGCAATATATGACAAATTACCACATGAAATTGTTAACAGAGTTCGGCATCTCTTGCCTACGTCTCTGTTTCCGCCCAATAGTGAGGACCGTTTCTATTAAATTTGTGAAAAAAATGGTGTAAAAATTATTTTAAACAGTGTACAACTTCCCTTAGGCTTGATCTCTATCCAAGAATTCCACCTATGTTGATAAACTCAAGCTCAGTCACATGGAATCCTTCCTTAGTCTTCAATCCCTTCTGAATGTGTGTTGGTCCCTTCACTTAAACTATTGGTATATTCAAATAATAATAATAATATACTTCTCTTTTTAATTATAAAACATAATTAAAAAGGCTTACTGTGTACAATGTCAGGTATTGGAGAAAATTCCATTTGGTAGTTATCTCCAAGCTTCCATCTAACTCTCGGCCTCTTAATAAAAAAACACAGTCCTGCGAACGTTAAAGTCAAATACAAGTTCATGCATTATATAACACTTCCAATTCCATAGCTTGGTTAGTCAAGGATTATCCCTTTTACATGGGAAGTCATAGGTTCAAGGCTTATCCCATCTATTTGGGTGCTTAGCTTATCTATTATCCCACATCAATAAATGGAACGGTTCTCAAGTCTTTTAAAAAGATTTTATGCCTCCTTTAACACTGTTAATACCCCTTTTGGTGGGCTCAAGGTGACTTACATAGCATGGTACATTGGTTCAAGTACCAACTTTAGCATATGCACTAATCTCCATGCCCTCTTCTCACATTCTATGAGGTATTCATATGTGACATACATTTCTCACAGTTTCTAATGCATGGCATGTATCTTGAGCTTGATTCAGCAAGTGGTTAGAAGGCATGGAAATGTGTGTGTTCTCCCATGTGGTTTAATGGGGTTCACTTGCTAAGTTTAAAATATTACCAAGGAAATAATTACAAAGTGTTTAAAAACTTATAATTTAAATACAATGCATTATCTGTACACGATGTCAAAGACAAAAATCACCCAAATTTTTAGACACCCATTAACTGCCATGTTTCACCACTTTATTGGACCACTTGGCATGTCCACATTGTGCCACATCATCTTGTGACACCACATTTTTTACCTATCACATAAAAACTTTAACAGCATATAACTTGAGCATTCAGACTCTATTTTGCAAATCGTGAAAAGTGCCAGAAAGCTATCGTCAAGCTCTACACTATGAATTTGGTTTCATTATGACTTGGAAAGTTTTTCCAAACTAAACTTTCGATCACACCTCCCTACAAAAGAGGCTTTTGGTATCCAAAATTCTATAATCTCTTGAAAACTGATAACTGGTCTACTGTATCACATCACACAGAACCCAATCATAGCAAGAGATAAAAATTGACAAAATAAATGATTCATAACTCAACAAAAATTATTACACATGGCATGAGTTAAATAATCTACATTTTCTAATAACTTCATCACAACATATCAAAACTATCTACCCATATCGCATCCTATAAAGTGGTGAACTATCAATAACTGAAACAATTCCCAATGTAACTGGAAAACAAGTTTGTTAATGCTAAAAACATACAATAATTATTGTAGACATGTTGAAATACAATGCCCTAATATGGGACTTATATGCTAAGCAAATGCAAACAACACAAAGTGTATATTGCCTAACATCTAAACATTCCCATAGGGTCTTACAATGCATCTATACATCCATGTGCCAAAAATAGATACATTCTAAAAATAGTAGTCAAATATGAGACAAGTGTTGTAAGGAATTAACTCAAATTACAACATGCATTCTGCTATTATCTATAACTGATCAAATGAGTTCAAGTCCTCTAGATAACTCACACAACATAAATAGGAAATTCTAAAACATAGAGCTATTCAACATGAGAATTGAAATACTTCAAATGATGAACCTATCTCGAAGTGTTCTCACGTGCTCTACTAATGTATCATCAAATCTTGTTCTTTCCATTAACATAATTCTTAACAATGCTTTGACAAATAAGTGCATTATTAATCCACTTAATCAATATTTCTACCTAGTTAACTTGATTTCCTTAGTGGATTTCTTAACATCATTATGGATTGATTTAACTTCATTGACCTTATTAACAGGTTGATAAATCATCTTAGTTTTACCATTTTTAGAATGAGAAGAAAATTTAAATTTAAAATAATGATCAATCCGATGTCCACTCATATGGCAATGAGTGCATAAAACCTTCTTAGGTGAGGTCTCCCTTTTACCTCTTCTTGATTTGCCATGACGAGAATGGTTATGAACACCTATAATCTACTTAATCATAGCATGTCTCTTCCAACAAAATACAACATTGTGTTTATGCATCCCACAAAAAGTGTAAGGGAATGATTGCATCATCTTCTAAATGTTAAATCCAAATTTATTAAACATAAAAAGTGGATCAGAAGATTTAGTGATAACTCTAGTGTAGAAACTAGGAGGTGGAATCTCAATACCTCAATTACTTATTCTCTTACCCTGCACATGTTCTACTAGTGGCCTTGGTCCTTTGCTATTAGAAGCTTGTCTTCCTTTAGCCATGGAGGGATTTTCTCCAATTTCCACCTACTCACTAGTGTAACCTGTTGATGGTGTAAAATTGCACTAGGTTTTAGCCAATCAATAATGGGAAGTTCCAAGTTGTGGAACAGTGTGACTTGAAACAACCTCCAGGTTTTAAAGAAGCTGGTCTCTTCTATTTTATGGTTGCTGGGGAAAAGGGATAGGAGACTAAACAGAAATGTAAAATGTAGGAATTAGAAACCTAACTATGGTGATGCACCTCAGCATAATCCTAATCCTAACCTGAGCACAGTGAGGCTATTATATGATTCTATTACATTTAAGAGCAGATAAGTGCATGATCAATGTAAACGATTGGAATAATAGGAACAAAGGCTCACAACAGGGGAGTCTTTTGCTGAGATATAGGAATTTTCAACAAAGGCATAGTGTTCTATCTTCTTAATAGAATCCTCTAATCACATTAGAGGTGCAAAAGTCATGCATAGTTATGTAGAAATTTGGACTCCAGAAAATGAGACAAAAGCAAATAACATTTCCAATCACAACACTATAAAATCTACAACATAAACTACTTTATAATTAACACGTATAACATCAACAAGGGCATAGTGTTCAATTTTCTTATTGAATCTTCTAGTCATACAAAAGATGCACAAACACACACAGTCATATAAACATTTCAACTCAAGAAAGTGGAACAAAAGAAAATGATATTATTGGTCAAAACTCTAAAAAGTCTAAAACTATAGAATTCCCCCTTTCTCCTTTTACAATTCTTCCTCTTATATCCTCAGATTACTCCTTTCATCCCCTTTCCCATGCAAACTTCTCCATCCTTCACTCATATGGGACAAATAGATGGTGCCTTCAATGCTGTGGGGGGCTCCAAAAATCTACCAGATGAACTATTTCATTTACTCAAATTAACTCCAGCCAATTTTCCCTCCACTTTGCTTTATAGCCATCGATACATGGGAGACTCTGTTATGTTTGAAAATGGGAGAGGGCACTTAGTCAATTTTCCAAAAATCCTCATCTAACTTAGGAGGTACCAAAAAATGACACTTGGCTCTTTCCACCAGATTTATCTAAGACACATGGCTTTCTCTATTTTCCTTTGGTTGTGTTATAGTTCTTATTCGGGACTCATATCAAACTCCTAAAAATGGTGACACTTGGAAGCTTTCATAGACTTTAAAGTAACACTCAGGACCCACCACAACCTTTATTAAATAATGAAACTCAAAGATGGCCTCTCAAAAATTGGCACATGGCAGCCTCTGCTGCTTTTGGGAAGATACGTGGCATCTCCCACTTCTTCATCTAGGGGTGCATGGATCCTTCCACTTTCATTGGGGATGGAATAAAAAGGGACTCAGAGAGTGACACTTGGTAGCCTCCACTACGCTTCAAAATTTAAGCAAAATGAAATGATGCCTTTATGCATTGAGGAAAGCACTAGACCTAAGTGTTGAAACAAAGTCTCTTGGCAGTCAACACGTGGCGCCTTCCACTGCTTCTTCAAAAGGATAGTTTAGGGCCTTCACAACTACCACTTGGTGCTTTCCTCTCTCTATGCTTCTTGGTTTGTTGAAAGTCTTTACCAAAAGGTAGAATGAAACACGAATGCCTCTATGAGATTTAGATGCTGACATGTGGTGCATTTTGCTTAACTACTACTTGATACGTGGCATGTTTTGTGGTTCTCTGGAAAGTCACAAAAGGGCCTCAGAGGATGCCAGCTGGTCGGCTTCATGCTATAGAAGGTGACACTTGGCAGCTTTCACTTGAATCCAATACTTAGGCCAAATTTGAAATGAAAGGAATGAAAGGGGGAAAATGAACTATGCTTTGAGGATGACACTTGGGCAAAATGAACCCATCCTCTACTCCAAAACTCTATTTCCTCATCCAAGGTGCGTAGGAACCAAAATTATAGTGCTTGACCCAAAATTCAAATGCACATAGAGTATAACTTTTACTCTACAGTTACTTGGTGACCCTCAAGACTTTTGAGCCTACTCAAAAAGAACACTCCACCTCTCGCTAAATCAAAATTGTGAAAATTACAATTCTAAAAGAGCCATTGACACATGTTTTAAAACACTTATCCAAAAGCAAATCATGAAAACAACAGAAAAACCATGCGAAGAAGGGAAACTATTTTACTATAGTACATGAGAGACCCAAGTCAATTGAAGTGTTTCAAATAGATTCTATTTATAGTAATCTCTTTAGGCTCTCCTTCCATCAACTCTATCTCAAAAGAATTCTCTTACTTGCACACATGAGTTCTATATGGGCCAGTCCATAGTGCTTTAAATTTGGTATGCTGACCTAGTTTAGCGGCCCGTGCATCCCATTTCAAGACAATCAAGCCCATTTCAAAATTAGGATTTGAAGTCCTTTTATCAAAATAATTTTTAATCATTCCTTGGTGCTTGATTAATGAATCATGAGCCATGTCCCTCTTTTTTTGAACTTTCAGAAGTTCTACAACTCTGACCTGCATGGGGCCATTTTCTTCAATCTCAATTTGTTTGATCAGCTGGAGAGCAGGGATTTCCAAGCTTAAGGGAATCATGGTAGACTTTCAATACACTAATTCATATGGAGATGTTTTGATCACCTGCTTGGGTATGATTCTATCAGCCCATAGTGCCAGATTGAGCACTTTATGCCACTCTTTGTGGTGATCAGCCCCTATCCTTTTGATGAGTCTTATCAGGGTCTTGTTGGTTGATTATGCCAGACCATTACCTTGAGGGTAATAGTTAGATGAAGTATTCAGATATATTCCATGTCTCAAGGCAAATTTAGATACTTTAGACCCCAAGAATGCTTTAGCATTATCTGAAATGATGGTATGAGGCACCCCAAAGCAAGTAGTGATATCCCCTAGAAAATCTAGGATCACATTCTCCATTGTTTCTTTAAGTGGGACTACCTCAGTCTATCTGGTGAAATAGTCTGTGGCAGTTAATATCCATTTATGACCCATGCTAGACACTGGATTTATCATCTTAATGAAGTCAAGACCCCATTGAGCAAAAGGTTCATCCATAACTATAAGACTTAGTGACATGGTTGTGTTCCTCTGCATCCCTATATAATACTAACAGGATTGACATTTTCTAACCAACTGATGGTAATCTGCAAATAAAGTAGGCCAAAAATATCCTACCTCACCTATCTTTATGGCTATGGTCTTTACAAAAAAATGTCCCCCTGATGTTCCATGATGCATTTCATGTAGTATCTTCTTGGCTTCAGCCTGTTATACGTATCTTAGTAATCTCCCATCAGAACTTCTTCTGAAAAGGACTTGTTCAATTGAAATAAAATGAACTCCTTGTATTATATAATATATTCTCTTGTTTTGAGGGATTTCTCTCAGATAAATCCCATTTTTCATGAATTGAATCCTGTTGGTGACCCAAGATTCCAGATCAACCTCTTGTAACTTAAGCATTGTCTCTGGCTCTCTTTCTGAATTTGCTTCCTCAGGTAGTATCTTTTCTAGCTCTTGGGTTATATATTAGCACAGACCCCTACCCCTAACCAGCTTGGTGGGTTTGACCTCCACATCATATTCAAGGATCTTAGTGATCCAATTGGCTCTTTTCTCTGTAATCTCCCCCTCCATGATGTATTCCCTGACACTTGGGTGAGCCACAAGTATCAAAATTTTGTTCCTTGATATCAGATGCCTGAAATTCTTGAGGGCTTTCACCATGGCATAGGCTTGTCTTTCCAAAAAATTGTACCTAGTCTCATAATCTCTGAGAGTTCTTGAGAAAAGGGCTATTGGGTGCTCCACCTCTAGCCTGTCATTCTTTTGAGTCAGGACAGAAGCAATACTTGACTCCCCTCCATAGACATACATTACAAAGGGCATGTAAAAATCTAGGTTTTTGAGCACTGGGGCTACTGAGATAGCCTTCTTGACCCCCTCAAAAGCTTACCTTCTTTTTGTAGTCCACTTGAAGACCAGATTCTTTTTAATCAAGAGTGTCATTGGCCTAACCAAGCCTACAAAATCGGATATGAAATTACTGATAAAATTGATCTTTCCCAAAAAGGATTAGACTACCCTTTTATTGGCTAGGTGAGGTAGGTCCATTATAGTTGTGATCCTCTTGAGATCTATAGAAACCCCTTCCTTGGATACTATGTGCCCCAACAGTTTACCCTGAGGCACAGCAAAAATACACTTCTTGGGATTCAAAGATATCCTGAAATCTTGACATTTTTGGAAGATAGACTCTAAATGACCAAAATGATCATCAACGTATTTTGAGAAAATAGTGAGGTCATCCAGATAGACTAGGATGACCTTATTTATAAGTTCACCAAAGGCTATATCTATAGCTCGTTGAAAGATGGCTCCTACATTTGATAAGCTGAATGGCATCTTTGCATAGGCAAATGTCCCCCATTTGGTAGTGAAAGTAGTTTTATACTGGTCTTCCTTAGCTAGCCAAATCTGATTATACCCAGAGAAACCATCAAGTAAATAAAAACTCTCTAATCTAGCCAAAGTTTGTAGAATTTGTTCCATGGAGGACAAGGGATAGTGGTATTTTAGAGATGCTCTATTTAGATATCTAAAATCTACACATAGTCTCACGTCTCTATTCTTTTTCCTAACTGGGACCAAATTTGATACCCAGGTTGAGTGCTTGATCAGAAATATTATTTTTGAATCTAAAATCTTTTGCAACTCATCTACCATTAGAGGCTCAATCTTTGGATTTATTAGCCTCTATTTCTATTTGATGGGCTTGGATCCCTTAGTCAATTCTATTGTGTGCTGGATAACATCCATGTTGTGTCCATGAAGATCTTCATAGCTCCAAGCTATGACTCTATCATATCTCTAACACAATTCAATTAGTTTTTCCTTTTATTTCTAAGTTGTAGAGTTCCCAACCTTTAGCTTCTTCTCGTCACTCACCTCTACCTCATAATAGTCTACTTCATCTACGTGGAACCTTTTCTTTCCTAGGCTTACATCCTCTAAGTCAAACAAATTTTCTAAGGTGATTAATCCTTTGGGAAGCTTATTAGTCCTTAATTGAATAATCTGATCACCATATGCCTCTTCAATTCTAGTTTGCAACTAATCTACAAACTCATCTGATTGCTGCAAGAAAGAGACTATCTACGCTTCATTTTCAAACACTTGCCAATTTTCATCATTGTCTAGGATGGTTGGCCTCAGTATAACTTTTATTGACTCATTGTTAACCAATAGGCTAGTTGCTGGGTAAAACTATGAGCCAATTTGAGCCACCCTATCAGCCTCAGTGTTTTGACTTCTAGGGATTATTTCAATGTTGAAGGCATCAAAATCTTCTATCAAATCCCAAATCCTATGCCTGTAGGACCTCATTCTCACATTCTTGGCTACTACCTTTTCCCATATTTACTTCACTACTAGTTCTAAATCTCCTTTTACTTTTAGGTTCTTTATTCCCTTTTTCTAGGCTAATAGGAGCACATGTACTAAAGATTCATGCTATGCATCATTATTAGTCCAAGCAAATTGGAATTGGATAACCCTTAAAATTTTATCACCATTTGGAGCAGTAAGACAAATCCTTGCTCTAGTGCCATGTTTACTTTTGGCCCCATCAAAATTCAAAGTCTAGAGTTCTGAATCTTGAGCAGTATGCACCTCTTCTCTTATAACATTTGGGATCACCTGATCCTCATCAAAAATGACATACATGCCCAAACCAGTAGAGTCATAGTTCCCATATGGGTCACTATGCATCATAGCCAACAACTAGCTATTTTCTTCTTCTTGATCATGCTCAGTCCATTCTCCTAGTTATTCGACAAAATTTCTTTCTTCTTTATTCATCATGGCATGATCTGCTTCTAATCTTGTTGTTGGTTCATTGGTGATGTGGTCTTTAGACAGTGGTTCAGGTAGAATTTTCATCTTTAAACCATACCTGGTCCTCAGAATGAGGTGAGACCAGTCGAGAGACATATACCCTCCTATTTTTGTTGTAAAGTCTCTAGATAAACATAAACCAAAGATGGGAGGTATCTCTATAACAACCATATCTTGGTTAACAATTATGTTGGGACATGTGTATAACTGCAAGCGGAGTTGTTTTATTCTCCCTATGGTTTGCACTGTTTTGCCATCTAGCTGCATAACTCCTTTTACAAGGGGTTCATATTTTATTTTCAAGGCATCAGCTATTTGCTTAGGCATCACAATTGTACTAGCCCTTGAATCTATCAATGCATTATGTAGAATTTTCTTTCCCACTATCAGAGTCAAATAAAAAGGCTCTAGCTTGGATTTACTTGTGTTATGCTGTTCATGAAGGCTATCATCGTTGGAGGAACTAGATTTTTGAGCTTTTCCTTTCTAGTAGGTCCTCCCTTGGTAAAAACACCTTTAGGAACTATTTGTCCTTGTAGAGCTTCTTGCAGTAATGTCTTTTGCTTAGGAATAGCCAAGATATCCCATATAGAGACTTGCGCTGGAGTTCTCTTTAATTGGTCCACTACATTGATCGGTACCAAAGACTGAGTTTTTTGGAAACAAGGATACCTTGTCTTTTCTTGAATTTGGACAAGGCTCCCTTGATCTTGTACTGGTTGGGGTACTTCTTGTCTAATAGTAGCATTCTTTTGCCCCTGAGATGGAGGATTATTCTTGGCTTGACCACTTACAACCTCAGGTTACTCCACCATTCTCCTCTTCGATTTGGTATAGTAGTCAGATTGCACTACTAGCCTTTGGGATGTAGATGATTCATTTAAGAAAACTGCTTCTTCATCTTCAACCCATGAGAACAAAGAATGCTCTAGGATTATTTCTTCCTCCTGTTGCAAGGACATTCCTTGCATTTGAGCCACTATAACTAAATTTTGCATGCTGAGAGATTGGTATGCTTGACTGTTACTGGTACTAGCAAGCTGGCCATCCATTCTTCTCTACTTAGCTACCCTTTATTGTAAATTACCTCTAGGACAATCTTTGGGTGTGTGAGCATCATTGCAAGGGAAACACCAAGCATTAGTATCATCCACGTAATTGTTTTGGCCTGGAACCATCTCCCTATTTGAGTTGGGAGGGATGGTCTATGAGGGCATGGGAATAGCAACTAATTGATTTGCTGGTTGGTGGTTAGTTTGCCTTGGAGGGCCTTAATATTGGTTTGGTTGGGATGCAAATCTATTTCCTTGATAGCCTTTATAAGGAGGTTTGGGCAAAGTATTCTACTACCTCTTCATATTAATTAACTCATTGGAGAATGTCCTTAGCATATTCTTGATATCGTCCATCTCAGATGACTGAGCGGGGGTCGGTTCCTTCGTAGATGATGAAGGGTAAGCATACATAGATGTAGGTGGGATTACAGTCTTAAGAACCTCTTGGGGTAAGGGCAAGGTAATTTATGGGAATACAGGCATGGGAGGCCTTGGAGGTAACTTTCCAGCATCAATTAAATGATTTTCAGCTCTGACTGCAAGGGCATAAGCTACTGGCAAAGTGTGTCCTCCCAGTGACTAAATCATAATAGATATATCTGAATTTAAAGCTTTGAGGTAGAATACTATGGCCATAGCAGGGGGTGGCTTAGCTGCAATAGGGATTTTGTCCCAAGTTTTCTAGAATTTGGTATTAAAATCAGTCATGTCCCCTTGAGGTCCCCTTTGGATAGTTATCAACTATTGTAATAGGGAAGAGTTATCACCCTTCTCTACAAATCTCTCAAAAAATAGATCTCCAAGTTGGTCCCATGTAGAAATGGTATTTGGGGTCAAAGACTGATACCATTTTATAGCCTTCCCTTTGAATGAGGCTGCTAACAATCTTAGGACCACATTTTGCTCTATGACACCATGTATGGCACAAACATCTGATACATTTTGAATATGTTTCATGGGTATTTTTGAATCTTGCCCACTAAATTTGGGCAGGGCCTTTAGAGCATTTCCTAGAATAGGGTCCCAAATAGCTAGTGGTGTTGGGAGGATTAATGGGCTACCAGTGTTCTAGCTTACATAATTTCTTGGGGGGATGTTGGCTCCCATATTTGGTACTAGGAAAAACTGGTCAGCTCTTCTTCTTGGACTAACTACCAGAGGTGGAAAAAGAATACCTAGATTTTCAGCAGATTGCAATCTGGTGACTGGTCCATAGCTTTGACTCCTCATAGCTCTCTGGTTCATGTGGTCTTGTCAGAAACATCAAGACTGTCCCACCGGGCATGCCAAAAACTATTGATGGCATAAAATTGTGCTAGGTTTTAGCCAATCAACAATAGGAAGATTCAATTTGTGGGATAATGTGACTTGAAACAGCCTCCAGGTTTTAAAGAAGCTGGTCTCTTTTATTTTATGGTTACTGGGGAAAAGGGATAGGACACTAAATAGAAATGCAAAATGCAAGAATTAGAAACCTAACTATGGCAATGCACCTGAGCGTAATCCTAATCCTAACTTGAGCACAGTGACATTATTATATGATTCTATTACATTTAAGAGTAGACAAGTGCATGATCAATGTAAGATATTGGAATAACAGGAATAGAGGCTCACAACAGAGGAGTCTTTTGCTGAGATACAGGAATTGTCAACAAAGGCATAGTGTTTTATCTTCTTAATAGAATCCTCCAATCACATAAGAGGTGCAGAAGTCACACACAGTTATGTAGAACTTTAGACTCTAGAAACTGAGACAAAAGCAAATAACATTTCTAATCACAACACTAGAAAATCTACAGCATAAACTACTTTGTAATTGACACAAATAACATCAACAATGGCATAGTGTTTGATTTTCTTATTGAATCTTCCAGTCATACAAAAGATGTAGAAACACACACAGTCATATAAACATTTCAACTCAAGAAAGTGGAACAAAAGCAAATGATATTATTGGTCAAAACTCTAGAAAGTCTAAAACTATAGAATTCCCCCTTTCTCCTTTTACAATTCTTCCTCTTATAGCCTCAAATTACTCCTTTCATCCCCTTTCCCGCATAAACTTCTCCATCCTTCGCTCATAAGGGCAAATAGACAGTGCCTTCAATGTTGTGGGGGGCTCCAAAAATCTACCAGATGAACTATTCCATCTACTCGAATTAACTCCAACCAATTTTCCCTCCACTTTGCTTTGTGGCCACTAATACATGGGAAACTCTGTTATGTTTGAAAATGGGAGAAGACACTTAGTCAATTTTCCAAAAATCCTCATCTAAATTAGGAGGTACCAAAAAATGACACTTGGCACTTTACGCCAGATTTATCTAAGACACGTGGCTTTCTCCACTTTCCTTTGGTTGTGTTGTAGTTCTTATCCAGGACTCATATCAGACTCCTACAGATGGTGACATTTGGTGGCTTTCATAGACTTTGAAGTAACACCTGGGACCCACCACAACCTTTATTCAATAATGAAACTCAAAGATGGCCTCTCAAAAATTGGCACATGGTAGCCTCCACTGCTTTTGGGAAGATATGTGGCATCTCCCACTTCTTCGTCTAGGGGTATGTGGTGCCTTCCACTTTCATTGGGGATGGAATAGAGAGGGACTTGGAGAGTGACACTTGGCAGCCTCCACTATGCTTCAACATTTAAGCAAAATAAAATGACACCTTTATGTGTTGAGGAAAGCATTGGATCCAGGTGTTGAAATAAAGTCTCTCGGCAGTCGACACGTGGTGCCTTCCACTGCTTCTTCAAAAGGATAGTTCAGGGCCTTCGCAACTACCACCTGGCACTTTCCACTCTCTATGCTACTTGGTCTATTGAAAGTCTTTGCCAAAAGGTATAATGAAACATGAATGTGTCTATGAGATTTGGATGCTGACATGTGGTGTATTTCGCTTAACTACTACTAGATATGTGGCACATTCTGTGGTTCTCTAGAAAGTCACAAAAGGGCCTCAGAGGATGCCAACTGGTTGGCTTCATGCTATGGAAGGTGACACTTGGTAGCTTCCACTTGAATCCAATACTTAGGACAAATTTGAAATGAAAGGAATGAAAGGGGAAAAATGAACCGTGCTCTGAGGATGACACTTGGGCAAAATGAACCCATCCTTTGCTCCAAAACTCTACTGCCTCATCCAAGGTGTGTAGGAACCAAAATTGTAGTGCTCGACCCTAAATTTGAATGCACGTAGAGTAAAATTTTTACTCTACATAACCCAAACTTTTATGAAGAGATCTATGTTCTACTTATATTGGGTTAGTAATTCCTTGGCCATCTCGACCAAGACCTCTTCCATTAAATCCCAGTTTATTCAACAATTTGGATCCTATGCCCTTAATGTGTTGTTTAAAACTACCAAAAGCATCATTACTTGAATCTGAATCTGATTGGAAAGAAGAAAATGAATTACATGATGAATAATTTATAATACATTCAGTCATAGTCTCTACATCTAAAGTAGAAGGTATGGCCTTTTTTGGTTCACCACACTGTAATTTGATCAAGAGCTCATCCTTAGATTCAAGCTTAGATTTCAAACTTGTAGTCTCCTCATCCAAGGAGTATAATATTGCTCTCAGGAAAGTATTCTCATCTTGAATCTATTGTTTATATGATTCGAGCTCATAAAGCTTGGATTTGTTTGACAACTTGCCCATTGCACCTGTCAAATCACAAAAATCAAAACAAATGCCGATATAGAAGCAAAAACAATAACCAACTATTAAATCCCATTGATCAACTACTATGATACCAATTTGATCTATAAACTACATTGATAAACTCAAAGTGAAGTTTTAAAACTATGGATTCTGAATTTCTCAAACTGAAACAAAATCTCAAAATACTCAAAAAATCTTGTAAATTGTTTGGTAGAAGTGTTCTCAATTGTTGAGTTGGATTGGAATTGTCAAAAGACTTGTTTCTTCCATTTACCAATTAAATCAATTTTTATAATAAATCAAATGTCAAAAATTGTCAAGTTTTTTTTAAAAATGGCATGTGTTCATGATTAATCAAAAAATTAGAAAATTGAATTTAAAACGTGCAATAAATGACAAATTACCACTTGAAATTATTAACAAAGTTCAACATCTCTTGCCTACATCTACGAGTCTGCCCAATAGTGAGGACCATTTCTATTAAATCTGTGCAACATATGGCTTACAAATTATTTGAAACATTGCACAACTTCCCTCATGCCTAATCTCTATCCAAGAATTCCACCTATGCTGATAAACTCAAGCTCAGTCACATGGAATCCTTCCTCAGTCTTCAATCCCTTCTGAATGTGCTTTGGTCCCTTCACTTAAACAATTGGTATATCTAAATAATAATAATATACTTCTCTTTTTAATTAAAAAACATAAATAAAAAGGCTTACTTACTATGTACAAGGTCGAATATTGAAGAAAATTCCATTTGATAGCTATCTCCAAGCTTCCATCTAACTCTCAGACTCTTAATAAAAAAAACATAGTCCTGTGAAGGTTAAAGTCAAATACAAGTTCATGCCTCATATAACACTTCCAAGTCTGCATCTTGGTCGGTCAAGGCTTATCCATTTTACATGGGAAGTCACAGGTTCAAGTCTTATCCCATCTATTTGGGTGCTTAGCTTATCTATTATCCCACATTAGCAAATGGAACAGTTCTCAAGTCTTTTAAAAAGAGTTGGCACCTCCTTTAACACTGCCAACACCCCTTTTGGTGGACTCAAGGCTCCTTACATAACATGGTATATTGGTTCAAGTACCAACTTTAGCATATGCACTAATCTCCATGCTCTCTTCTCATGTTCTATGAGCTATTCAGATGTGGCATACATTTTTCATAGTTTCCAATGCGTGGTATGTATCTCGATCTTGACTTAGAAAGTGGTTGGAAGGCATGCCAATGTGTGTGTCTACCATGTGGCTTAATGGGGATTACTTGGTAATTTTAAAATATTACCAAGGAAATAATTACAAAGTGTTTAAAAACTTATAATTCAAATACAATGCATTATCTGTACACACTATCAAAGACAAAAATCACCCAAATTTTTGGACACCCATTGACTACCACATGTCACCACCTGATTGGACCACTTGGTGTGTCTATATTGTGCCATGTCATCTTGAGACACCACATTTATTACCTATCACATCAGGACTTTAGCAACCTATAACTTGAGCATTCAGACTTTGTTTTGCAAACCACAAAAAGTGTTGGAAAGCTCTTGTCAAGCTCTATGATGTGAATTTGGTTTCATTATGAATTGTAAAATTTTTCCAAACTAAAATATGGATCATAACACAACATTGGAAAGAAAATACTTAAACACTTCACTTGATGACCAAAATAGCTTTTACTCTGTATTCAAAAATTATCTGACCAAAAAATAAATTAGGTGATACAATTATATTTGTAGATCTTGGGGAGGGGTCATCTCATAATCCATGTCTATGCATGTTAGTTACATTTGGTAGTTAGAACATGTAGATCTAAGTACAATAAAAAATGTTTAAGTTAAAAATCTATAAATAGATAAATTGACTTAAAAATATTCAATGTGTGCATGTACAAGTTTATACAAAGTCAATATGTTACTAAATCCCATGCAACACTCTAAACAACACAGCATTAGGTGTATGCATGTATAAATCTTAGAGGCATGTGTGTGTGTCTACACACACACATACACAGATATATATATGTGTGTGTGTGTGTGTGTGTGTGTGTGTGTGTGTGTGTAGACACACACATATGCCTCTAAGATTTATACATGCATACACCTAATGTTGTGTTGTTCAAAGTGTTGCATGGGATTTAGTTAGAGATGAAGTTGAAGTAGAAATTGATGGTTCAGCTCCATTGCTAGAAGCTTGCTTCTTCTTTTCCTCATTCTCCTTTTGGAATTTATGTGCCACCTTATGCTACTAATGAATGATATCCAAGTTAAGCAATGAAGGTTAGTGGAGTCTCTTAGTTAGTCCTAGGAGTCTTGCATGTTAATTCTTTATAGCTTTGAACTTACTTCTAAATATCTCCACCTTGGTCACTCTTTTTTTGACCCTGCTTAACTTGGCTTCTATGCTTTCTATTATTAGGCCTTATATGCTTTACTTGAAATTATCAGTGGCCTCTTGGATAATTTTTTCAAAATTTATTCTACTAATCATTTTTACTATAGAATTCCTTTCTTTAGAGAACTTTAATTCATTCAAAATTTGAAGGAGTTGGGTCTCATGAGCTTGGTACTCTAGTATCAAGGTTGCAACTACCTTTAACCACTCCTTGGCATCCTCATGTCTAATGAATACAATTTTTAGGGCATTGGATTTCTTTAATGTATTCATTAGATCTAGATGGTTGTATAATGATTACCTAAGTAGGTAACTATCATCTTGAGCCTAATATTGTCCTAAGCTAAAGAGCTATAAAGTTGATTTACTTAGCCCACGTTAGGCACCATCTCTACCTTCATAAATTACATGGATTCAAGAGAATTATACCACTTAGTAGTGGCTTCCATAACCTTAGCTTCTATACTCATAAGAATGTTCACTGTATTGGATTACTCCTTAAGTTACTCAGTTTATGCCCATAGTTTCTACACTTTATCTTCTAGCTCTTGGTGAGCTAACTTTGTACCTTCATGGATGGCCACTACTACATATTTGTGTGCTTGAGCTAGGTTTAAAAGGTTTTATTCATATATAGGCTCCCCTAGTTACCTAATGTGCCTCTTAGTTATGGACAACACTAACTATCACTCTTAAAGAATGATGCTAGCACCCTAGTCATCCTCTAATTTTTGTTTCTTCACTCTTTGGATAGAACTAGTTGGGGGGTCGAATAATGTAGAAATAGAGGGGAGCTTGATGACCTTATAAGTTGGCATTTTATGTCTCAAATACATGAGTTAAAGAAAAATATTAAGTGGTGTTTCATCATTGGTGATAATAATTTCTTGTTCAGCCTTTTCTTCTTCCTTCTTTCACTTCTTACTGGTCTTAGTTAAGACATTAGGCAGGGAAGGCCATATTATCTTTGATCAATCAACTCTTCCAACTTGAAGCAGTGGATGGACAATTATTATGTGGGGTTTTTCCTTCCTCCCTCTGCTTGTGCTAGTTATTGTAGTTTCTTCAGTGGAAGTGGAAGTGGGGAGTGAAAGGGAGATTTGTGTAGATTAGACATGGAGTTGGGGAGTGGCCAAGGTATTCTACACCTTCCTAGATGCCTTCTTCTTATGAAGTCTCATATAAAAAGTAAAAAAAAGAATCCTAGATGAATGGATTATGGAAATGATGTGCTAGTGATGATGGAGGGATCAATGGTGATTGTATAAATAGAAGGAATGGAGGCAGAGACATAAGGAAATAAGAGGGTGGATGTAGTAGAAGGTGTGGGTACTTCCACAGAAGAAACAAATGTTGAATCAATAATGGAAATTAAAGGTAAAGGAAAAGTAACAAATTATTGAGTTCCTTGAAGTTATAGCTCAATGGGTTCTCCTTGGAGGCTAATATCTTTAACCTCCTCATTTGAATCATTTGCTAGGTCCTTGATGATTACTTCATCTCTTCCTAACTATTGTAAGTTTGGAGGTGGAATGAGAAAGTCTTGAGATGTTTATGTTGTGGGGATACCTATAGGAGTCATTAGCTTCTTAGTGTAAACTAAGGGGGTATTTCCTTAAATGGGGTAATCATAAAAGGGAGATGTTATTGTTGGTGTAGTGGATACCTCAATAGATGAAATGGTAGACACATTTGGGGTAACCATAGGGACCTGAATAGTATTAGTAGTAGGCATCCCTTCATCATCAGAGTCTAAATTAATAGGATTTCCCATCTCTCCTCCCCTTAATGCACTTGATTCAGGGAGCCCAAGTTCCTTCTTGACTGGCTTCAACTTCAATTGTAATGGAAGTCCCTTTGATAAAGAAACTTCTTATTTCTAACAAGTTTTTTGCTTTTCCACATTCAAAAGATGAAAGAAACTTTGATAATGGTCAAGGGTTTGTACGTACCTGGATAAATTTTGTGTACCATTATCTAGACATTGTAGGGACTCCTCTTTGGCTATGGAGGATGACACCTATAAAAGAAAGAGACTTAAACAAGGAGATTGTTAGATGGATATAAGGTGGACTGCCAAGCAAAAGCTCGATCACATAAGTGTAAGGAATTCCTCAAGGGATGATAGTCCACTTTTGATAAAAGATAATGTTGCTGGATAGAAATAATGAAAGACTAAACAAAAGAAATAAAGGTAATGCATACCTATATTGTGTTGTCTGCTTTCCACAATCGCTGGCGTCGATAGTTCTACCGGCATCAATTGGTTAAGGTCACCAACGTCGGTTAGTCTGCCAACGTCAGTAGGGGCTATGGGCTTGGTGGCAGGCATCAGTCGAGGCAATGAGGCTTTGGATGAGTCTCAAGACGGGTCTCTAGTCGAGGGAATGGTCTGTGGTAGTCTGGGAGTTTGATGGTTTGTGCAGGGTAGAGAGAAAGGTCTGAGGAAGGAGTCAGATAAGGGACAGGGTATGAAAAAGAGTGAGAATATGAAGAAGGCTTCTTAGCATTCTTAGGAAGAGAGTCAGGTCTGGGCTGGTTGATAATATGGCTTAGAAGCAATAAAAAGAACATTGATTACAAATACATTCTAAGCTACTAAAATGACATAAAATAAGAATACTTATCTCTTGCTTGGATCAGAGGCAGAGGTGTTTGAAATGATTGTCCCTGTTGCTGATGCAGAATAATCCCTGCAAAGAGGTAGAGTAACTGATGCAGAGTCCCTGTGCCCTATGATGCTTGATGTGTTTCTAGGAGAGAGAGAGGTTGAATACGTTCAGATGGAGAATTAGCATTCGGGTCTGTGATTGATTGATTCAACATCCCAGGAGGAAGAGAAGTCAGATTTTGGGTTGTTTTAAGTGATCGATGTCGGTGATCCCATCGGCGTCGGCCGACTGGTAACTAACGTCGGTAGCTATAAGAATGGAAAAAAGGCTAAAATTAGCCTTTTGCCTGTCCTTCCAACTATCAAGCTTAATGGTCATTGGAAAATGGTTGAAGGTGGATTAAATGAGCGCGAGAGGGTTGAAATAGGTCATAAATTGGTCATAGGGTGATGGAGGCATCCAAGGAGAGGAATCCAAGGGGAGGTGAGGTGTCATGGGTGATGTGTCAAGGGGGGTGTTATTAATTTAAAATAAGTTATTATTTTAAATTAATAAGTGTGTGGGTTAGGAATGTGTTAAAGTGGACCAAGGGGACCAAATGGGGAAGATGACCAAGGGTTAGACATGATTTTGGTGTCTACACTTCTTACTCTCTAGACTATCCTTTCTAGAAGTCTAAATGCTACCATCCCTTAAAAAGGGCTCTTTAACTATCTAGTTCTCTAGTAGAAATATTAGGCTCTATTTCAATCATCCTTAGATGATATTTCTATAGTTCATTAACTTGTGCTTGTCCTAACACTTCTTCATTTGACACAACATTCAATAAAAAGAAGTCATAATAGTATGGTTGATGGTAGTAAGGGATGTTGAATCCATGAACATGCTTTTGGATATACCCATGAGAGTCCCAATGTCTTTGTGGAATTTTAGGAAAACCATATCAGTTCTACTTTGTTGTAACATCAATAAGATGTTTTCTCATGGAATATATCATTTTGCCTATTGTAATGATGCTTCCAAAAAAGAAGGCTTTCTTCTATATAGCTAAATCTTCTTCAGTGTTATTCCATAATTGGAAATCAATCTCCTATTCTTTTAGTTTATTAGGCACATACTTGGGGAGACAAAGAGGCTCCACCTTATTCCCCCAAATCATAATGACTATGAATTTTGGGTATAGTAAGTAATCACCCTTTCCACTTAAATTCTTTAATATATTTTCCTCAATATGAGGCATGGGAGAGCCATGGATGGCTTGCCACACATATGGATACACATCTTTGAAAATTTTGACCATGTGATTTTGATAATCATATATGTGCATGAATTGATAATGGTCACAAATTCTATTCTTTATGCAATCTATAGTTAGATACCATAGATTTCCCAAGTCTTTAGAACATGTCCCCATTACTACGTCAACTAGATACAACATCATGAAAAAGTCACCCATGGGGATGGGATGCTTATATTTATGTAAAATATATTCTCTTAACCTTAAAATAATCATGTTCCCCAAGGTGTAGGTATAATCATGAGATAACATCATATACAACAAAGTCACCCAATCCAATTTTATGAAATGGATTCTAGACATCTCATACAACCTATTGAGTAAATCCATAACTGTTCAAAATCCCATTCTAAATTTATCTATTAGGATAGCTCCTTTTTGCTTCATTCCTTTCTAGGGGATAGTCTAGCTTGGGAACAACCATGAAGAGAGTGCCTTTGTAATATAGGTTTCCTTTTTGAATTGTACCCATGTATGCTTGTCATAGTATGTGTCTAGGATTCTAAGAGATAGAAATCTATAAAATTTAAACCTAGATTTACATGTGATCACTATGTCACTAAGAGTGCAAGAGGTAGGATTCTTGTGATACCTTACCAGCAAAGAATAAATCCCTAAGAAGGTCAATACATGGCATGAATTCTATCTTTACTATGGTGAAGTGCAATATTTGATGCCTGTAGGATAACGATTATTGAAGAAATAACATTTTTGATAGTTACTTCATCATCTAATGAAAAAATATCAATTAAATCAATTTCATCCCAAAGTTAACAATAATTATGATAATTATCTTCGAATACCCCTACATCAAATATGGTATCTTTTAACTCTATGGAATCCTTGATTGAGAATGAAAAAGGGGGATTGGTTCCATAGGGTGACCTTGATGTGGAAGCCATAGCTATGTGCTATTTATACCTATATAATAATGTAGTTGACTCAGTTCTAGATTGATTTTTATTTACAGTATACTCTTTGAAGTAGAAACTAGGGATCTCGACTGCTATTTGGCGATAAGGATACTTTGATTAGAGGATAGATTGAAAGAAAATACAATGGATGCATATCATCTATATAATATCTTTCATTGAATACCAATTCATATGATATTAAATATGAAATTTTCACTTTTCAAACTCATTAGTTTGGGTTGGCAGGGATAATTAGTATTCATCAAATACAAAATATGTTATCTTTACTAAGTATGAAATTAATCTAACTAATGTTATTTGTAACAAAGCACTTAAAATTATAGCACCCTAAAAGGTGGTTTTTAGGTCAATGCTCATGGATTATTCCTTTGGGGGAATTATTTTAGACAAAATGTCCATTTTATTGTTCTAAATAAACCTAAGTGGGAGTTTTGAAGGGATTCATTCAGAGGGCCATTTCATGGTTAAAGGATACTTCTAAACTCTTTGAAAGGTATTTTCGGTCTAAAGGGTCCACTTCATAGGGTATTTTATCCATGGCAAAAGGTCTCAAAGGGTATACTTCATAAATGTCGAAGGGCATTTCTAAAATTCTTGAAAGGGTAGTTTGAAAGGATGAAGGGTACCTTTGATCTCTGAAGGAAACTTTCGTATGGATAAGGGTCAATTCAAAGTCCCTAAAGGGTAATTTCAACAAAACCTAAAAGGTATGTGCCTTAAACTTGGAGGGTAGGTTCAAGAATTTTGAAAGGTAAGTGCCTTTTAGAGGAATTCTTTCAGGGATTTTTCATCAGATAAAATGCCTAAAATAAAAGTCTAAAGGAAATATCTATATAACAAAGGTCCCAAGATTAAAGTCTTGAATGGTAGGTTGAAAAAGGAACTTGTATATTTCATAAAGGCTAAGAGTTCCTTTTCAAAAGATCTAAAGGGTATGTCGCTACTTGGAAAAGGGCACATGCTCTAGACAAAGATCCAGTAGGGTAGGTATAACCAAATATGAGGGATATGTGCCCTTCATAGGAATTATTCTGGGTATTTTATGTTGGAATAGAAGGTCTAAAATAATAAGTCTAAAGGGGATGGCTTTAGAGTGAAGGATGCTTTTTAGAGGGCTTGAATGAATTATTTAGGGGGATTTATCTCAGATGAAAGGTTTTAAGGAATTGGTAAAGTTACAAAACAAAATTTTTGAAGGAAAGGGTGAAGGGAAATCATAAGAAATATCAAAGGAATTTAAATGGGAAAAAGTCCACAACAATTCATCCAAAGGACACTATGATAAAGCCTGAGGGGTAGGTTAGGATAGAATGGGCACTTAGGAAAGCTCTGAAGGAAATTCTAAAATGTCAGAGGGTAGGCTACAAAAATATGAAGGGTATGTGCCCTATGTAAATATTCAAGAAGGGATAAATGGTTTAGCTCAAAAAGGTTGAAGGGCTAGTTGGAGTGGATTCCAAAGGGTAGGTAGAAGGAAGCTGAAGAATCTAATTGAAGGAAAAATTTGTCTAAAGGGTATATTCCAAAATTTTTGTAGGGTACTTTTGTATACCTGAGGATCATTTTGAATGTTCTGAAAGATGGATTGGAAAGGATCAAAGGGATAATCCATCGGTAATTTATTTTAGGGATTTGTATGTGATCTACAATATTTTAAGGCTAGAGGTCCATAAGCTAAATTCTTTTGAAAGATTTGTACTAGATAAGGAGACCCCAAATATTTATCTAATAAGATGAGGCTTCCTAAAGAATATGCCTGATAGTAGTGGGACTAAAAATTTCTTAAAATAACACATCTGATAGATAAACTTACACAAAAGTTGAATGAATTATCCAAAAGAATTATTTTTTAGATACAAGTTAGTCTCATAAACATAATTCCAATATCACCTACAAAAAAATTGAATAGTCCTCAATTTCCAAATTTTTCATAAAACATATGAAAAGGATTCCTCATTAAGATCATTTTTCAAAAATGGTGGGTCCCCATTTCCTTTTAGAGAAAAGGGGCTATTAGGTACAACAAGTCTTGTCATCAAGTCTATATCCTAGGTTATTAGAGGTAATTATAAGTCCATGAATCTTTTAAAATTAGACAACCACATTGATCAATTCTTGGATAACATTCAAAACCTTGACATGATTGAATTCACCTAAATGACAGACCTACAAACCTTGGAGGATAAAAACTACAACCTTGTGTTTGAAGGTTTGAAGGAATGTAAGACATGACTATGATATTAAAAAACCATTGTATTTCTCATTGTATCAACACATAAATCATGAATAATAACTTCTAACTCTTATAAATTCACATTCAGACCATTGAAATCACCTCAATTACTATCCACACATAACACAATCTATAATGAAGATATGTGCCCATCTAAAACTAGTACGGATTACATGACTAATCATAAGACTCCTGATGAGTTGAGAAGAGAGTAAGGGGAAATTTATAAACAATCAAATCAATTTTAAAACCTGAAGAACTTATATAACATAGAAAACATAGATAATATGATAGCCACTTGCAAAAAATGTGTTACTAAGAAATTGATTGCTAAAGGACCATTTACACATGACAAAATTATGAATGAATGTTTTTAAGGAATATAAAGACATATTATAACATATATCAACTAGTTTTAATAATCCATGATATCACACTTTGCATTAGAGTCACTTAAACTTAGCTTGTGGGATTTTGAGCTCTCAAAAAATAGTCTAGGATCTCAGCAATTATTCATAAATCTAAGAGAACATATCTAACTAATAATCCAAAAAATTGGAATCTTATATGGTTCCCAAACTTTTTCCAAAATATTATCCCCTAAATCTACCTATACAGCCTATACCATCTACTTAAAGTTGGCCTTCACTAGATTGTGAGAGAAAGAAGGAAAAATATTAAAGTGTGGAACTTAAAACGAATTCCAAATATTTTATTGACCTTTATAAGTCCAAATAATGTTATTTATCTTTTTTAACTTGTACATGACTTCAATATTCTATATAACCTCTTCTAACTCCTCAAACTAGCATTGAAATGCAAGATTTTGGCTTTGTTCCAATTCTCTGATAGGTGTGGAAGTTGTGTAATTTATCCAATCTTATTTTAATGTTTATGGTATTATTTTTATATTATTTAACTTGGAAACACATTATATTTATCCAAAAATCAAATTTTCATGCATTTTACCCCTTCAAGCTAGTAATTAAACTTCATACATTCCAAAACTTCATGAAACATTGTAAAAAGGTGTTTGACACATTAAATGACTTTACTTAGCCCCTAATCACCAATGACACAATATTACCATGACTTATTTCTTCATAAAAGCCCTAGGTCATTATATGACTAAATCATGACTTTACCTTAACTTTTCTAAACTAACCTTAAACCATGCTAACAAGGTTAAATAAAGACTTTATAGACCATTTAATGTATGACATGCCACATCACAAGACCATGAGAAGTTTAAATTAGGGGTGGCCAAATTTGACTTGGTGTCAAAGTTGGTCAACATTTTCAGTGATTCAAAAGGGTAACATGCCTAAAACACTAATATGACTAGTTGCCTTACATGGCCATAGGGTAATGGAGTCTCTTGCACTCAGTTTCATACTTGAATAGAATTTAAACATGACTAAACAAATTTATCACCTTCACAACACACAAAAATAAAGACAACAAGACACAAACAAAGTAAGACACTCACATGTACTATCAAGCACTTAGGGAACACAATAAGAAGTTAAGCAAACTAGATTATATAGAAACTAAACTAAATCAAACTTTATCCTCCTATATCAAAAGGGAATCTTTCACCATTATTTATACCATGAGATGAAAGAGGACATGAAACAAGTTGTATCCTAAGCCTTGTTCTTGATGTTCTCAAATCCTTCATACTTGTTAATATTCTTGGCATGACTTTAAGTGAAGAAATAACAACTATAAACATGTCTCCTATGAAGGTGAACTCAACTTGTGGCTTAATCATCTCATGAGGATCCTCAACTAAAACCTTATCCATTGATTCTTCATCCAAACATGATTGTTTGACCTCAATAGTAACTTGAATGACACTAAAATTCTCACCAAATATTGTAAGATCATTAATCTCTTCAAGGAGCTTTACATAGTCAATCCAATCTCCATAATTGTCTTCCATGAATACATCTTATTCTATCTCCTTTTACAAATGACCTTCAGCGTTAAAAATGTCTTCAAGCTCTTGGAGGAGCTCAATATGCTGCTGTAAATCATCTTTGACTTTATTCTCTTCAAGAAGCACAAATTATTCAATTTAATCTTCTTGCTCATTGTGTTCTTGATCAAATTCATCTTTAGATTGAAGAGTCTTCAAACTCAAGGCTGGCTACAACTTTTTCAAGTTTGCTACTTTTGAAGTTATCATATTGTCCTTCAAAAGTGAATGCATCTACAATAATTTCTTCAACATGAACACCAGGAGGATTTGGATTTTTAAGGCCTTCAAATTCTTCAAAAATCTCATTGGACTTCAACCACAAATAATCTTAGTTTATGGATCCAATATTAGCTTTGTCTTTTATTAGTTATTCAAGACTAATCTCTTGATGTTTTTCATGAGTCTCAACCAATGCAATTGATATGATGTATATTTCAAACACCTTCTCGTCCATGTCTTTATCAATATCTTTGTGAATAGTTACAACATGATCTTGATCATATTTTTCTTCACTCAAGAAAATGAATTTATGTTTATCTTCACCAAGGGGAGTCTTTATAGTTAACTCTTCATCATAGACACTTGATTCATCTTCTTTATTAGATATAACTTTGGCTTAATCTTCTTCACTTATCTCCCATAGGATGGGTTCTCCTTCAAGAATGGATGAGGTGGGAGGGTGATGAACAAGTTCATGGGTTGGAGAGGGAGTATGAGGTGTGATTTATGGGTCATGAATGGGCTTAGGAATGAAATATTATTTAATGTATTCTTGGGGAGATGGAAATTTTGGCTTGGAAATAGGAGAGACATGTTCTTCAAAAAATTTTCTACCTTCTTCATAGCCTTCTTGAGGCTCTTCAATAGATTCAAGTTTATCTTCAAAATATTGAATTTTCAACCTATCTAACCTATCTACCCACAATTAGATATAGCATCTCATTTCATTAAAATAATAATTAATGAAATAGTTGGCTTCCTCTTCAAATAACCTCCACTCATTCATAAAAAATCAAACTAAATTTATCAATTCTCTATGAGATTAATAAGGATCACACCACCTTACTTATCCCATTTTCTCATTACTTTTTCTAATTTTCACATATTTGCATGAGTGCCAACAAGTATTTGGCTTGATTTAGAATTGAAGTAGGATGAAGAAGGTAATATTGGGGGCTTTGGTGGGATTAAACTTCTTGATTTGGTTTCCTAACTTGAGCTTGTAATACATTATATCTTTCTTCCCAGTATTTTGATTCCAAATCAATAGTATCATTTGATTCTTCATGACAAGGATGATTGGAATTATGTTGAGGATGATATGGATCATATTGAGGCTAATAGGGAGAAAATTCTTGGTACTCTTGTTGACAACCTTCCTTATAGGATTATTCATAGAGATAATCAACAACATCATGATCATATGAAGGGAAAGTAGGATGATCATAGGACTACCATGACTCATAGGGCTAATAAAAATCTTTATAAGGCTATTGAGACACATAATTAGGATCATGAGAAGGTTGGTAGGGAGGTGTATAGTATATAATTCCACCATATCCAAAAATTCCAACTTCATTAGTAAAATTAGAACATAAAATATGAAAAATATTTTATAATAAGTAACTAGGCTATTTATAAATACATGATTGCATTTGGATTCACCATTGGTGTTTGATGAATTCCTCCAAAGGCTAATGAGTAGAAGAATACACCAAAAAATTATTCTACTCTTTTGGACCTTAGGTACCATCATGCATGATAAAACTATCATTAATTAATTTTGAACCATTGGAGAAGTTAAAGCCTCTTCAAAATTTAGTGAAATATTAGGTTATCTCTAGGCATGTGGGGTTGCCTATAGTAGAGGTAAACCTCTAGATTAAAGGGGCTAGCACCCTAGATTTATCTTTGATAGTTTATTACCTATATTAATTACTTACTTGAATGAAAATATATGGAGATAAAATTAAATAAATATATAATAATAAGGTAATGCACCAATTATAACCTAAAAACTTCCAACTAATTATAATTACATTTCAAACACAAGCCTAATCTGCATATACACTAATCCAAATATGCCCCTTACATTAATATTTCTCATGGATATTTGTGAAGATAACTTTAAGATAAGAGGACTAAAAAAAAGGTAATTAATTGACAATAGAGGATATAAAACTCACTAAACTCATGAAATATCCATTTAGAACACTTTAAGAGACATGCAACAAAACTTCAATGTTGAATACAGATGCAAGCAAGGATAACATGCTAAGGAAGAGAAATGATCACTTAGTAAGATTAACTAACTTAAAAATACACATTGAAAAAAAGTAATGGAAAATGTAAAATAGATAATCATTTATTTCTCAAAAGCTGTAAATGAGTAGGGATTTGCCATACTCAGGTCAAGGATACAAAATTTATCTAAAAAGTGGCTCAATATATAGAGAAAGTGATAGAGGAGAAGAAGGGTGTAGGGAGGAGAGAGAGGAGAGAGAGAGAGAGAGCGAGAGAGAGAGAGAGGAGAGAGAGAGAGAGATGAGAGAGAGAGAGAGAGAGAGAGAGAGAGAGAGAGAGAGAGAGAGAGAGAGAGAGAGAGAGAGAGAGAGAGAGAGAGAGAGAGTATAAAAGTTTCATGTGATTTAAAAAAATAATATGAGTTTTATAAATAAATAAATATGTCCAAGACTCCATATTTTTCTCCTCTTTATATGATTTGACCTTCCAAGTGGTGTGGGAGTTGAATTGCTTTCTTGACCACCTTGACTAGCTTCTTGAAACTCTTCCTCTTCTTTATATGTTGATGGATAAGTGGCATTATTAATGTTTATATCAATTTATTTTTACCTATTTTATCTTATCTTGACACTTCTCAACTAATCCCAATAGGTTCTCTTTGAAAAATCACCTCTTTCTCTTGCAAGGGTGTCTAGAGGAGTCCTCATCTCCTTAGGCCTACTTTGCAACGCAAGTGTTAAAACATGGTTTTAGTTACTTTAGCTCATAAAAAAAATCATGAATGGCCTATTAACATCATATTGGACATGAAAAAATACAATTAAATCATCAAACTATCCCTAATAAGTCATTCTCTACCAAAAGCCTCAATTAGGCCTCATTCCTTGTAGCCCTTTTCTGTACAAACCTCCTTATATAGAGAAAAGTATATATGATAATGAGAATATAAGGTAATATTCCAATAAACTCTATTTCTTTACAACTCTGTATTAAATTTAATTATGTGAGAGTGAGTGGAGATGTCCTTTTACCCTTTTTCTCTCCTAATCAGGCCTTAATTAGACCTCCTTGCCAAGAGAGTGGAAAAATGATTCTACAACCTCCACACATGTTCAAAATTACCAAATAATCATGTTATTCACATATAAAACATCCTACCCTACCTCTATGCCAAATTTTATGTTTTGACTCACTCTATGGATCTATAAAATAGCAAAAAATAGTCTTTTAGCCATAATTTGTATGGTTATGTACAATATTGTACCAACCACTATCATGGGAGTATTATCATTGTATTTTTGAATATTTTATTGGTAATTTATAATTTAATATCATCCATATAGAGGAATGAAATTTTAATTTCTCTCTCACCTAGTTTTTATAGCCCTCTTAGGCAACTAGAAAGTGGTTTGAAATCTAAATGATAGTTCATAAACCTTAGGGTATGAAAACACAAAAAAATTCAAAAAAATTCAAGTAAACTATGTTATTAAACTTTCCCTAGAATCTTAAATTCCCATGCATCTCCTCTGATTCATACCAAGTAAAAGAAATTAGCCTCTTGGGTTAGAACTGGGCATTCTAGTAGGTTGAGCAAGTTTTAGGTTTGTTAGTAGTTTCCCTAAGTCTAGTTTTAGATTTAAATGAACTAAATAGGTCCATGGTATCTTATATGACCTATTAAAATTCCAATATTACTACCTTTCATCATTAAACACTACTACACTCTCAATGTCTTAGGCATAGGGTTTGCATACTAAACTAACTATCATACCCTTGTTCATTGTATTCTTTCATTTCTCTCTCTGTCAAATGGTTTATAAACCATGGAGTGTTTTGTATATATATCACCATATTATCAAGGTCCTAAGTCCATCTCTTCAATGTTTTTTAATTCTCATTCAACCCCACTAGCCATCTCATCTTCAAGATTGCCTACCTTATTGGACTGTGTAGGGTTCAAAATAGGGTAAGCCTAAGTATGAGGCTCTTATATAGTGATGATAACAACAAAAAACTACATTAAAACATTTTAATCTATTTATTATATCCATGAAATCTCTTAGACTATTCAAACAAGCAATTGTTTTAAGAATGAGCAAGCATGGTTGACTGTGTTTGTCTCATTTGGATTGAGTATGCAGGGTTTTATGACTATGTGATGTTTATTCACCATATATTTAGGATCTCAAAAGTTAATCCTTATTAAAAATCTCCTTATACCATATATTTAATATCCTTTATACCTCTAAAACAAACACACTAAGAGTTTAGGTAGGATTATGTCTTTTTAACTACCTATGTGTATGCATTTAAGAATGGTCTAAAAAATGGTGCTACAGAGATCTGTCTTCAACATTGAAACCTATCAAACCTTGTCATGTATTTAGATCACTAGGTTTTTTATTTTAAATTTTGAAACTCTATACCTCTAACTAACATTTCCACTCAAGATAAAATCTTCAAAAGGTGGTTGGTTGTAGGTTACTATTGAAGGAAAATAACTATATATAGGGTTTTCTAGGTATTTAGGACAATATCCAAACCTTATCCATAGCTAAATCATATGGTTGAATATCTGAGACTTTCCTTGAGACATTTAAACCTCTATGTATCTCATTATCATTTTCTCAAGACCAAATTAACTGATTATAGGTGTACAGTTGACTATCTCAGTGCATATAGTTTCATGACTTCTTAGGTCTATAAAACCAATCCCCAAATACCTTTAGTCATTTTCAAATACTCTATATCATGTAATTTATGGTATTATATATTATCAATTCCCTAAAACTCTTGTTTCATCAATAACTATTTACTGTTAAGAAAAAATCCCAACTCAACTGGCTATAGGTGACATTTTGGATAGTTGACTGAATATTGGTTTGAGTTTAAAGTCCTTTAGGTCTCCAAGGCCATCTTTAACACCAATAAAAAACCTATTAATTATAATTTATATTTTCTATTTTTTCCTTAAAGCCCTCTAACTACATTTAAACCCTTGTACTACATCATTGTAATCTTGTTCAAAGCACTTTCCAATACTAGTTGACTATAAGTGCATATGAGGCAGTTTGATTACGTTTAGTCTTATAGATATTAAAATTAATACTTAAATTTATTAATAACTCAATAATCATGTTGTAGTTATATCTTAATAACTTATCAATGTTTTGAGGACTCTGAGTTCCAACTTCACCTTCATTCACCATTCAAATCCAAATCTTACAACTAACTATAGGTGTATGTTGGAGTTCTAATTATGTAAGGATCTTTGTGATTCCTTATTACCACCATA
This sequence comes from Torreya grandis, assembly GCA_037957365.1. Lineage (NCBI taxonomy): Eukaryota > Viridiplantae > Streptophyta > Pinopsida > Cupressales > Taxaceae > Torreya > Torreya grandis. Next base: position 110,985 of record JARHVA010009224.1, on the reverse strand, counting down.
TGAATCTTATAGTGTCAAAATAATTGAGAGAGTTCTTTATTTATGCCTTAAAAGTTATTAACCTCTCAAAACATCTTCAAATACCACTATATCCACTATCATTTTACATACAATCTATAGGTAAGTGAAGGTGACTGTGTTACTAGGCTTAATGTGTTTTAATTTTGTAAATGACATATTCAACACACCATGGTGTTATAAGAGTGTCCAAAATTAATAAAAATTCTCCCCTTAATTAATTTTAAGTTAATATCTTCTATCATTGAACTTTACCACCTTTGTCACTGTCAAGACATACAAACAGTCTTCTAGTTACATATATGAGAGTAGTACTGTCATCAAATATCTATCCTAGGTGATTAGAGGTCCTTATCATTCCATAACCCATTTAAAATTAGACCATCTCATTTATTTGTGCTTGGATAACATTCATAACCTTGACAATATTGAATTCACATGAATGACATACCTACAGGCATGTAGAGGATAAAGGTTTCAACCTTGTGCTTGAAGTTTTGAATAAATTTAAGACATGACTATGAGATTAAATTATCATTTTCCATATTATTGTATCAACACATCAATCATGAAGAATAAATTTTAAACTCCTATAAATGCACATTCAGACCATTGAAATCACCTCAATTACTATACACAAAGACCATAGTCTATAATGGAGATATGTGACAATCTAAGACTTTTATGGATTACATGACTAATAAGAAGAATCTTTATGAGTTGAGAGGATATTAGGAGGTAATGGAAAAAATAATCAAATGCATTTGACCACCTGAATAACTTTTAGAACACATAAAACATAATAAATATGACAGTCACTTGCAGACATTGTACAAAAGAGAAATTTCTTTATAAATAACCATTTACACATGAAAACATAATTAATAAATATATGGAAGGAATTTATAGACATATTATAACCTATATCAACTATTTTCAAGTAGCCATGATCTCACACTTTGCACTAGAGTACTCTAAACTTAGCCTATAGAGTTTTGAGCCTCAAAAAGTAGTTTGGGATCTTAGTGATTGTTAATAAATATAAAACCACTAATCCAAATACCAATGCCATAAATATAAATACAATAAAGGCCCCAAACATTATAAAAAAAATTATCCCCAAACTCTACCTGTACAACCTGTATTATCTGCTTAAGTTAGCCTTCACTGGCTTATGAAGGGGATAGTGAGAGAGACAAGAAGAAATCTGAAACTATGGAACTTTAAACTTATTAAAAATATTTATCCTAACCTATATAATTCCAAAGTATGTTATATATTTGTTTTCACTTGCACATGACTTCAAGAGTCCATAGAAATTCCTATAACTCCTCAGACTAGTGTTGAAGTGCAAGATTCTGACTTTGTTCTAATTCTCTGATAAGTGTGGTAGTTTTGTAACTACTCCAAGATTCTTTGAAGGTGTATGGTATGTATTTTTATTTTTTGGAACTTGGAAACACATTAGAGTTAGCCAAAATCATTTTTTCATGTATTTTTAAACCTTCAAGCTAGCAAATGAACTTCATATATTGAAAAAATTCATGAAACATTATCAAAAGGTGTTTGACACATTAAATGACTTTAATTAACCCTTAATCACCTATGAAAAAACTTTACCAAGACTTATTTATTCATAACACCCCTAGGTCACTATATGACTAAAGCAAAATTTTACCTTAACTTCTCCAAATTAACATTAAACCATGTTAACAATGTTAAATAAAGACACTAGGGACCATATAGAGTATGAAATGACCATAAAACAATACCATGACAAGTTTTAATTTAGATGGGGTGGCCAAATTTGACTTGGAGTTAAATTTGGTCAACAGTCATTTCAAGGTCACATAGGTAATGGATATGCCCACTATTTTATCTCAGACTTGGCCCACTCCTTTGGTAAGGGGTAGTTATGATACTAAGAGACCTTTTTGGACTCAAATAATGAAACAAGCATTCTAGACCTCATGAAGGGACCTGTTGGATAGATATTTTGTATGCAGTCAAAATTACCTAGGCAGTCATGGGATTAAATCTCCTTCATTTAATGGTGAATCTCTCATGCAATTATGTCTATCTATTTCTAATTTATTACAACTTACATTTATTCACATAGTATGAAAATTATTTGAATTTAATTATAATTGGGGTTATTACTTTAATCACTTAGTTCATGACCCATAACAAAGGGATTTTTCAACAAGTAAGCAAATGGTTTTGGGAATGTGAATAGAGTTTTAGATAGATTGGAAAATGGAGAAAAGACTAGAATTATTGAGAAAGGAATGAAATAAGAGAGATGCACTTCATAATAAATATTTTTGTAGAGTTTAATGTATACATGCAAATAGATAAACATATAATTATGATAACCTCTTCAGTAAATCATCAAGAAATTAATGAATTCAATTTAGACAACTAGATAACACAAATTTTACCATTTTATATTCATATAATGCAAAAAAATATTCCCTTGGACACAAATTTCTCTAGAAAAAAAACTTCCTTCTTATTCACTTTTAAGAAAATTCATACAAAATTATCCAAATATCTAAACGTAAAGTTTTAGATTGCTTAACATTTCCCATACAATGGTTACAATTGCTTGCTTGAAAAAAGTATCATCCCCAATGACATAGGCCTACACTTATATTTATACTAAAACAAATGGAGAACACAAATAAGAGTTAAACTTTCCAATTCCCATGTGTTGCACAAAAAACTAAAGGCTATTGAGTGACATCTTCCTTGAAATTCTCCTATGTGGCATATAGTAGCTGATGACAAGTGGTGATGTTTTGTCTCCTTGTTTGGATTAAACACTAACTCCTTGCATGCTCCACAAAAGTATCTCTACTAATCTGATTTTATAAAATAACTTTAAGTAATGGCACTTTTGCTAAATTACTTAAGTCTTTTAATATTAGCAAGTAACTTTAATAAACATCTACACTTAAAAGTAATTTCTATTAACAAAGCTACTTTACAAATAGAATGAATATAATGGAATTAAGTATGAAGAAGAAAAAAGGAATTTGTTTGAAGGAAAATTAATAAAAATTATTCAACCTCCTCAACCTTAGGTCTACTTTTTTCTCTATACTTGATGTGTTGAGACATCATCAACTCTATTGTTACATCATCAAATTTGGTGATTGATTGTCTTTTTGCTCAAATCTTAGCATCTCCCTTTCTATATTATTTCTATAATATTTATTTGTTCAATTTTTGGATGCAATACCTTTATTTGATGTTGAAATTTGAATAACTCTTTAATAGAATTGGTAGTGAAAGGGGTTGTAGCTTTGTTCATTAATTTCTTGAATTGTTCATACAACTATTTGCATGTTCCTAAAATATCATTAGACCAATCACTAGTAAGACCAAAAAGGAAATCTTCTAGATTTAATTTTCATCATCAGCTTCCTCCTTTAAAGTCTTCATTTCTTCACATATCACTTCCAAAGTGTGCATGTAAAGAGACAAGAGATACTCCTCTTTTTTATGTTCTTTACAGATCCTTCTAGAGAAATATTTTATTCAATAAAAAAAATTCATTCAAACTACTTATTGTTTGCAAACTTTGTAGTTGTAATCTAACAATCCCATTTTCACTCTCAATTTATTTTATTATTACCTTCATCTCAGCTAACTTATTTACAATGTCAATATGAATACCTAGAACTTCAAGGAGGATATTCTAAACACTCTGATTCATATTTTCAATCCATTCATCAACTACCTTTACTTTATCATTTGTTTCCTCTAATTTAGTGGTCACTTGATACTCAATTGATTCTCTTGAAATAATAGATTATGGTGGAATATATATATATAGCAACATTGGCTATTATTTCACATAGTTATTGTAGACATCCAATTCCTAATACCATTCCTATTGAATTTATCGATCTTACTCTAATTTTACTCAAATGCACATTTGATGTCAAAATCCATAAAAAATGATAAATGGTTTAAACTCATAATTTACAAGTGCCAATTTAGGTCAAAGTATCCCTAAATAGGACAATGTAATTTATGGGTCAGCTAACTTTGATCGAGTCATTTTGAGGCAAAATGATGATTTCGTCTTTTGTGCTCTAGATCATTCTTTTCTCCTAAATTCATTGGTATATGTCACATACCTTTGTTATTTAGTATTAACAACATGCTAAATGGGAATATAGATCTAATGCATCTAACATCACCTTCCACTTCCTGTCTAGTCAAATTACAACCCAATAATAAGACTTTCTAACCATATTGATTAATTGTGCACCAATTTCTAAAGAAATGCACTAAACTTGATTAAACTTACTTAAGCTAATTAATCCAATTTAAGATATTAAGTAAGAATTACATAGATATTTTTTAATATCTCATTATTGTAAATTGATTTTGAATATCTACATCACCTAGTGACATCATCTATGGGGTGGCATCCATCAAGTCATAAATGCATAAAATATCAAGATTATGGGTCACCCATGCCTAGTTAATTCCTCTCATACCTATTTAATGCTTATTTATCTTGAAGATATTTATGATTTTAATTTCAAATATTAGGATTATCCATGGCCACACATCTTACTCTTAAGATGGATGGTCATGGCTGATTTTGACCAATCTCAAAAATCTATAAATAGAGAGGACATGGACATGAATTTTATGCTTGAATATTAAAAAGTTATAATGTTAATTTATTTCCATAATCCTTTGAATTTTATCATTGATTTTTTTTACAAGCTTCATTTATAGGATAGTTTAGTGATTTGGAATGATGAGCCTTGGTTTTATGGAGTGTTCTTGAGACATTGGAGGAGTTTGCCACCTTTTTTGACAAAGACAAGGATGCTTGATCAAGGGAGAACATGATTTTGAGACACATGGGTATGATGAATCTATTTTGGAACATAATATTTTGATTTTTTCTTTCATTTTGTTTTTTTATATCCTTTGTAATTCCCATAAGAATAGATAGTCTTAGTTAGTTTTTTATGTATTTTTCATTATTTATGGACCAATGTTTGACTAACTTGATTTGTAATTCTCTCTACATCTTGCCATGCCTAGTGAGACAACATGTATCCTACACATGAGAAGATCATTTTACAAATTTAAAATCTTCATTTGGATCATTAAAACTCTTAAAAATTGATTTTCTAACTTTGTTTTGTTGTTTTTGTTTACCATAGGTTTACACAGTAACTGAGGTCAACTACTAAAACTAACATCGGTTGGATATTTGTCATTACTCACATTGGTATAATTGATGTTGGTTGGAAAACTATCACTGATTATCAAATGCAAATGTCATCGATTATATAACTGACATCGGTCACTATGTTTTTCTTAAAACATAGACCTGAGAGCTCATTTTTTTAAGTTCATTATTTCAAACCTAAAAGAGATTCAAGGCTAAAAGGCATGATAATGTTTATGTTGTATGAAAAATCATGACATTTACTAAAAAAAAAAATTTAGATCACCTTTTTCATGCTTAAAAATCAATTAGGAACCTTGTTTTGGTGTTTAAGAAAAAATTAGATGTTTATGGTGAATGTTTTCAAAGTTTGCAACTAAGACCAAGGGGTCAAATGAACACCACCTCATTTTCCATTTGGGATTAAAAAATTAACTCACCTTTCCAAGATTTTTGTGTTTATTTAGTTGTTAAGAGAGATGTCATGTGTATGCTCTTCCATTTGTCCCCTTTAGGGAACCCTTGGAATCAAAAGCACCATTCTTATTACAAGTAGCCTAGTCCAAGGCTTAGAAATAATGTCATCTAAATTACTCCAAAAAAACTCATTAAATTTTGGGTGATCTTGAAAATGACACTAAAGTCTTTCTATTTTATGATTTCTTTATTTTTATGCAAACTTGGATTGCAAGGGGGATGTCATTACCTCCCAAGATTTCTTTAGGGAAGCTTTGACCCAGTGTTTCATCTCTTAGAATTAACTTAATTTGGTTCCTAATTAGAGTTGCACATGGGACATATCTACATTTGGACATCACACTAAACTGAGCAAAAAATAGGATGTAGTGGTTTTAAAAAGGACTAGACCTTTTTATAACTAGCCAATGCTACCGACACCTAATTTTTGTGCTTATCTTTTACATCATTTAATGTGAAAGTCATTGTACAATTTATTCCCCTAGAATGATCAAAAACTTGCTAGTTTATTAGACCCCTCTCTCCCATACCTTATCAATTTAGACTTAAGATGTTTATTTTTTGTCATTATCTTACTTGGTCTTGATTTTCATCTAAAACTTCTTGTTAACTCATTGAGCTTAACGAAATCACATTATTCTCAATTTTCTTGAGCAAGGGAGGTGTTACACTATCCAATTGGAAAATTCATCTTTTCCTTGTTCAAATTATTATAAATTTTTTTGTGTCATGTCATCCACTTTGGTATAGTCATGATACCCAATTTAGTCTATAAATTTCATCCAATTTATTTAAATCCTTCATTTACAATCCACATTTGAAATTGAACCTTTCTGAGTTATAAGGGTTGGTGTGTCAAAGTGAGTTCACCATTTGCACACTAAGCTTGTTCTAACTTGGGTTCAATTTTCCATTTGGATTGAAGGTCATTTATTAAGACTCAAAATCACATTATCATCTTGGTGGACTCAAGTCATCTTGCATATCTCTCACACTTTGAGTCCTAGCACATATTTTATTTTATTGGAATCATGTGGTGACGTTGTTCTACCTATTTGGTCATATATTTATACTTATGGATTCGTGTTTGTTTTTACATCTTGAGTTCCTTAGTCTATTTTATCTTGTTCATAATATAGAGAGATTTCCTCTAAACTTCTAGGGTCAACTTGTCAAAGTTGAAACTAGATTTTATAGTGTAGGTGTATCACAAAGATCTAGGTTTTGGTGTATTAGTTTTTACCTTGGGTCTTTAAGCTACCTTACCCTCTTCTGATCTATATGATTTCAACCTTACCAAAGGTTTATCAAACTCCTGAACCAAATCTTCTAAATTGTGCATGGTTTCAAACCACCCTCCCTTATAGTCTCATTGGTACCTTGGTTATTTGTTTAAAAGAGAGCCAAATAATACTTTAATTGGTTGCCAAACATTGGTCCAAAGTTAATCAAACACACAAAACAACTCTTTAGACATGACTCAAAGGTTCACTCATAGTGGGGCATCTTATGGCCTTAGTTATGAAGATGATCAATTTTATGATGGTCAAGATAACCTCATTATTTTTTATGATATCCCTATAATAGTAGGATCTGAAGATGATTACAATGAATATCAACCCCAAGAAGATAAATATGAAGTCCTTCTTAGATTGATATAATTATGTGTTAGACTACCTTTTGAATTTATTACATAACAATTGCATACCTTAGTTGGATAAGGAGAATAATGATGACAAGAACAAGATTTTGCATGAATAGACATAACTTCTTCCTCTAATAAAGGAAAATAAATACAAACAAAGTCAAAACCCACAAATCCATATCTTCTAGCTAAGATCAATAGAATAAGTCAATGATATGCAAATAAAATTATCATAGACTGAACTGACTCCCTAGTCACAACTTTAATTCCCAATGATGCTTTGAAATAATAAGGAAATGTGGTTGAAAGTATGAAACAAATACTAGATGAAGACATTACCATAGTGGATTAAGGCAATCTAAATGAATAGTTCAAGTCATAAGAGACCTTACAGAGTGTTCTATTTGACATCAAACATACATTTTTTTAATAATCAATAACCTCTTATTACTTTACAAACTCAAAAACCCAAACATTCAATTTGAATTGAGGAAATCCCTCAAGATAATCTGGCTAGTTCTTTTCAACCAACACAAAAATTGGTAAATAAACATAGAAATTTCCAAAATCAACAAAGTATAAAACATCCAAATTCAGGGAATGTTTTAAAATCTAAGAATCAATGGCCTATATTCTCAACTCAATGATCAAATCAAAACTAGTTCATTGATCAAAAGGTATACACTCCCTATAGATACACACAAAACTAGGGGAAAATTCCACCCCAATAGCAAAAAAACTAGGGGTACATTTCACCCCAACAAAAACAAAAATAGGGGTGCATTCCACCCCAATAATAATGAAACCATGGGCACATTCCACCCTAGAAACATTTTATTCAATCTAAAAATACACCAAACATGCAAGAATATAATTCTATGAAGGAAATTGTTTAACTATTGGAGATGAATAATAGATTCAAAAAGTATAACTTTGATGAGATATGCCCATATCCATTTGATTTATCTATTCTCCAAGACCCCTTTTTACCTTATTTTGAGGAACCTAAATTTAAAAAGTACAAAGGAAAAGGAGATCCATGTGAGCACATATAGGCATTCTTCATCTTATGTCAAGAGGTTGCTTATAGTAGCGAGTACTTACTATAACTATTTTCATGAAGTTTAGCATGACAAGTTCTTGATTGGATACTTAAACTACCCAAGGGATCAGTTATAGATTGGAATGACTTATAATAAAAGTTCATTAACCATTTCTCATATAACATAGAACATGAATTAACCATTATTGACTTATGCAAATCCAAGCAACATGATGGTGAAAGTTTCACTACATATCTGCAAAGGTGGAGAGCATTGGTAGGCTGATTTCAACATAATTTTCTAGACAAATAGTTGGCTGATATCTTTGTATAGAATTTGCATCCTAAAATTGTGCATAATCTAAGGTTAGCTTGTGTTAACTCAATTGAATAAATTATTAACAAAGGAGTATAGATTTAGAAGGCTCTTATTTTTAAGGTCCTTGTTAAGATTTTTGTGCAAAGTCAAGTTTCTAATCAGACTAAATCACTGGTTCAAATAATTATGCAAGATAAGCCTAAAGGATTTAGAAAAAAACAAGAACATGGTTGGAAATGGGGAGACTAAAACAAGACATGTACAAATAGTACATGTTATGCCTCCTCTAAATGTATAATTAACTCCCCCAAATCCACTAACTACTTTGTATAGACAACCTCCATGAAGGACATTTCATAACAATTTTAGAGTCTTTAGCAAGTTAGGATAATCTGTTGAAATAGTGTTACAAAAGATCATTGCAACTAATATAATTGTATGGTCAGTATCAAGGCCATTTCCTCAAGATCAACCAAAACTAGATTGGTACAAAAAGAATGAATGGTGTAACTCTCATCATGTTGTTGGTCACAGTGCACATAATTACATTCAATTAAAACATATTATTGAGGACTTTATAGAAAGTGGTGAACTAGAAATTAAGTTGGCCCCTAATCATGACACAAATCATGATATAGAAATCTACAAAGACCCCTTTCCTCAACATGATCCACCACCACCAAGAAACAATCAAAATGGTCACAATTAAGGACATAGATAAAATTAGAACCAAAAACAAGTTAAAAATCATAATGAACATAATCAAGATCATAATGCCCATACTAATAATGTGGCTTATAATAATGTACCTTATGAATATAATAATACTATGGGATGCATTTCTGTAACCCACATTACCACTGTTACTATAAAACTACATGGCTAATCTTGTGTTCTTCATAACATGGGACCCATCATTATAGGGTCAGTACCCTCTCCTCATAGTAATACCATGTTAGGTTCACATCATTATGTTGCTACTCCATTCACATGGGTTACTGATCTTGAACAATAACACCATTCTTCTAATTATAAAGGCTCTTCATTGACCCAAAATTGTAGAAATGTAGTTAGTCATCCATGATCACCATCTAAGGCCCTTTTCCTTCCTCTTCTAATTAAAATAAATCCTTGCCACCTCTAGGTTGTGCAGTCATAACTAGGTGCCCATGAGTTACCATCCAGGGCGCTTCACCCACTTCTTCCATAAAACCCAATGAGAACATTATGATAACAATTCCAAAGCTAAATACTATCCCAACAAAGACTAAAATAGATCAATCCATAATTCAAAGGCCTTATAGTCTACCATATCAATTAGATAAAACCCTTACACAAATTTACATATTAAAACTCTTATAGACATTTAATGTCCATATAACCATCTTCAACAAACTTTTGCAAGAGTCTATTGTGCCTAATGATATAAACCTTGATTAGTTCCATAACCTAGTTGGACACTTGTCTTCATTTTGGAAAATCACATTTGATCAAAAAGACATGTCCACCCTCAGCCCAAACCATAATAATCCACTATACATTGAGATAATCATTATGGATCACAAGATCAAGTGGCTTCTTACAGATAATGGTTCAGGGCTAAGCATTATATCTCTTAAATTGGTAGAATGATTGGGCTACATGGATAAAGACATTTAGCTAGAAATATTACAATCAAGGCTTATGATAACATTGACAGGGAGTCATTTGGTACAATTTAGTTGTCAGTCATGGTTGGGTTTATTTCTCATCACACATTATTTTATATTGTGTATATTGAGCTTCCTTATAATATAATTATTGGTCATCCTTAGATCCATGAAGTATAGGTGATTCCATCTACTCTTCACCAATGCCTTAAGTTTCCCCATGATGGGATCAAGGTTACTATTCCCATTGATTAGTAGCCATATCAATACTAAAAACTATTGATGTAGTGGATTACACTCGGGGCAAGGAGGATGAGCTCTTGCCTTCCACACACAACAATGGAAAGTCCCCTCTCACCTGTGGGACTAGCGAAGCTGGAGGGGAGAGTCTCTAGGTAAGGGCTAGCTCCCTTTGATGCATCTAATTTGTTCTATTAAGTGCTAGCATATATATATAATGGGGGGATGAAAAGGGAGAAAGATTGCAAGAAAACAAACTACTCTAAAGGAGGTGATGCACCAAAATGATTCGACCTTCTCACACTCACACTAGAAATCAGACAAACACATACGTACACTTCAAGATGGCAAAAGGACTAGGTTATAGGAACCTAATAGGGAGTCCTTAATGGAACACACAGAAAATAGAAACTCACCAAAGGTGCTATAGAAAGGCACACTGTATAGTAACTTCTTCTGTCTCTACACTTCTAAGTACAACTCTCCTTGTTACCTGCAAAATGACACCTTATAGACACTAGGTGTGTTGGTGTTAACCTATAAAATCATTAAGAAGCAATGACTAAACACGGACTAACACTCAAACACATATAGAGATATCCAACCAACATAGAGGTAAAAATGTGTTTATTGATTTCAAGTGAAAAATTTGCTAGGGCTCTGCCTTACAAAAGTGGAAGATGTTTCTCAAAATGACAAGTCTCCAATATATGGAGGAAGGAAAAGGGCCTTTTGGCACCTCTTTTACAAATGTCCCATATGCGTTCTAGTCATTGGGAAGAGCAGGCCACTCAAACGTAAATGTTGTGTCTGCCCTGGCTCTAACTTCAGGCCTTTTTTGACATAGGCTGTGTCATTTCCCCATTAACTGAGGCTACTCCTTGAAGGCACCTACACAATTTGTCTACTCATAAATGTGAAATAAAAAATGGGTCACACAGTTGGCCACTTGCACCTTCTAATGGTCAATTCATAGACACTGTATCACCTACTGGAGTAACTTCTTGAAATGATGCCTCCCTTCACCACTTGGACCATTTGCCTTCTCCTACACTTAGAACATTTATCTTTTCACTGCCTTATCTCTTTCTAGCTCCTTTGGCCCTCGGGGCTATTTCTGGGTAGGTCACTACATTCCTTTAGCTCCTTTCATGGTTGGCACTTAGGCATTTAAAAACCAACAGGTTTTTTACTAGCTTAAATTTGATGGATTTTGAGACATCACTGTCCTCAACAAAAGTCTATCAGGTCTTTTTTATGGGTCCTTTTCCCATAGGTTTCTTGCCTTTCTTGGTCAGGCTCTTCCTTCAGCTGCCCACTTTACCCTTCTCTATAGACTCCCTTCTTGGCACCTTCTCAAAGGGAAGGTGGCCCTTCGACATTTGGAAAGTGTCCCTTCATTTTGGCTGAGAGCCCTTTGTAAGGGAACATACCATTTAGGTGGGCTTCTTCCTTCGGTCTCCTTGGCTGTAGCCTTTCAATGAAAATCTTCAGACTTTTATCCAAAGGAAATCCTTCAGACAAAAAGTTTGAAATAATTCTAACTTTAAAAGAAAACCACAAAAATGCCCCCTTCAGTTGCCTTTGAAACTCTAACTACCCTCTGCAAGGGCTTTTGGACCTTGAACTGCCCTTCAGCTTTGGGACACACCCTTGAACCAAGCCGTTGAACCAATCCATTGAACAAAAATTGGTTTAATGGTTCAATAGTTCAATTAGTCTAACACTACATGCTGAGCCCGTTGAACCAAGTTGATGAACTTGCCGATGAACTGATTGCACTGAACTAAGGCTTTGAACCAATTTGTTAAACCAAAATATGGTTCAACACTATGCGCTAAGCCCCTCTAAACTATTCACTGAGTCCTTTTCTTAAACCATCCATTGAATCAAAGCAATTGAACCAAAGTGTTGATCCAAAGTCTTGAACTAAAGCCTTTGAACCAAAATGTTGAACTAACCCATTAAACCGGTTTAACGGTTCAACGGTTCAAGTGACTGTTGAGCCAAGGACATTAAACTCTTTGTTAAACCAAGCGATGAACTTGAAGATTGAACCAAGGCCTGAAAATGAAGTGATGAACTTGAAATGATGAGCTAAGGCTTGAAAATGAAGTGATGAACTTGAAACGATGAGCCAAGGCTTGAACCAATGCTGATTGAACTACCGATTGAACTGGTCTATTGAACTAAACCATTAAACTAGTCCATTGAACCAATTCAATAGTTCAACACTGCACACTAAGTCAAGTCCTTGAACTAAATGTTGAACCTGAAGCCACTTGAACTTTTTGTTGAACTTTATTGATGAACTAAGTGCTAAACTTAGCTGATCAAACCAAAGCCAATTGAACTCAAGATTAAACCAAGGCTTGAACCAAACCATTGAACCAATCCATTGAACTTTGCTGATTGAACTCTGCATTAAACCAAAGAATTGAACTAAAGTGTTGAACTTATTCAATGGTTTAATGTTTCAAATATGCCAACTTTCTTTGTGAATTTCTTCAGACAAAAATCTGAAGAAGCTTTGTAAAATCTTGCCCTCTTTGACTAGTTCTCCAACCATCAAAAGAAAACCTATAGAGATTGTAGATATGGACCTACAGAGTCCATAGAAATGGACCTGCAGAGTCCATAGAAAACCAAGCTCTACAAAGTCCATAGAAATAGACATATAGAGTCTGTAGAAATCACTAGATTCATGCAAAATCAAAAATGAATTGGCCTAGAATAGCAGGGGAAGAAGGGGACCGATTTTTGGCTTATTGGGCAAAAATGGTCAACAAATTGATGACTCCCAGGGGAAGCATGCCTACTATGCTTAGAGACCAATTTCCTTGTAGTCCTTTTGGCATGGAGTTAGATACAAATTTGAAGAAAGGTTAATAACATCCCCAAAAGATCCAAGAATCAAACATGGAGCTTTACCTTAAAGGAAATGAAAACACACACAAGGCTAAGAAAAATACTAACATGTGCATAAAGCACTTAAGAAAAGCAAGAGAAAAAACAAGGGAAAATATATACATGATGAAAAGAGACTCAGTGGCATTGCTTTAAATGTATCCCATTAACTGGGATATACATTTCTTCACCATCTAAGTTGGAGATTTAGAATGCATTATGTTGCTTGCACTTAGTGATTATGTATGGGCCGCTCCATAGGGTGTCAAACTTTGCATGCTTTCTAGGCTTAGCTTAGTCTTCATCCCATTTCAAGATAATGTCTCCTTCAGAGAAACATTTTGATGAAGATTTCTTGTTGAAGTGTCTCTTCACTTGATGTTGGCAGTTAGTCATAGAAGCCATAGCTTGGTCCCTTTCCTCTTGGAGTTCCATCAGCTTGCATAATTTGACCTCCATGTTATTTCCTTCTTCTAATTGTAGCTGGTGAGCAAGGTCCAAGGCTAGAAATTCAAGTGAAATAGGGAGCCTAGTTTCCTTTCCATAGATCAGCATGTATGGTGAGTTGCCAATTGCCCTCTTCGGGATGACCCTATCTGCCCACAGGGCTATTTTCAACTTGGCATGCCAAGTCCTCTGATTTTCTTCCATGGTCCTCTTGATGATCTTGATCAAGTTTTTGTTGGTGGACTCAGCCAACCCATTCCCCTATGGGTAATAATTAGATGAAGTGCTAAGATATATACCATATTTTAGTGCCCATTCACTTATTTTGGTTCCCAAAAAAGCCAATGCATTATCTGAGATTATAGTTATTAGAACTCCAAACCTTGCCACTAGGTCCTCATAAAAATCCAAGACCGCACTTTCATTGGCCTCCTTCAGAGCAACAGCCTCTACCCATCTCATCAATTAGTCTGTGGTGGTTAGGACCCACTTGTGTCCCACACTGGAGGGATGGTTAATCATCCCTATGAAGTCCAGGCCCCACTGCATGAATGGCTACTCCACCTAAATAGGTTGTAAAGGCATGACAGCCAACCATTACTTCCCATCAAAAAGTGTGCACTTCTAGCACTTTCTTACATAGGCATGGTGTCCCTAAAAAGAATAGGCTAGAAATATCTAGCTCTCATTATCGTTTCTACAGTAGCCCTAGGAGCAAAATGACCACCTGCTGGCCCATCATGGAACTCAAACAGCTCCTTGTCAGCCTGATTTGAGTCTATGCATCTTAGAGAGACCCCTGAGAGATCCTTCCTAAACAATACTCCATCAACTAGGACATAAGGGAGAGACTGGAGCCTAAAGTACCTTCTTTTGGTCCTATCAAGACCCTGTGGGTACTCATCAGTGAGAAGAAAATGCCTCAGGTCTGATGTCTAATCCTTCATGATGGCTGGTTTTTTTGCTATAGCTGCATCATGAATTAGTAAGCTATCTTCCCTTTTTTGTTTGAAGTCTACATTAAGGTGTTCACACAAGCCTCTTCCCCTCACCAGGTTGGTGATCTTGATGTCTATGTCATACTCCACCACCTTGGTGATCCACCCCACTCTCTTTTCATTTAGGTCTCGATTGGTCAAGAAATCCTTGATGCGAGGGTGTGGAACCATGAGGTAAATCCTGCTGTTGGACAGCATATGCCTAAATTTATTTAGGCTTTGTACTATTGCTAGGACTTGCTTCTCTATATATGTGTATCTAACTTCAAAATCCTTTAAACCCTGGCTAAAAAATGCAAGTGGTTATTCAAGGTCATCACCATTTGCTTGGGTAAGCATGGCGGAGATTACCTCTTCATTGCCAAAAGTGTAGAGGTTGAAATCTTTGTTGAAGTCAGGGTTGACCAAAGTAGGAGCCCAAGTTATGGCTTGCTTTATGGCTTCAAAGTTGTCCTTCCTTTATGTTTTCCACTTAAACTCCTCACCCTTCCTCAGCATAGAGGTCACTGGCTTGATTATCTCTGTGAAATTCAAGATGAATCTCTAAATGAAATTTATCCTACCAAAGAAGCTCTACAGGCATTTCTTGTGCTTAGGTAGGGACATCTCCTAGATAAAACAAACTTTCTCAGGGTCAATGGATAAGCCCTCCTTGGACACAATGCGGCCAAGGAGTTTCTCCTCGTGAATAATAAACACACATTTCTTCGGGTTGAGAGAGATGCCAAACTCTCTACACCTCTCAAAGATTTGCCTGAGGTGTTTCATGTGTTGGCTCACTTCCTTGGAGAATACCATCACATCATCAAGGTATACCAGCACATTCTTGTTTATCAAGCCTAAAAAAACCATGTCCATGGCTCATTGAAAGGTAGCACCAACATTAGATAGCCTAAATGGCATCTTCTTGTAGGAAAACATTCTCCATTTAGTAGTGAAGGCTATTTTGTGCTGGTCATAGCCTTGCACTAGAATCTAATTATACCTTGAATATCCATCTAAGAGGGAGAAACACTTGCTACCTATTACCTTATGAAGGATCTGCTCCATGCTCGAGAGAGGGTAATGGTCTTTCAAAGAGACTTTATTAAGTTCTCTAAAATCAACACATGGCCTAATCTCCCCATTCTTCTTTCTAATAGGAATAAGATTGGCCAGCCAAGAGGAATGTTCGATTGGAAATATAATCCTAGACTCAATCAATTTGGCCAGTTCCCTCTACATGAGAGGCTCAATCCTTGGGTTGAAAGGTATCTACTTCTATGCGATTGGCTTGGCACCTTCTAATTTGATGGTGTGTTGAGTGAGTCTTGGGTCGAATCCCTTCAAATCATTATAATCCCAAGTGAAAACATTCGCAAACTCCTGACACAACAAAATGAAAGTCTACCTTTCTTGAATTGTGTAAACTTTTCCAAGTGCAAACAACTTATCCTTGAAGATCTCAACCTTCTCATAATTCTCCTCCTTAGTTGTGATGCATGCTTTTTCACTTCTCAATTGGTCATCTCCATTGAAGATACTCTCTAGAGTGACCAAACCTTTAGGGAGCTTATTGTTCTTCAGTTGAACAATCTAGTTTCCATATTGTTATTTCAACTTTGTCTAGTTATTTGTAACGAACTCAGCTTCTTCCTACAAGAAGAATGCTATTTTTTGGTCATTGTTGAAGACTTGACAGTTTGTAATGTTTTTAGGGATAGAGGGCTGAACTACCACCTTCAAGTAGTGTGAACTGTAGTCTTGGCTTATCTCCCTAGAAACATCAAACTGAGCACCAATTGCTGCTAGCCTATTCACTTGTTCATTTTGCTCTCTAGGAATGGAGGGGATATTGAAAGTAAGAAAATCTTCCACCAATTCCTAGACCCTATGCTTGTAATACATCAACAAAGAATTTTTTGTCAGATTCTAGCCTCTCACCTGATTTACAATCAGCTCAATGTCACCCAAAACTTGCAACTCCTTGATTCCTCTTTTCCTTGCCCATTTTAGACCATGGATTATGGACTCATATTTTGCAACATTGCTTATGCAATAAAATTAGAAATAGAAGGATGAAAAGTATCTCTCCTTCGAAGGGGAGACTAACATCGCTCCACCACCAGCTCCCAACCTACTTCTAGAACCATCAAAGTACAGTTGCCATAGACCTAGGTCCTCTTGGCTTGCCTTCATTATATTTGGTATGAAGGTACCCTCTTCATGTATGCATTAGAATCCAAGGCCTGCCTCCTCTATAAACTTGTAAGGTTCATGCTCGAAGTTATCACTTCCCGATTCATCCAAGAGTAGGTATGTAACTCCTTCAAGAGTAGAGGATAGAGATTGGTCTATTTGGGATTCTTCTAGGTTGATAATGGCATAGCTGACTTTTGCTACATTGAGTGAATATGGTTCTAGATGGTCCTTATGGAGTGGCTCAAATTAAATCTTCACCTTGGTCCCATACTTGGTTCTAAGAACTAGATAGGACCAATTTGTTTCTAGATAGCCACCTATCTTGGATGTGAAGTCCCTAGATAAGCAAATGGTGAAATAAGGAGGAACATCTGCCACTATTATATCATGGGGAACTGAGAAAGTCAGGCAAGCATGTAATGTCAAGCTCAAACCCCTCATTATCCCAACTATATTTACAGGTGTCCCATCTATCTCTAGGACTCCCTTATTCATCTCTTCATATTTCAGTCCCAGCTTGTTAGCAATACACTTGGGCATTACTGAGGTACTAACCCCACTGTCAATGATGCAATTGTGCACCAAGAAATCTCCTATGACTAAGGACACATATAAAGGGGAATTTTCTCTTATTTTTTGACTTGTCTTGAGGTGGAAGGTTTTCCATTCATCACCAAGATATTATCAGTCCTTGTTGGGACAACTTGTCAATCTAGCTCATGCAATTCCCTTTGTAGCATGTCCTTTTATCCTAATAGAGACAATGAATCCCATAAGGAGATATTCATATGCATCTTCTTCATCTAGTCCACCACATTTACTTGAGGACTACCTCCCTTCAAGCTTTCTTTGGGGCTAATTCCAACTTGAGGTGCAGGCTGAGGGGCTGAAGGTACAAATGGTAGTCTAAAGTTTGGGACCCTTTGATTTTCTTATGATGAGGAAGGCATTGCTGATGTTTGTGTAGTAGCTTGAGTTTCTCCTATTGCTCTCCTTTTAAATCTTGTGTTGGCTACAACACAGTCAACCTGATTGTCTACAGCACCCACATAATTGATTGCACAAAACTCACCTTCCAAGTGGTTCATAAGAGTAGAGTCAAGCTGACTCTAACTATTGCTTGTGCTGGGTTGCATTAGAGCCTCGAAGACCTAGGGGTGAGTGGCTACTTAATTGTCTACATTTGGGTAATAACTCATCTTCTCATTTGTAAAAATAGACTATTCTTGACCATATCCCATGGTTAAATAACGTGGTTGTTCCTGTACTAGAATTTTTTGAATGGGCACCATGAGGTTAGATGATGAAGGGCGGCCTAGGTTGTAGCCTTGAAATTGTCTAGTATGAGCAAGTTGACCCTGTCCTTGATTGTAGTTTTGGAAAGGGGGTCTATGGGCTTGACCATAATGCTGGTATCCTTGATTTGGTTTGTTGCTTTAAGCTTGTTGCCTTTTAAGAGCTAAAAGTTCATTTGACATACTCTGTAATAGACTCTTAACTTCATGAAGCTCATTAGATGGAGCAGCAGGTGGTTTCTCTATGCTAGGTAGAGGAGCTAATGTGGGAGTAGCAGTTTGAATTGGAGTTAACATTTTTGGGAAAAGTGGCATATGGGGTCTAGGGGCTATTTTCCCAGCTTGTACTAAGCAATTTTTAGCTGCTATGGCTATGTCATAGGTAGCAGGTAGTACATGCCCTCCCATGGATTGTATCATCATAGAAATATCACTATTTAATGCTCTTAAATAATATAGGAAAGCATAGCTAGCAATCAGTCTTACTAGAACGAGGATTCTATCCCATGTCTCCTAAAATTGCATATTGAAATCTTGCATATATTCATGTGGGGCTCTCTTCATGGTAGTCAGCTACTCAGCAAGTGAGAGGTGGTCACTCTTTTCTCCAAAATAGTCTGTCAAGTGAGTACCTAATTCATTCCAAGAACTGATTGAATTTATAGCCAAAGTCCCATATTAGTCAAGAGTTTTGCCCTTAAGAGATAGTGCCAATAATTTGATTGTGATATTTTCCTCTATGACATTGTGAATATTACAAAGATTAGAAATATTTCTAATGTGCTCGATGACTATAATGGGCCCCTCTCCATTGAAAGAAGGCACATTTTTAGGGATGCTCCTAGGATCGGGTCATAACATGGGAGATTCAAGGGGCTCCGACCATGAAAAGCTATAAAGGGTAATGATATAGCTGGGATGGGATGTAACTATGGCCTTGCTATGTATGTGTTCCTTATAATACATCTAGGAGGGTGGTTTATTAAATAAGGATGGGTCTTCTCAAATCTCAATCTTTTTTCTGAGTTTAAAGATAACAAAATTAAAAGGGACACCTTTAGAAGTAGACTATGTGGTGACTTTAGGCATAGGAAGTCAGACTGGTCTTTGATTAGGAAATGAATTTCTTACTAGTGGAGTCACCAGATGCTAAAAATAGTTGATTTTTTGTAACAGGACCAGCATCAATCCTGAAACCTTATTGAGTGTAAGACTGTGTCCCATTGGGCATGCCAAAAATGTTGAACCAAAGTATTGAACTGAAGCATTGAACTGGTTCAATGGTTCAAAGATGCCAACTTTCTTTGTGAATTTCTTTAGATGAAAATCTAAAGAAGCTTTGTAAAATCTTGCCCTCTTTGACTGGTTCTTTAACTGTCGAAAGAAAACCTATAGAGTTCATAGAAATGGACCTACAGAGTCTGTAGAAATGGACCTGTAGAGTCTGTAGAAAACCAAGCTCTATAGAGTCCATAGAAATTTCCAAATTCATGGAAAATAAAAATTGAATTGGCCTAGACTAACAGGGGAAGAAGGGGACCGATTTTTTGCCTATTGGGCAAAAATGGTCAACACAAACATCTTGAAGTAGAGTTTCATAATTGTAAATATTTCCCAGGTTCTACATTCATTACAAAGAAGAATAAAGCCATCATTTTTCATCCATCTCCATCTAATTATATAGACCCTAGTAATCTAGCCTTCACTTTAGCTAATCCATTTCCTATAGCTATATCTAGGTAGGTTATTATAAAAGATGTAGGCATTTCCACATACCATCTAAAGGACATCCTCCATATTGAAAAATAACAAAATTTCTTAAAACATTTGGTAAGCCTAAAACTTCTTAGACTCCTAAAAAACCTAATCAGATTTGGTAACCAAAGAAGAAACAACCAAAACCTCATGTGGTTTTTGCACCTGTAATTACACCAAAGAAAGATTGAGAGGCTTTTATCGAGGGAGATTGGTTATGTTCTAAAGGCCTTACTAATTTTTTTTATAATTTAAAGTATCCTATCCCTCATAGGATAATGGATCATCTTGACTATATAGGGAAAGGCCTTGACCCACAAGTGTAAGGAATTTTAGAACCCTTATCAACTAGAGTTATTAATTGGAATCATGGTCTTATAGTTAAACCATCAAAGGATGACCTCATGACATTTGATAATGACTCTTCTAAATTAACTAGTAATGAGACTCTTAACAACAACACAATATCCCATTATAGCCTTTTTGATGAGATTGCTAACTCAAATTTATTTGATTCAAATGACATATTGACCATAATTCCTATTGGAGCTTCCCATCTTGAAGTAAAAACCCATCCTAGTGGTGCTTCCCTTCTTGAAGTAGGACATTATATCCTTACCATTGGTGCTTCTTGTCCTAAAATAAATCCTCACTATAACCTATACCTTTGCCATTTTAAACTCATAGATTGGGACCAACAAAATTTGGTCATATGCCTCGATGAGTTTCAAAATGAAGAATCAATTATAGAATACATGGGCCTATGAGATGAATTCCCCATTGGGGATCATAAGCAAGGTTTTAATTTTTCATTATATCCTTCTACCTAATTTTGAGATTAGGCAAACTTTCTTGGTCATAATAAAGAACAAACATTTATATCTTTAGGTGAAAACCTCTTTGAGGCACTTGTCGATCAGGGAAAAACTAAATAAAAAGATAAACTTTTGAGTGAAAACTTATTTCAAGCACTCCCAATTGGGAAATTTTGCTCATCCCCTTAGGACATAAAAAAGTCCATCTAGCCTATGTTTCATAGCTAATACAAGCATCTTTTTAGAACAACATCAAATATTTGAGCATCTTACTCTTGAATTTCTAAATGTTTTTACCAATTGGCCTTTACTTGAGAAGGTAGATTTTGATTCTTCATATTATCCAGATATTTGGGAGGAATAAAAAGAAGATATAACAAAATAAAATGATCATGACCATACATTACCTATAATTATAGAAGATAGATCCACACTCCTTATGGAGAGCATAATAGAAGTAAATTTGGGAACCCATGAAGATCCCAAAATTGTTTATCTTAGAGTTTCCCTTACTAAAATAGAATGTGAAAATATTATATCCATTCTTAATGATTATATAGACATCATTTCATGGGCATACTCAGGCATGTCAGGCTTGGACCTAGATTTAGTTGTGCATCATCTTGTTGTTCACCCTGGTGCTAAACCAATCAAGCAAAAATTAAGAAAGATGCATCCATGAATCACCCTTTTGGTTAAGGCCAAGATGGAAAAGTTGTTAGGAACCAATTTTATTATACCACTAGACTACTTTGAATGGGTTTATAACATATTATTAGTGATTAAAAATACCCTAGACATACGTATTTGTACTGATTTTTGTGATATCAATAAAGCATGCCTAAAAGATTATTTTTCTCTACCCAACATCGACATGATCATTGACTTAAATACTAGTTATGAGATGTTATCCTTAATGGATAGATTTTTTGCTTACAATCAGATCAAGATAGCCCCTAAATATTAGCATAAAACCATGTTCACCACTCTATGGGGGACATTTTATTACCAAGTCATGTCATTTGGTTTGAAGAATGCTAGATCCACATATCATTATGCAATGACTATCATTTTCCATGACATGATACATGACATTATCAAAGACTATGTTGATGATATACTAGCAAAATCAAGAACAAGAGCTGGACATCCTAACATTCTATGAAGAATATATAAGAGGCTTCATGAATATAAAGTCTACTTGAATCTTAAGAAATGTGTCTTTGGAGTCACATCATGAAAATTGGTAGGGTTAATTTTATCACAATGAGGGATTTAATTCAACCTTGCAAAGTTCAATTCTATTATAGAAATGCATCCATTAGATAATATTCAATAGTTGCAAGGTCTATAAGGAGAGATATAGTCTATATGCAGGTTTATTTCTTAATTGGTAGATAAGTGCTACCCATTTACCCATATCTAAAAGAAAGGGGTAACATTTTAGTGGGATGAATATTAATAGATAGCATTTGTAAAGCTTAAAACATACTTGGCCAATTCAATCCACCAGTCTTATGACCTCCAACACAGTGAAAGCCACTGCTTCTTTATATATCAGCCATGAAATATGCACTAGGGGTGATTTTGGCTCAACATGATGATCATGGTAAGAACATGCTATTTATTATTTAATCCACATGTTGTTAGCCTATGAACATAATTATATGCTTATTTAGAAGGCATGTTTAACTATGGTGTTATCCACTTAGAAATTATGACATTATATGCTAAATAACAAAACTATTATTATCACCAAGGTAGATCCTCTCAAGTTTCTCTTATCTAAAGTAGCTCTTCAAGGACACATGGCTAAATGGATTATACTACTCAATGAGTTTAATATTAAGTACCAGAATCAAAAGGCATTCAAAGGACAATTTATTGCTTATCAGCTTGTAGAAGCTCCTAATATGGCCACTCAACCTCTCAACTTTGACCTTCCAAATGATTCTATCATGATGATAGAACAATCATCATAAGAACCTAAATAATGGATGCTCTATTTTGATGGATCCTTCACATCCAAAGGATCTGGAACTAGCATATTGTTGATCACACCATAGGGTGACCTGATCCCTAAAGCATTCCATATACAATTTCATTGCACAAATAATATGGATAAATATGAGGCATTGGTTACAAGGCTCTATCTTACTATATAGTGGGATATTCAAAGCACAAAGGTCTATGGATATTCATAGATAATCATAAATTAGACAACCAACTAGTATCAAACAAGGGAAGATAAGCTTATTCTTTACAAGCAAATTGTTGATAACCTCAAAACACATTTTAAATCTCTATAGTTTGAGTAAGTTCTGTGAGTCAACAACAGATCTAGCGATACCATGGCAACAATTGGTTTCATGATTCAAATTCATGATAGTGTTAAAGAGTATAAATTCTTGACTAAAAATATTCTTCAGCTGGCACATATTTTATCAGATTCAGAGTGGATATGCACTATGAATGATCTTAATCCCTCGCCTAAGCTACCATGGTACCAAGATTTTTATAACTATTTTCATAATCGTGTATTTCCTACCAACCTTTTCAACGACCAACAAAAACTATTCCTTCATCACTTAACATGTTATATCCTCCTTGGAAACATGCTTTATCATAAAGGCTATGATAGAATGCTTCTTCATTATTTATTTTTGGCAGAATCCAAGCTAGTACTAAAGGAGGTTCATGTAGGAATGTGTGGGGCCCATACATATGGTGTAGTCATAGAAAAGAAACTCCATATAATAGGCTATTATTGGCCCAAAATAGAGACAAAATCTTGTAATTATGTAAGGAAGTGTGTTCCTTGTTAGTAGCATGGTAACTTGATACATGCATCTTCCTTACCATTGTAGCTGATCACAACACTATGGTCATTCTCAACATAGGGTCTCGATCTCATTAAGAAAATTAACTCAACATCTTTAGATGGTCATAAACACATTTTGACTACAACCAAGTACTTTACCAAGTGGATTGAGGCCATTCCTCTCACTTATGTTACCTAAAAATAAATAGCTAAATTCATTCATTACAATATCATTTGTCGATATAGAATCCTAGCTCATATTATATTTGATAATGGTATATCCTTTCTGAACGAAGATATGAAATCTCTTTATGAAAAATTAAAGATCAATCATAAGAAATCCACTCCATATAACCTGCAAGGTAATAGACAAGTTGAGGCATCAAATAAAACCATTCTATCTATTTGAAAGAAGATTGCCAATGATGTTGTCTGTAATTGGAACTTACAACTCTTTCTTGCCCTTGGGGCTTATGGAACCAATCATCTTGCCCTAACTAGAGCTACTCCATACTCCCTTGTTTTTGGCACTAAAGCTATCATCTTGTTTGAGATTGAGATCCCATGATTAATAATATCACTGGATCACATTGAAGATAATGAAGACTATAGAGCCTCATGACTACATGAACTATAGCTTCTTGATGCTAAGTGTTTGGCTACCCTAGAAAATTTGTAGGTCTATCTGTATAGATTGTATAGAAGCTACAACAAATACATTCTCCTTAAAGAATTTAAGATTGGTGACTTAGTTTTTAAAGAGAACTAGGAGAATACGAATGTTGAACCCAAAAATAAAGGTAAGTTTTAGCCTAATTGGTTAGGATCATATATTGTCACAACAAACTATGGATCAAGAGCATATCAATTGGCTAAACTTAATGGTGAATAAATTTTAGAACCCATCAACATCATACACCTTAAGAGGTTTTATGAATGAACAACTTTGAACCATTATCTACAACACCCCTAACTTGGGGGTAACTTATGTTGTCATAATTTTATCCCACCCTTTTATCTTATCTTGAACATGTTTTATACTACCATGGTCCACTTTTCATGATTCCCGATAGTAAAGGTTTTGAATCCTTAGCACTCTAAACATATTATTCATCCCATTCTATATGTATCTCTTTAAGAAGCATATTATTTTTTGTCTTGTAGACACTTAAATCTGGCCATCCATAACCTCCAAATGGGCTTTTAGCCAATTTATACCTAAAATGCATAATTTGGACTAAAAATACTAGAACATGCTAAATGATGTGAAAATGACATATTCAAGTGATAATTTTAGCTAGGGTATTCCTAAATGAGGTAATACAATTTATGGGCTAGCTAATTTTACACTTGGGTGCTCTGGATTGATCTTTCCTATCAAATATCTTACACAAGTAGATGCCTTTGTTATTTATTAGTAGTAACTTCCTAATGAGATAATATATCTAACACATCTAAAATTACCTTCCAATTCTAATCTAGTAAAATTTTGGATCAATAACAAGGCATTTTGATCAATTTGATTAATTTGTGTACAAAGTGCTTAATCATGCTTAAGACCTAATTAAACCAAATTAGAGCCTAATCAGGAAATCCATGGAAACTTGTTGAAAATTTGTTTTTAGAAATGAATATTTAATATCTACATCATCAAGTGACCTCATTTCTTGGGAAGACATCCCTAGGCCATAAATGCCATAAATATCAGGATTCATGACCTCCATGCCTCATCAATACCTTCCATGATGCCCTCAATGCCTCTTAATTACTAATTATTCCAATGTCATGATGAGGATAATTATAAACTTAATTCCAAAATTGGATTAATCCTCAGCCACACATCTTAATCTCAGGATGGATAGTTTAGGTTGATTCTAGACATTTTCAAAAAGCTATAAATAGGAGGCCTCACCACATGAATTTTAACACATGATTATGTAAAGTTATAATGTAAAATTGATTCTAAAAGCCATTCTAATTAGCGTTACCATGCCAAATTGATTCCAAGCTAAGCCAAAGCCATAAGGTGCCAAGGAGAAGAGGAGATAGCCAAGCCTCCTTTGATGAAGACTTCATGAACACAAACTAAACAAGCCACTAAAACAAGCATATTGGATCATCCAAGGAAGGTAAAAATGGGTTTCTTTTATATTTTAGTTGTGTGTTTTATTCATGTTTGTTAATTAATCTCTCCCTAGTGTCTATGTCTAGAGATGTTATGCTAGTATGTTTCTTTTATTTTATTTTCTTTTTGGAACTAACACCATACTAACCATCCTCTCTTGAGTCAAATTCCTAGATTTAGATATGGCATGCTTGATGGGACTAGACACATCCCACACATGAAGAATATCATTTTATATCTTTAAAATATTCATTTGGACCATTAAAAATCTTGAAAATTGATTTCTAACTTTATTTTTCCATTTTTGTTTGCCACAAGTTTACATAGTAACCAACATCAGTTAGATAGCTTAATCAATGTTGGTTAGTAAAATCAACATTGATTAGATACCTGTAATCAATCACATTGGTATAATTGATGTTGATTAGATAACCATTATCGATTAGAAAATTTAACCATCATAATTTATATAGCTGACGTCAGTCACTATATTTTTCTTAAACCACAGACTTGAGAACTCTTTTTCTAAATTTCATTGTTTCAAACCCAAAATAGCTTCAAGGCTAAAGGACATGCTAACATTTTTTTTGTATGACCAAGCTTGAAATTTGCTAAAAACATGTTTAGATCACCTTTTTCATGCTTAAAATGAATTAGGAACATTATTTTGGGTGCTTAAAGTAATATTTAGGAGTTTTTAGCATTAGTTTTGAAAGTTACAACTAAGACCAAGGGGTCAAATGAAAACCATCACACCTTTCCATTTGGGCTTAAAAATGAACTCACCTTTCCAATATTTTTGTATTCACTTAGTTTATTAAATTATTATTTTTTTGTAAAAAAGAGGGGTATTGCATGTATGCTCTTCCATTTGTCCCTTTTAGGGAATTCTTAGAATCAAAAATGCCATTCCTATTGCAAGTAGCCTAGTCCAAGGCTTAGAAAGAAATTCATCAAAAACACTCCCCAAAAACTCATCAAAGTTTGGGTGACCTTGAAAATGACCTTAAAGTCTTTCTACTTTCATGCTTTCTTTATTTTTATGTAAACTTGGCTTGTGAGGGGGACTTCATCACCTCCCACAAGTTCTTTAGGGAATATTTAACCTAAGGTTTCACCTCTGAGCATTGACTTCATTTGGCTCCTAATTGGAGTTACACATAGGATGTAGTGGCACTTTGGAAATTATACTACACTAAGCAAAAAACAAGATGTATTGGTTATAAATAGGACAAGACCTTTTTACAACAAGCCAAGTGATATGAACCCAAAATTCATGATTTTATTTTTCATTATTTGGCATAAAAGTCATTGTACAATTGATTCCCTTAGAACATTCAGAAACTTGTTAGATCTTAGACAAATCCCCACTTACCATGGAATTATTATTGGTGTAAGGTGCACCTCAAGGTATATGTTGTAGTAATGTCATTTGAGAGAAGGGGGGTGTAAAAACCCTACTATATAATGTGCATTTACTTTAGGATGAACACTTCAAATCCTTTCAAATGACATATATTGATGGACTCTAAGAATACCAAGAAACCTTATCATTTTAGGATCTAAGAGAGACTAATTGGTTGGTCTTGTCCTAGATTAAAGTCTTGTTTGAATTCAAAACTTGGTGTAAACAAACAATTCAAATGAAAAACATAGTCCTAATTTCCTTTGAATAAAGAGGCATTATGTTTCCCATACAAAAACATCAAATTACCTTGTTCAAAGTTCATCAAAAGCTTACGAGTCATATCGTCCACTTTGGCATAGTTATGATGAACAATTGAGTCTAAACCTTTACCAAATTTGTTATAAGTCCTTCAATTATAATCTAAATTTAGAATTGCACCTTTATAAGTTCATAGGGTTGACATGTTAAGTGGGTTCACCATTTGCACTAAACTTGAGGGAACTTAGGTTTAATTTCCAATTTTGGTTGAATGTCTTTTGAGAATTATAATAATTATCTTCACTTGATAGACTTAAGCCATTTTGTGCTAAACACTTTCACTTTGAGTATATGTATCATAACATTTTGAGTCAAGAAAAGTAGTGTTATGTTGTAAAAATTGTGGGAAATTATATTTTCCTTAGAGAGTTTTCGAAGCAAACATTTTTTTGTCACACCTTTTAGGTAGTGTAGCATCATTACGCTACCCAAAACATTTAAAATATTATTTTATAGACCCTTTTACATATAATTCAAATTTGTTACTACATTTTCAAACCAGTCCAAGTTTACTTTTGTGATCTTTTGTCTAAATCATAGTTATACCATTCACATTTGTCTAGCTTATTTATCAAAAGAACTAAGTTTTCTACCATTGTTTATGAAAAAATAAACTATCTCTAAAAGTGCCTTTTCTTTCATACCTTATACCTAGTTGATCAAGTTCATGTCCAAGAATCAAATGCCTAGTGTTTTTTAGAAGTGTTTCAAATTTGTTAGATTAAATCTTTCATCTATTCAAAGTCTAGCTTTTGACATCATTTGGCCAAGAGTCGTAGCACATGCCTTGTTTAAGCCTAGATTTTGACACTGCATTTGGCCAAAAGACCTAGCAACTTTTAAATTTATATATTAGAATGATTTTTAAAAATTCAACCTTAGAGTTTGGTATTCCAATTGTTGGTTCATTTACTCGCTTATCTTTATTTGAATAGTGAAATGTTAGATACTTTAGACTAGCTTGTTTCCTCATAAATATTTGCATAAACCTTTTGATCCTTTTGACAAATCTAGACCAAGTTGTGTTGGAAATATTATCATTGATGTCAATGGTCTAGCATTATTGGTGATAAAGGCCCCATTGCATTTAATGGTGTTTTTAATATTCATATCTTGGCTAATGTGTGTTAATATTTATTTAATATTAATGAATATATTTTTGGTTGCATATAAGTCAAAAAAGGCCCCATGGAGAAGTCAAAGAGTCATAAGGTAAAATATGAAAGAGGAATGGGATGAATTTTCTCATGAAGAGTCATCTTGAGGAATTCCAATAGTCACCATGTGAAGACAAAAGAGGTATGGCACATTTTTCCATGAAGGGACACTTTAAGGAATAAGAAAAGTCACCAAGATAAAGATAAAAGAGGAAAGGATGATTTTGCTTATGAAGGGTCACCATATGATTTTTAAATTGTAAAGATATGAAGGCTCATGCAATTTTAGCACCATTTTCCATGAGGATTGAAGGGTCACAAAGGGTGAATGCTGAAGGTCATTTTTGGAAAACTATAAATAAAGGCTTGATAATCCATTTGTAATATGCAAGAGATTGAATGGTTTGTAATTTTTTCAAAGAGATAAAAGTAGGATATATTGTAGAGTTATATCATTGATTAGGTAAGCAACATTGAGCAATAGTTGTGTTTTATACACAAGAGGGGTTGGTGATCATGTGGGTTGGTGCTCATAAATCTTTGTAAGGGGTTGGTTTTCCTTATGGGTTGATGCTCATAAACATTTTCTATGTTGGTACTCAAAAAAGGGGTTGGTTCTCCTACAAGTTAGTGCTTGCAAACTTCATATTTTGAGTTGGTTCTCATTCATATACTTGAGATTATTCTCCATGGTTTTTCCCACTTTGGGTTTCCATGTAAAAATATGGTCTCTCTCTCTCTCTCTCTCTCTCTCTCTCTCTCTCTCTCTCTCTCTCTCTCTCTCTCTCTCTCTCTCTCTCTCTCTCTCTCTCTCTCTCTCTCTCTCTCTCTCTCTCTCTTGTGTGGTATAAATTATTGTTTCTATTTTATTGCATATCTTGATTATGTGATTAAGTGGTTAAAGAAAATAAATTAGATTAAGTAAATATATATAATATACTGATTTACCCCCCCCTCTCAGTATATTTCATGCTTAACAAGTTGGAACATTATTTATTTTAGATTTTATCCTTTTTAGAGTTTGTATAACTCTTTGACCTTATATCACAAATCATTGACTATGGATCCCAACATGTATTCCTACACTCATAGTGGACTCATTTATAATCTAGGGATTAGTAATGTAATTATGTAGGAAGAAATGGTGCATGACCCCTATGCAGATAATATTGCTTATGAGATGGATTCTTATCCCTCTTATAATAATTAATTAGGGACACAAAGCCAATATCCATTGGCTAACTATCTGGTTAACACACCAACTTATTCAGCAAAAGACCAAGAATAAACCACACAATACCTAGCCACAATACCCATAGTGGACAAGCCAATTCTTCAACAGTCATATTCTACTACTACAGCTTCTATGTATGATCCATTTTTATTTGAGTGAAATTTGTTAGATAACATAGATGAAATTTTGGTTAGAGCTATATAGGTAGGGGTCAAGTTTCTAGTAGACTTCCCCCATGGAAATTTACCAAGTCTAGTAAGAATGCCCCACAATATCATTTATAATCAATAGGCTTCTTCTAGCAACCCTATGGCTCTAGTCCAAACAACATATCAAGACCCTAATATACATAATTGAGTTAAAAACATCATGAAAGATCACTTTATCTAAATTCAAATAGCATATCAAACCTCCTTGAATCTAACATGTAATTTTAATCAAATGAACATGGTAAGTAAGTCTCTTGCTGACCTAGTTCCTTCAATAGGAATATTGATAGAGTTAACTACATAAGAGAATCTAAGTTCTGACCCATTCATATAAACCACTTCAATAGATAACTTGATGCATATACCCATTATTTAAGAAGTGTCATCAGTCTCCACATAGAATAGTGAGTTAAACATAGTAGACAATGTGTAAATAATGTCCAATCCTGATCCAAGTGGTACTAACACATAAACAACTAACCAATAACATGTGCATGTAGTTAATCCCATGAGTAGATCATCATACTAAAGAGTAGGAGTTTCTACACCCCAACCTCAATTGGCTACTTCCTCAAGTGTACAACTTACAAGATTAAGTAATCAAATAACAACTAATGTTATGCTTCAATGAAATAATGTAATGAACCCTACTCCTCCTCAACAAGTATCGATTAGTATTCTATAAGAGTAAACATAATTAAGTGTGTCAATGTAATAGAGGAAAAACAAATTGCCACCTTAATCAGGGGCAATAAATGTTCCACCTTGCCAGGTAATGATGGACATACCTATTCAATCATAGACTAATATGCCAATTTAGAACCAGATAATGACTAGTCAACAATGTGTAAATATTGGTCAATGATAGAGGTCAAATCTACAATCTATTTTCACTTCCCCACAGGGATTCATGTAACAAGCATGTCCCCATGTTTCTTAAGTACCTACTAGACAACCATTGGTTCAAAATGTGCCACAAATTCAAAGACAAAGTCTTGGTCCACAAGTTCCCATTCAACAATAAGGTTTGATTAATCAATATCATGTCCACTTTTAACCACAATAGACACTATATAGTTATATCCCTCCATACCAACCACAAAATCCTCCAAGTCAAACCTTTATCACCAACCCAAACTATAATATCATGAAACCAATTGTGCAATTTCAAGTACATCATAATCCACGTATGTGCATACTTGGTCCATTCCACAACCAAACTAATGTACCCTAATACATATCTCTATTATACCATGGTCAAAGTGTCCCACTTGTGACATCCCAACCATCTACCCAAACTAATATTTTCCCTCAAACTAATGTTCTTTATAGTTTCCTATCACAAGAATTACAACAGATGAAGGATGCAATTGCTATCATTCAAGCTGGTAAATAAATTAAAAATTTCAAATTGGATGACATGTATTCCTACCCATTAAATATAGAGTATTTGTAGATACTATTTCCTCTAGGATATGAACCACCAAAATTTGACAAATAAAAAGGGAAATGTGACCCTAAGGCTCATTTGACCAAATTCTTTGTCGCATGTCAACCAGTGGCATATAGAAACATATACCTTTTACTATTATTCCTAAAGAGCTTGGCTGGATAAGCCTTGGAGTGGTTTTTAAAGTTGTCCAAAAATTTAGTGATGGATTTTGATGATCTTTATGATAGGTTTGTGTAACACTTTTCCTATAATCTCGAGCATGAGATTTCATTACTAGACTTAACGTAAGCAAAACAAAAAATTGGTGAGAGTTTTGTAAGTTATCTATAATTATAGAGATCCCTTGCAAGCCATTTCACCCATAGTTTACTAGATAAATAATTTACCATTGTATATACTAAAAATTTATATAGTGAGATAGCTTATCATTTAGAACTACAATGTGCCCATACTTTCAAAGAGATCATTGATAAAATTTTGTTGATCAAGCGAGCACTCATCAATAAAGGAGTCATCAAGCTTAATTAAACTAATAAAAATCAAGATAATAATTAAGGAAATGACCAACATCAACATCCCATTCAAGCATGAGCATCACAACCGGCACATGCTAATAATCAAGAAAGATTAATGTAATTCAACCACAAAGTGAATGTTGTGGGAAATGGAGTAATTGAATCCCATTATGTTCAAATGGTACAAACATCATCTACACCACCTTTTTGGTTTAATCCTACCCAAAAACCTCTCCAATAAATGTTACAAGCACAATAATGAAGACCTACATAATAAATATAGAAAAGCCTTTACCATTACAAACCCCTCCTCCTAAGAGAACCATGCCTGCATGTCATGTCTTTAGTGACCTAAGAGAACCTATTGAGTCTATATTTAACAAATTTTTTGACACTAATATGATTAGTCAGCCTATACCAAAGCATTATCTATAAGGCATTCCTTATCCTAATTGGTACTGTGAAAATGAATTCTCTAACTATCATCGAGTCAACAAGCATAATCTCTGAAGATGTGTCTAAATCAAGCATTTAATTGAGAATATGTTGGAAAATGGGTAGATAACATTGTATAATGGTACTTCCACTTCCAATAAAACTCTTAGGATTTATCAAAACCCCTTTCCTCAATATAATAATAAGTAGTAGCAAAATAATCAGTAACAACAACAATAATGACTAGTGTAGTAGTAAAATCAACAATATCAAAAGCAAAGGCCAAATCAACAAAATTGATAGCAAAAGCCACAATGATAGAACAATAGATAAAACCAAGGTCAAAATGGTAACAAAAAACAAACCTACCATGTAGTTACACATGACTATAATAGGTTTTTAGGTCATATTGTAGGGGGGTAGTGTTAATACCATCTCCATTAATCCTAAACCAAGCACTAGTCAGCCTAGACTATTGCTAAATAACAACATTCAACCAAATTACATGGATAATCCTTCTTTAACCTGGGAGCATATATAAGTAAAACAACAAACTAGGACTTCCTATTTTGGACCTTATATTGATAACTCATCCTTACCACATGACTACATGTGAGTACACTAGTAATCGAGACTTGTCCTATCTGGTCCCACACTATTCCCAACATTTGTTAGCTATAATGGTCTAATATTTTATCCTCATTATGTAATCACAACTCAAAGGTCAAAGATTACTACCCCAAGCCCACAACCATTTTCCACTTTGCTTGTCATCCAACCAACCATTTATCCTTAGAATAAACCATTCACTACTAACTAAGACAAGAAGTTTGATATTATGGAGCAATTATAGAAGATACAAACACAAATTTCTATTTTAGATTTTTTATGAATGTCAACAATCCATAATAACATCTTTAATAAGTTTTTGACCCAATCCATTGTTTTTAGTGACATATCCCCTAATAAATTTCAAGCTTTGGTTGGACACCTAGTGCCAACCTAACAAGTTACATTCAACCAAAGTGATATGTCTTCCCTTGGCCCACTCCATAATAACCCATTATACATAGAAGTTTATATAAAGTGGCATAAAGTGAAACATGTCCTTATAGATAATTTATTAGGCATTAACATAGTGTTTATAAAGCTCATCAGACTGCTTGGGTACACAATGGTAGATCTCCAACCAAAAATGATAACCATCAAAACCTATGATAATCAGGAAAGAGAATCACAAGGCACCATTAGTTTTCCAGTTATCATTGGGCATGTGACCCATGATATAGTTTTCCATATGCTTGATCTTGAGTTATCATACAATATGATTCTAAGTAGACCTTGGTTACATGAGATTTGTGTAGTCCCGTCAATGTTGTACCAATGTATCAAGTTTTCCCACTCAGGAATGGAAGTGAATATTCTAGGAGATTTACACCCATATGAACAATACAAGCATCTTGAGGCCAAATTTCAAATCTATAATTATTAGTGTGAAATAAATCCAAGTTCTAAGTAGGATAAATTAAAGGATACATTTATTGATCCTTCACTAGATAATAGTATATATATTAATACCTTGGATTCCCTTTCCCACATGCCACCTCTCAAATCTTCTAATCATTTCACTATTTCAGATAATGGACTAAGAGAGTATGTGACCCATGATATATTTCATATTTCCAATTTTCCTCAGAATCCAAAAACCTTTGGGTGACCTAAAGTCACCCCATATATGCATTGGCAACAAAAGAACAAAGATAAGGGACTTATCATATTTGTAATACCATTTGGCCTAGAACTTGACCCTCTTGAAGGGGATGAATCATAGTTATATAATGACAACCAAGCTGATTGTTATAAAATGAAAAGTATCCTATTCCCAATAAGATCATAAAGTGTCACAATTACGAAAGAAGAGGCCTCAGACCAAATCAGCAAGGAACCTTTGAGCCAATTTCTATGACTAAGTAAGAAAGACTTTATGGACTTAGAATTAAACCACTTGGAGGTGACCCCACATATCTTATTCAAACTCCATCACAAACAACTAGTGAAGATGATGCTAACATTAAATCAGAGTCTGATCATAACCCCATCTTTGATGACCTAGCTGAAACCAACATGTTTGATAACAATGTCATTTGTACCATTATGATAGCCATTCATCACAACCCATTTCTATTATATTATCCCCAACTAATAGATTGGGACCAAAAATAATCTAGTATAATGATTCATGAGTTCCAAAATGATGAGGCATTGTGTGACTTTTTAGGCCTTAGAGACAATATTTCATTGGGAGATCACAAGTCAGGATTCTCAATTACATTGGATCTTGTAGGCTATTTTAGAGAGTGAGTGAACACCCTCAACCAAAAAAAATAAGTAAAACATTGAGGTCCCAAAGTGAAAACCTCTTTGAGGCACTTTCTAACCAAGGAAAAAGCAAAAATAAAGGTCA
The DNA here is from genome assembly GCA_037957365.1 of Torreya grandis. NCBI lineage: Eukaryota > Viridiplantae > Streptophyta > Pinopsida > Cupressales > Taxaceae > Torreya > Torreya grandis. The sequence continues at coordinate 75,852 of JARHVA010009224.1, read as the reverse complement.
TCCTAGTGGTGAAAACTTGTTTTAGGCACTATTAGATGGGGGTGTTCATTCTTCTTCAAATTTAGACTAGGAGACCACCAATGATGAACTTGCTTGTGGATTCGAGTTTAGATTTGAGAAACAAAAATTATTTGCTCAAATTCTTCAAGAATTTTTTATTTTTTATGTCACATGGCTAGATATCCCATTAGGGGACTCAGATTCATCATGCCTAAGAGAAGTTACAGAGCAAGTCCTAACAAAGGACCCTGACATAATCCAATAGTTCAAGTCATTGCCTACTATCCTAGAATATGGTTAGACCCTTCTAGTCAAAGATATAATAGAGGTAAATATTAAGACTCCATTAGACCTAAAATAGATAAAATTAGGCACATCCCTCATTGAGGAGGAATATGAAGTCTTTATATCTCTATTGAGAGAATTTATAGATATCTTTGCATGGGCCTATTTTGACATGTGAGGTTTAGACCCCACCTTGGTTCTACACCACCTTGTGGTTAATCTTGATGCCAAATCAATGAAACAAAAGATACATAAGATGCATCCTCACATTACTAGATTGGTAAAAAAAGAGTTGGAAAAACTCTTAGAAGTAGGATGTATCTGATCCATTGACTACTCAGAATGGATCTCTAATGTGGTACCTGTTAGTAAAAAGCCTAAAGGGATCAAAATTTATACTAATTTTTAAGACATCAACAAAGCTTGTCTTAAAGATGATTTTACCTTACCTAATAGCGACATGATCATTGACAACATGGAAAATTATTAAATGCTTTCACTCATGGACGGATTTTTAGGATACAACCAGATTAAAATAGCACCAAAAGACCAACATAAAACAATGTTCACCATTCCATGGAGAATATTTTGTTATTAGATAATGCCATTTTGATTTAATAATGCTAGAGCTACATATCAAAGATTTATTATTGTAATATTCCATGATATGATGCATGATATTGTTGAAGACTATGTTGATGACATATTAGGAAAATCCAAAATTGGGTTGACCATCTAGTAGTGCTACATAAGATATTTGAAAGATTATGAGAGTAAAAATTTAGATTCAGGTAAATTACTTGGCTTCATCATGTCTCATATAGGTATTGAAGTCAATCCAACAAAATTCCATGCTATATCCAAGATGCCACCACCAACTAATTTAAAGTAACTCCATAGTTTATAGGGTAAGGTCCAGTCAATTTGATGCTTTATCTCCTAATTAACAAACAATTGCCATCCATTTACATAGCTTCTAAATAAGGGAGTTGCATTTCATTGGGATGATCACTGCCAAGTAGATTTTCAATAAATCAAAGACTATCTTATTAATCTATCTATTTTATTACCTCTTATACTAGGAAAGCCATTCTCATTATACCTGTCAGCTACTAACTATGCCTTGGGGGAAATTTTAGTTCAACATGATAATAATGGAAAAGAACATGTTGTATACTACCTAAGCCATACCTTGGTTACATATGAACATAACTATGCACCTATTGAAAAAGCTTGTCTAGCCATGGTCTTCACAGCTCAAAAATTGTGCCATTACATGTTGAATAATAAGACCATGGTCATTTCAAAAGTAGATCCACTCAAGTATCTACTATCTAAAACATTTTTTCAAGGTAGAATGGCTAAATGGATCATGCTTCTCAGTGAGTTTGACATAGAGTATGTCAATCAAAAGGTAATCAAGGGATAAGTTCTTGTAAATCAACTTGTTGAAGCACCTCTCATAAACTCACAACCACTCACATTTAAATTTCTTGATGAATCCATAATGACCACTATTGACACACCCTTGATGATCAACACTAGAAACTATATTTTGATGGTTCATTTACAAGCTGGTTCCATATAAAGCCATGGTTGACACTCTTAAGTAAAAAATTACCAACATTTAGTTTGAGCACATACCAAGATCTAGTAATAAAACTATAGATGCCATGGCTACTATTGGATCTCTAATTTGACAAATAGATAAAGCTAAAAAGTATCAGTTCATCATCGATAATTTATCAGCACTAGCTTATGAACCTTCAGCTATTATAATGAGTTGTTATATTATTGGTCCTAATTCTATTTAGTACTCAGACCTTTATAACTACCTTCATGACCAAGTTCATCCACCTACCTATCTCAAAAATAAACCAAAGCTTTGATTCATTATTCCACTCATTATACTCTACTTAGATCCACCCTTTCCTATCATAGTTTTGATGGAACTTTGCTTCGTTGTTTAACTTTAGTAGAATATACACTAGCATTAAGAGAAGTTCATGAAGAAGTATGTGGTGCTTTTTCTAACAAGGTAGTCTTATCTAAAAAGCTCTTGAGTATTGGTTATTATTGGCCCACAATGGACATAGATACTACTACATATGTAAAAAAGTGTGACAAATGTCAATGGCATGATAATATAATTCATGCCCTAGAAAAAACTATAAAACTAATGTTGACACCATAGCCATTTTCTACATGGGGACTTGACCTCATTAGCAAGATCAACCCCAGTTCATTTGATGACCATAAACGTATCCTTACCACCACTAAGTATTTCACTAAGTGGGTTGAAGCTATACCCCTCACTTATGTGACTAGAAAGCAAATTTCCAAATTCATCTTCAACCATCTCATTTGCCACTACGGTATGCCCTCTAACATTATATCTGATAATGGAGGGTCATTCAAAAACAAGGATGTAAACCAACTATGTACCAAATATAATATCACACAATATTTTTCTACAACATATTATGCTCAAGGTAATGGCCAAGTTGAAGCATTGAATAAAACCATTGTCAATATTCTCAAAAATATTATCAATGATGTCAATCATGATTGGCACATACATATATTTTTTTCCCTTTGGACATACCGTACCAATCATCATACCCCCATAAAAACTACCCCATACTCACTTGTTTATGGTACTAAAGCCATCCTTCCCATTGAGATTGAATTCCCTTCACTGTGCATCTCTTTAAGTATGTCCTAGATGATCATGACTATCGAGTAGCTCACCTACAAGAGCTAGACCTACTTGATGATAAATGCATAGCTATGCTAAAAAATCTTCAAGCATATCAGAACTGACTCAAAGGCCACTATAATCAATGTGTTAAGTATAAGACATTTGAACTTGGTGATCCTATTATTGATGAAAACTGAAAGAATACCACAGTTAAGAAGAAGCTTAAAGGAAAATTCAAACCAAACTAGATAGGGCCTTTCATCATTACTATAGATTATGGATCAGGAGCATATAGGCTTGCCACACTAGATAGAGATGAAATCCTTGAGCTAATGATTATTATTCATCTCAATCGGTAGTATGCTTGAGCACTAAGGTGTATTGTCTGGAAGGACCATTTTAGTTATGCAATTTTATCATTATTCTTATTTTTACAAATATCATCCTTAGCCATCCTATTAGACTTATTCACTTTCCACTTTTAACCTATTGACCCAATGTGTTCTAAATCCTAACCCATTTGACCTTGGTTTTTGCCATTTGTTATGCATTTTCAACGTCAAGGTATTTGATTAGTGTCATCAATTGGTTTAAGTACTTCAAATAAAGATCATATTTTAGAATAGTGTGATATAAGTTTTGGTAGTTACATCCTTCATTTATTATTCCTTTCTTACCACCAGTCTTGCTACTAATTATAACCACCTTTGGGAAAATTAGTACCATTGATCTATGCCATTATGTCCTGGTTATAACTGCCTATGGGTAAACTAGTGGAAATATTAAGCCTTGACATAACAACTTACCACTTCCTATGTTGTACTATGTCATTTTACCAATTGTGCCTATTTTATTTGAATCGACTACTATATTAGTTAGATTCCTCTGCTATAAGAGTGGAAATACAATGACTTGAGGTCCTACTTTGGGACTATGTAGGTTAGACTCGATACTTATTGAAGTTAGCTCAATCACCCTAAGCCACACTCTCATCATTTTGTTAGCAACCTAAATTTGAACCCTCTCACCATTTTATGAGAAACCTTCATTTAAATTCTCTCACTATTTTGTGAGCTTGATCCATTTAGTGTCTCATCATTCTTCAAGCATATCAGAACTATCTCAAAGGCCACTATAATCAATGTATTAAGTATAAGACATTTAAACTTGGTGATCCTAGCTATGCTAAAAAATCTTCAAGCATATCAGAACTGACTCAAAGGCCACTATAATGAATGTGTTAAGTATAAGACATTTGAACTTGGTGATCTTATTATTGATGAAAACTAAAAGAATACCACATTTGAGAAGAAGCTTAAAGGAAAATTCAAACCAAACTAGATAGGGCCTTTCATCATTACTATAGATTATGGATCAGGAGCATATAGGCTTGCCTCACTAGATAGAGATGAAATCCTTGAGCTAATGAATATTATTCATCTCAATCGGTACTATGCTTGATCACGAAGGTGTATTGTCTGTAAGGACCATTTTAGTTATGCAATTTTATCATTATTCTTATTTTTACAAATATCATCCTTATCCATCCTCTTAGACTTATTCACTTTCCACTTTTAACCTATTGACCCAATGTGTTCTAAATCCTAACCCATTTGACCTTGGTTTTTGCCATTTGTTATGCATTTTCAACATCAAGGTATTTGATTAGTGTCATCAATTGGTTTAAGTAAATTGGTTTAAGTACTTCAAATAAAGATCATATTTTAGAATAGTGTGATATAAGTTTCGGTAGTTACATCCTTCATTTATTATTCCTTTCTTACCACCAGTCTTGCTACTAATTATAACCACCTTTGGGAAAATTAGTACCATTGATCTATGCCATTATGTCTTGGTTATAACTGCCTATGGGTAAACTAGGGGAAATATTAAGCCTTGACATAACAACTTACCACTTCCTATGTTGTACTATATCATTTTACCAATTGTGCCTATTTTATTTGAATCGACTACTATATTAGTTAGATTCCTCTGCTATAAGAGTGGAAATACAATGACTTGAGGTCCTACTTTGGGACTATGTAGGTTAGACTCGATACTTATTGAAGTTAGCTCAATCACCCTAAGCCACACTCTCGTCATTTTTTGAGCAACCTAAATTTGAACCCTCTCACCATTTTATGAGAAACCTTCATTTAAATTCTCTCACTATTTTGTGAGCTTGATCCATTTAGTGTCTCATCATTCTTGATCAAGTTGAGATACTTCGAAAATTCCAAAAAACATTTGAAAAATTCGTAGAAAATAAAAAAAAACATTGACCACTTCTTATCCTTAAGGATTCTAGGAACCCTTACTTAGTTACAAGAAAATTAATTGTCATTTAGTTTCCCCATCCTTTTTAGCCTTTTCTCTTACGCACTTGTCATTTTGAAAGACCATTCTTATTATTCTCTCACATCCATTCTCTTTATTTTCATTAGTTATCACATTCTTCCAATTCCATGGAAGAACTACATTTGGCTTGAAGTTTTTTGTTAGATGTAACATCCATAGAACTATGTAGACAACATCTACTTACCTAGTACATATGGAGACAATGTGGTCACCCCCTTAATTTTCTTCTATTCCCCCATTTTGTTCATGTGCTAAGTTGTCATCTATTTTCTACAGGTAATTTTTATGTGGTTTTTATTGCATTTTTTATTTGTTTGTCTCTACTTATTTTATTTGTTTATCTATCTATTTATTTGCTTTCAGCACTATTGCCTTGATTCAGTTTATGTGTGTTCGTTAGGTGATTCCTTGCCCACACTTATACTTAAATATATCCATATTCATATGTATACATTGTCATCGTGGTTACTATCATTAGTGCATTATTTTCTATTGAGTATTGGATTACAGAACTTAGTCCTCATGTGTACTTCAATCGAGTCCTCATGATGTTATACCATGATGCCTACTGATATGTGTTATAATAAACCTCAGCTTTAAGAAGTCTATTCAGTAATGGTAGCATCTCTTTGGCACTAACATCCTAATTCAATCCCTATAATATCTCAAATAGAGTAATTAAACATGAAATAATTTTAACCTTTATTAGTTCAAATGAGCATCTCCTTATTAGTAGGTTATTCCAATTCATCATTACCCTCTATGCTAAGTTATCATCATCCTCAACCAAGTTTATCATGTTTGTTATAATTGGGGTCCAATGATTATAACCACCTTTGAGAAAACCATTGTACACCATCCCACATACATTTCTCAATGATTGTAACCACCTTTGGGCAAACCATTGTATTGTTACCACTTTACTTTTTTTGCCTATACAGGGGCATGTTATTATCTTATTTGTCTATCCTCACTAGGGAAGCTCCATCTTCTTAATTATTATAACCTCCTTTGGGTAAATCATTACATTATCATACCATGTTTCCACTAATAGGTATAATGCTTATAACTGCCTTTAGACATACCATTATACACTGCCCCATTTGCATTCTCAATGATTTTGATTATTTTTTCAATATCATTGTGTTTTCACACCATCATCTTTCCTTTCTTTGGTCCGCTCATTTTGCTTCTTTCTTTTCAAGGAATAGTTTGTCAACTTACTTGTGCCAACCATTCCCTCGAGGGGGAATCATATAATTAGTTTATCATCATTGTAGTTTTAGGCATATAAGAACTTTTTATTCTTTGAGAAAATGTTACTATGATTATATCTTGCAATGTCTTCGTAAATAGGGGCAAATTGTAGACACCTAACTCTGGCCACCAATAACCTCTAAGTGGGCTTTTGGCCAATTTCTACCCAAAATGCACAATTTGGCCTAAAAACACTAAAACACACTAAATAATGTGAAAATAACATATTCAAGTGTCAATTTTGGCCAGGGTATCCCTAAATGGGGTAATGTAATTTATGGGCTAACTAACTTTGATCATATCAGTTTGAGTCAAAATTCCAAGTTTACACCTAGGTGTTTGTAGAGTAAAAACTCTACATTTTTCACTTCTTGAGTTTTAGTCATGTACTCCAAGTTTTATCCCTGTGCATTTTGGTTCGAGACAGTGAAGTTTTTTGACTCAGAGTGCACGTGCAAGTTTCTTTTCTCCTAAATTTTGTCTAAGTATCAAAGTCGAGTGGAATTTGCCAAGTGTCATCAGTCGAGGCACATTTTATAATTTCTATAAGTTGCTCAAAATGTACCATGTGTCCCGTGGTAACTCAACAGAGTGTGAAAAGTGTTGGCATCTGCATCTCATATTTCTTATACATTTTGAAAGCTTCTTTCAATAATATTTTCTCAGGGTCATGTGAAAGGTGCCAAGTGGAAACTGTAGAAGATTTTAATATGTTTTTATAAAAAGCAATAGAAGACACCACGTATCCCTAGCTAAAATCAGTGGAAGCTACCAAGTGTCAACATCCACATTTTCTTCATTTTTTTTGTTGATTGAGTAAAGACTATGGTGGGTCCTAGGCTTTATTTTTAAATTCAACAGAAGCTGCCAAGTGTCATCATCCATTTGAATCTAAAATGAGTCCTGAATGTTTCTATAGTGTAGCTAAAGCTCTATGAAAGTTGCCACGTGTCCCTAGCTAAAAGCAATAGAAGTTACCATGTGTCCCTAGCTAAAAGCAATGGAAGCTGCCACATGTCCTTTGTTAAAAATAAATGGAAAGTGACACCTGTCCCTATTCTCCTTTTGAAGCTACTCAGGCAAAGAATGTTGTGGGTCCCATTTTCTATAAGTTGTTAAAAGTCTCGAAGTAGCAGACTATGATAGATGTCAACAACAGAGCATTCCTGAGCAAAGACATAGTAAACAGTATTAGTTATGTGGAAAGTGTCGTGTGTCTTTTGTAAGTGCCATGGAAGTTGCCAAGTGTCATTTTTTGGTGCCTCCTAAATAATGAGACAATTTTCAAGTGAAAAGCAAATACTGCTAAGTGTCCTCACTCATTTCATAGTGGGAAGCATCATGTGTATATATTTCAGCCAATGAACTTGTAGGGAGATGGAACATTTTTAGATCCAAGAAATATCTTTTGTTAGACACTTCTAGTTCTGTTAGAGTTCAGTTAGATAGTTTGATTGGGAACGTACAGGCAATCTAGAGCTAGTCCAATGCTATAAATATGAGTGTAGAGGATCATCAGAACGATCATCATCAAAAGATAGAGAGAATTTTCTATGAGAGATTGTTATTAAGAGATTTTAAAGTTTCTTGTTGTAGCTAGTAATGTCATTTGCCTTTGGTCTATTTTCCTGAGTTAGAAAGTTTGTATAACTATGCATGTTTCTATGCCTTTTATGTGACTGGAAAATAAATAAGAAGATTGATTTATGTGCCTTTGTTGATATTTTCTATGTTATTACAAAATCATTTAAACTGTTAGCCTTTGATCCTATCTATTTTCATCTTTTACAATGATCATGCCTTGTTCACTCTTTAATGTAATAGAATCTTAAAGGTAGCTTCATTGTGCTTAGAATTAAGGGTCAAATTAAATTTAGGTGCATTGCCATAGTTAGATTTTCTTTCATTGCATTTGTGTTTCTATTTAATTCCTATCCCTTTCCTCATTATACACTTGAGATAAAGAAGAGCCAGCTTCATTAAAATTTGGAGGTCATTTTAGGTTGCAAGTCCCACATTCCTGAAACTTCCCATTGTTGGTGTTGGAAACAATGCAATTTTAAGCATCAAATTTTTTTGGCATGCTCGATGGTACACCATCTTGATGTTTCTTTCAAGACCATATGAACTAGAGAGCTACAAGGAGAGAGATGTGGACTAGTAACAAGATCTCAATCTGCTATAAATCCAGGTATTCTTTTTCCATCATTGATAACTATTCCAAGAAAAAAGGTTAATCAGTTTATACCAATACTAAGAGCAAACATCGGGGCACCTATACCCCCAAGAAACTATGCAAGTTAGAACACTAGTAGTCATTTGATTCTCCCAATACCACCAGCCACTTGGGACCATATTCCAGTAAATGCCCTGAAGGCTCTACCCAAATTCAGTGGTAAAGATTTCAAAACACTTGAAGAACATCTACAGGATGTGTCTGATGTCTGTGCCATACATGTTGTCACATAGAAAAATGTGGCTATAAGATTATTAGCAGCTTATTTTAAAGGAAAAACTCTAGAATGGTACCGATCCTTGATTCCAAATACAATATCTACATGGGATCAGCTTGGAGATCTTTTCTTTGAAATATTTGAAGAAAAGGGTGATAAATCTTATTTGTTGCAACAATTGATTACTATCCAAAGAGCACTACAAGAAGTAATGACTGACTTCAATTCAAGATTTCAAAAGACTTGGGAAAGAATTCCTACTATAACAAGACCATTACCAGGTATGGCTATAGTATTTTATCTTCAATCTTTAAATTTAGATATATCTGTAATAATTTAGTCACTTGGAGGTCAGACTCTGCTAAAAGCTTATGACTATGCAGTCAGAGCTAAAAATAATTTAATAAATTCTAGAAAGTTGCCCCCAAGGCCTCTCATGCCCATGTTTCTAGAGATTACCTTACCTTTGCCTCAAGAAACCCCTAATTCTACAGCCCCACCTATGTCTATGTATAAATATCCTCAACAACTTGCTAAAGAACTTGTCCCTGCTCAGTCATCTGAGATGGATGATATCAAGAATATCTTAAGGACATTTTCTAATGAGTTAATTAACATAAAAAGACAACATAATCCTTATCCTAAACCCCAATATCAAGGCTACCAAGGAAATTGATTTCCACCATAGTCAAACCAATATCAAGGTCTTCCAAGGCAAACTAACCCTCAGCCAGCAAACCAATTAGTTGCAGTCCCTACACTCTCACAAACTATTCCCCCTAATTCAAATAGGGAGATTGTTCAAGGGCAAAATAATTATGCAAATGACACTAATGCCTGGTGTTTCCCTTTTAATAATGCTCATACTCCAAGAGATTGTCCCATGTGTAATCTATAAAAACAGGTAGTAGAGCAAAGAAGAATGGATGGATAATTTACAAGTACTTCTGACACTCAAGCCTACCAATCTTTTGGTATGCAAAATTCAATCCTGATGGCTTAGATGCAAGGAATGTCTTTACAACAATAAGAATAAATATCACCAAAACATGCTTTATTCTCATGGGTTGAAGATGAAGAGTCAGTATTCTTGAATGAAGCTTCTACTTCCAAGAAACCAGTGGTGCAATCAAACTACTACACTAGATCAAAGAGAAGAATGCTAGAATAGCCTAAAGTTGCAAATAATGAAGTTATGGAGAACCCTCCATTTCAAGGTCATCAAAACACAACTGTTAGACAAGAAGTGCATTAGCCAGTTCAAAATCAAGTAGTTCCTGGACAAGTTCAAGAAAAAGTAAGGTATCCTTATTTTTCAAGAACCCAAACTCTGGGACCGATGAATGTGGTGGATCAACTGAAGAGGACTCTAGCACAAGTATCAATATGGGACAAATTAGCCATTCCTGAGCAAAAGGTACTGTTACAAGAAGCTCTACAGGGCCAAGCAATGCCTAAACATACTAGTATCAAAGAAGGATCTGGTAATAAAGAAAAGCTCAAAAATAATTCATCTACAGACAACAACCCTTGTGAAAAATACACCAAAGGCAAGTAAATCCAAACCAGATCCCTTCTATTTAACTTTGATAGTTAGAAAGAAACTGTTTCATAATGCAATGATAGACTCAGGGGCTAGTACCACAGTAATGCCTAAGCAAATAACTGATGCTTTAAAAATAAATTATGAACCACTTACTAGAGGAGTTTGTAGTTGGATGGCAAATCAGTGAAAATAATAGGGAGAATTAAACAACTCCCATTACAATTATATACTTGTCCTAATATAATTGTCAATCAAGATTTAGTAGTCATAGATATACCCCCTATATTTGGCCTATGTTTATCTAGAGATTTCATAGCCACAATAGGAGGTTATATGTCACTTGATTGGTCTCACCTCATCCTAAAAACCAAATATGGTTCAAATATGAAAATAATATTTGAGCCGCTATCTAAGGATCACATCACCAATGAACCAACTTCAAAATTAGAGGTAGCTCATGCTATGCTAAATAAGGAAGAAAGGGTTTTTGTTGAGGAGTTAGGTGACTGGACTGAACATGATCAAGAAGAGGAAAATAATCATTTGTTAGCTATGATGCAAAGTGACCCATATGAAAATTATGACTCCACTGGTCTGGGCACTTATGTCATATTTGATGAAGATCATAAAATCCCAAATGTTTTAAGGGAAGAAATGCCAAAAGATACCTCTTCTACCAATCATCAAGTCTCTTAACATGAATTCTAGATTATGAGTTAGAAGTCACAAGCTTATGCCTTAATCTTTGATGGGAAAGAGATAATTTCTGACTTTCTTCTCACTTGGCAAGATGATATGGAGGAGCATGGACACTTCCTTGATCATGATTTGAATGACTTGTTTGAAGTCATTGGGGCATGTTATACTATTCTTAAAAGAGGCTGTGAGCTAGTTGCAGATGGATAAGACAACATTGAGACTCAAACATATATGGAAAATTACTACAAGCTTTTAGACTTATCCTTTCAAGAGGTTGGTGAGTTTGAAGATGACATTTTTAAAGTCATTAAGGAGGATGATCATGTAATGGAACCCAAGTTTGAGGCAAAAGGAGATAAGCCAATAAATGATGTATATCAAAAGGCTTATGGTGAGGAACAAATAGCTATCATTTTCTTGATGAGACATGCTAGTATGAAGAACCAGCATTCAACAAAATTTCAAGGATAAGAAGAGTATGTATATTTTGGAAGCATGTTTGACTTTGATCCACTCAGATGCAAGCCAATCAAGGTGGCATGCAATAAGAGCAAGTCACCAGAGTTTCATCACATTCAACCACTTGTCTGGCAACATAAGTCATCTCTCCATGAAGGAGACTTCAGAAATTCTTCTTTTGATCTAGGATGGAGGCAAAGATACCTGGTTAATGTATTATAGTTAGATAGTTTCCTCTTCCTTGTTGCTTTTTTTTCCCATTTTTTTCCTGCTCTTTCTTTTAAATAATTTTTCTTTGAATACGTGGTTACAACTCAGAGCCTTTTTAAAAAAATTCAAAACTCTCGATGCATTAAATCTCTCTCAAATTTCCAACATTCCCTAAAGTACCTTACGCATCCATTTCATGATGTGTCTAACTCACTATCCCAAGCAGATTCAATAAGATTTGCTAACGATTATCCAATTTTAATGCCATTTTTGAGACTTGATCAGTCATTAAATACCCCATAACAAGAGTTAAAGATTAATAGTGTCTCAACCATTCTTGTGTCTGCTAGAAATCCCTGTTACCTACAATTTCACCTCATAAGCAAACCTACTTAGTGAAAGTGCCCTCCTTATTGCAAATCTCCATACTCGTTATCACAGTTCACTATTTCCAAGTATAAATATAAATATGGAGGGAGCACAGTATTCACAATAAGGGTCTTGGATTTATGAATCCCTTGATAAGTTTCTCATAAGCAAATCATATGCTTCGGCCCCTGCACAACCCTTAAAGACCTATCCATGGACTAGAGTCCCTGAAGTTGGTTATGAAAATGACCCAGCAAAGGTGATATATTTTATAGATGGAATCATAGACCCAATCCTTCACAAGCCGAGAAAAGCTCTAAGAGAAGGAGCACATCAAAGAAGTCTTCATAGGGTTAAGGTTAGACAATATAAAACATTTGCAATGAGGATATGGACTTCCCAACTAGCACAATTCATTGTCTCAGGTGTGCATCCATGCCCTGACTTGGTTGAAATATTCACTAAATTATTTCATGCACCCTTAAATACCATACGATAGGTTTCATTCATTATGAAAATTACACCAAAGGCTATCAGAGACATGTTGGCCTTGTATCATGACAATATAGCCACATTTCCCACCATTTCCAAAATGCATAAAACATGGACAAATGTCAATACTCAATTGAGGTTTCTGTAATTAGAGTTTCAATTAGGAGATGATGATACCATTGTGCTAACACTGCCAATAGCAAGAACACAATTTGCATTGGCCAGCCAAGAGGCACTTTCTATGATGGCATTCATTTTTAGAATAAAAGATGATATAGCTATTTATGAAGAACAAATGGCCATCCTCTTTAGATTGAAAACCGTTGACAAGACTCAAGAGTATAAGCTTGATTTCTCTGAGCAGATTGTATATTCAATGGTTAAACAACTCACCCAATTCAAATCTAAAGGGGTTTTTAGTTATTCCTCTTATCTATTTCATCTCATGTTGTATCAAAATTATGGCATCTTTTCCCAACACATGCATCTAAATATGTATGACCCAAACTTAGGTCTACATAAGACCATACTTGTGTCTGCATGGACACATATCTTGTCCAAAACAAGTGATCCATATGAATTCTAGGAGCTTTTTGTTGCCCCTGCTTTTTGTCATCTAAGCCCAAAACTAGTTGAAAATAGATTGACTCCAAGTGTCTCAAGCCTTATGACCAATTGCACTATTCCTTGTGATTATCTTCTTGGATCCCATCATACTATTATTAGAGTCCATGGTTTTAGTGGAGAACCCATGTTGCTACCTAAGATTTTGACCCTTAGGTTAGCATTCTTAGAGGTCACCAAGTAAGTGTCTATGGTGGATAATGAATATGGCAACGGTAAGAAAAAGAAGAAAATGTATGAAGTTCCATGGGTGACAAACAACATGGCCCTAGAGGTTAGAGATGGTGGAATCATGTTGCTAAGAAATCTAGCCTTCCTAGGTTTCTTTCTAATTGAAGATAAATGGGGATATGACCCAAATGGTTTCATAACTTCATGGGTCAGGAATAATAAGGTTACTAATAGAATTGCACATGAGGGTCATCCTTTTTGGGAAAATAGAGGAAATCCTAGGGAAGATATTCCTGATTTTTATGTAGAATTAATGGATTTGCCCCTTCAAGAGGACAGGCCATGGGAAATTTTTTATGTTAAGCAAAGGGATTTTGAGCTTAAAATCAGAATGACTTCTAGTTTAAGAAGAGCATTAAAGAACAAAGACTAGAACACTGAGAAAATAGAAGCCTATTAGAAATATAGGCAAGGGATTTGTGAGACAACTCACTCTTTTAGAAATGTGGATTCAGATGAGAAATGGGAGGAAATTTGGGATGAATGTCATCTATCTCCTATCTCTAGCCCTGATACAAGAAATTTGTAGACACAGGGTGGAGAGTCAGAAGCCAAAGCAGAATCCAGTCAAATATTGTAGACCCCAGGGTAAACCTTATCTTTAGTCACTATAACTATTTGGCCCCAATCTCTTAGTACCATTGAAAAACAAAAGAGTGTGGTATCTTCACCACCAAAAGCTTCTCCATCAAAACTAGCAGCAGTGGTAAATGTTGAAGAGACGGGAGCACATCCAGAAGAAGAAACACCAAGGAAACATAAGAGGCTAAGGTTTAAACTTGATTCAAAGGAAAGGGTAGAACCCTCACAACACCAACCATAGATTACTTTGGCTATTCCTCAGGTAAGTTTTGTTTCTCCTTCTTCTCAATATCTCTCTTCTTCCCTTGGGGTGACAATCTCATCGAGCCAACTAATATCCCCTTCCACCTCTGTTATGCCCATTTCTCATTTTGCCCCATCTATCCATACTCAAGCCATATCATTGCCTCATTTTCCCCCTCTATCCATAAAAAAGTACCTCCTTAGATTTCCCCTAGCCAATATTTGGCTATTCCATATGGCTTGCCATAAGGTTATCCTTTTGCGAGTGGTCACATTGCCTCTCCTTCTACCTTCCAAACTCAAGCATATGTTGTTAAGAAGGCAAGGGAAGCTTGAAGGGAGAAAAAGAGGATGAAAGATAATAAAGCCTTAGCTATACCACATATGAGGTCACAATTTGACCCAATCTAGCAACAACTAATGGTGACTCATTTGTCACCTAATATAGTCAAGCCAAATGAGTAGATGCAGCCTGAAGATTATGTGATGAATGCAGTGGCTATAAACATGTCCCTTTTTAGACCATAAGATAGGGTTGAGATGCTAAATGAATCCACTTATATAGTAGCTAATGATTATTTGAAAATATCAAAGAAGCTACAGAAGATGGAGGCTGATCTAGCCCAAGAGAAGGCAAATTGTAGCAGTTTGACTATAGAGATCAAAACTAAGAATATTGAAATAGAGTCTTAATAAATAGATGAAAGATATTGTTTCTCTTCAAACTCACTAGGATATTTAGGCCCAAAATTATTATTTAAAAGTACGGCTAATGCAGGTGAAAGATGCAGTGACAACCTTAAGGTGGGAAAAGGTAGCATTATAGGAAAAATGTGAGGAAAGATTGCTACAGGTCACTCAACTTCAATAGAAGATGCTGAATGAGTAGAATAATACCATTGCTATATAGGCCCAACTTCAAGCCGAGTGACAAATGATATAACAATTGACACTTGAGTTGGCTAATAAGACAAATAATGCAGGGGTTTTGAATCTGGTTAAGGAGCTTTATGAATCAATATGGAAAAGAATCTCTAAGGATATTATTTAGCTTAGACCTTCTCTAACCTTTCTGATAAATGCACAAAAATTGTGCAAAAGGTGGAGACTTCAGTTGAAGACACTCTATCTACTATCTCTGTGAGAGTGTTTGACTCTCAAATGCTACTACAAAAGCTATATGATGCAACTGATGGAATGTTGTTAGTAGTAGGGATTAATGAAAGAATGACCACTGCTAAAAGAGTGAATGAAGTTCTCAATTGCAACTCCATAGAAATCAATTACAGAGAGCTTCTAGATGTGATGAAAGAAGGAATCAAAGACATGAAACAACACATTGAAGATCTAGTGCAATTAGGTCTTCCTTTCCCTTTTCTTGATAGAAACACTGTGTTGATTATTGATGAGATTAAATCTTTATTATTAGCCAAGCAAAATGATTAGGTAGTCTTTCATGGTTTAAGAGATGATTCATCAGTGCATAAAGAAGAAGCTATTTTGATTCTCATTTCCTAGCTTGAATTTAAATTGAAGGCTACAATTCATATTTGGCAAAAAATTTCACACAAGGATATCATCAATCTTGATTTAACCTTTCATGAATTGAAAAATTCAAAAAATGAAAAATTCAAAAGTCCTTAGGGTCGCCAAGAACTGTAGAGTAAAAACTCTACATTTTTCATTTTTTGAATTTTAGTTATGCACTTCAAGTTTTGTCCCTGCACATTTTGGTTCGAGATAGTGAATTTTTTTGACTCAGAGCATGGGCGTGAGTTTCTTTTCACCTAAATTTTGTCTAAGTATCAAAGTCAAGCAGAAGCTACCAAGTGTCATCTACTGAGGCACATTTTATAATTTGTATAAGTTGCTTAGAACATGCCATGTGTCTCATGGAATTCAGTGGAGTGCAACAAGTGTTAGCATCTATGTCTCATGTTTCTTATACATTTTGAAAGCTTCTTTCAATAAGCTTTTCTCAGGGTCATGCAGAAGGCACCAAGTGGCAACTACGGAAGGTTTCAATATGTTTTTCTAAAAAGCAATGGAAGACACCACGTATCCCTGGCTAAAGGTAGCGGAAGCCACCAAATGTTGACATCCACATTTTATTCATTTTGTTTCATTGATTGAGTAAAGACTATGATGGGTCCTAGGTTTTGTTTTTAAAGTCAGTGGAAGCTACCAAGTGTCATCATCCATTTGAATCTAAAATGAGTCCCAAATGTTTCTATGGTGTAGCTAAAGCTTAATGGAAACTACCACGTGTCCCTAGCTAAAAGCAATAAAAGCCACCATGTGTCCCTAGAAAAAAGCAATGGAATCTACCATGTGTCCTTTCTTCAAGATATGCAAAAATTGACACTTGTCCCTATTCTCTTTTTGAAGCTGCTCAAGTGAAGAATGTTATGGGTCCCATTTTTTGTAAGTTGTTAAAATCCTCGAAGCAACAGACTATGACAGATGTCAAAAATGGATCATTCTTGAGCAAAGACACAATAAAGAGTATTAGTTATGCTAAAAGTGTTGTGTGTCTTCTGTAATCACCATGGAATCTACCAAGTGTCATTTTCTAGTGCCTCCTGAATAATTAGATAGTTTTCAAGTGAAAAATGGATACTGGCAAGTGTCCTCACCTGTTTCACAGTGGGAAGCATCATGTGTATATATTTTAGCCAATGAACTTGCAGGGAGATGAAACATTTTCAGATCCAAGAAATATCTTTTGTTAGACACTTTTAGTTCAGTTAGAGTTCAGTTAGACAGTTGGATTGGGAATGTGTAGGCAATCTAGATCTAGTCTAATGCTATAAATATGAGTGTAGAGGATCATTAGAAAGGTCATCATCAAAAGATAGAGAGAATTTTTTATGAGAGATTGTTATTAAGATATTTTAGACTTTCTTGCTGTAGCCAGTAATGCCATTTCCCTTTGTTCTATTTTCTTGAGTTAGAAAGTTTGTATAAGTGTGCATGTTTCTATGCCTTTTATGTGACTGGAAAATAAATAAGAAGACTGATTTCTATGCCTTTGTTGATATTTTTTGTGTTATTGCAAAATCATCTAAACTATGAGCCTTTGATCCTATCTATTTTCATCTTTTACATTGATCATGCCTTGTTTTCTCTTTAATGTAATAGAATATTAAAGGTAGTTTCATTGTGCTTAGAATTAAGGGTCAAATTAAATTTAGGTGCATCGCCATAGTTAGATTTTATTTCATTGCATTTGTGTTTTGTATTTAATTCCTATCCCTTTCCTCATTATACACTTGAGATAAACAAGAGCCAGCTTTTTTAAAATCTGGAGGTCATTTCAGGTTTCAAGTCCCACATTCCTAAAACTTCCCATTGTTAGTGTTGGAAACAACCCAATTTTAAGCATCAACAGTGTTCTGGATTGATCTTTCCTATCAAATATCTTACACAATACATATGCCTTTATTATTTATTGTCAGTAACTTCCTAAATGGGATAATAGATCTAATGCATTTGACATTTCCTTCCAATTATAATCTAGTTTAATTTTAGACCAATAATGAGGCATTTTGATCAATTTGAATAATTTGTGCACAAAGTGCTTAATTATGATTAAGAGCTAATTAAACCAAAATAGAGCCTAATCAATAAATCCATGGAAACTTGTTAAATTTTTTTTTTAGAAATAAATATTGAATATCTACATCAAGAAGTGACCTTATTTCTTGGGAAGACATCCCTAGGCCATAAATGCCACAATTATCAAGATTCATGCCCTTCATACCTCATCAATACCTTATGTGATGCCCTCAATGCCTCTTAATTGCCCCTTCTTCCAATGTCATGATGAGGATAATTATAAACTTAATTCTAAAATTATATTAATCCATAGCCACACATCTCAATCTCAGGATGGATGGTTTAGGTTTATTCTAGACATTCTCAAAAATCTATAAATAGTAGGCCTCACGAAATGAATTTTGACACATGATTATGCAAAGTTATAATACAAAATTGATTCCAAAAGCCATTACAATTAGTGTTACCATGAAAAATTTATTCCAATCCAAGTCAAACCGAAGATACAAGGGCCCAAGGAGAAGAGGGTATAGCCAAGCCTCCTTTGATGAAGATTTCATGAGCACAAACTGAGAAAGTTACTACAACAAGCATTTTGGAGCATCCAAGGAAGGTAAAAGAGGGGTTTTTTTTGCATTTTATTGTCTGTTTTATTCATGTTTGTTAACTAAGCTATCCCTAGTGTCTAGGCCTAGAGATGTTATTCTAGTTAGTATGTTTCTTTCATTTTATTTTTATTTTAGAACTAACACCATACTAACCATCCTCTCTTGAGTCAAATTCCTAGATTCACATATCTAAAGCATGTTATAAGCTTGAACACTTTTTATCCCTTGACCAATTATGATATTTATTATGTCTCATGAACATTATAAACATCCTCAGTAGTAGTTATACAAATTAGTTTAGTTAGGACAATATTATGTAGCTTCAGACAAGTGAATAGAAACATCTTCTCAGTTGTAGACCGTTACTACATTATTATAAATTGGTGAATGTTGATACTTCTTTTTTATTTCAAGTTACACATTATTATGTATCACATTTATTTCTCTTTATTATTTTATCAAGATCTTCCCTCTCACTGATTTGTGAGCATGGGTCATTGTAGTTGGCTTAGCTATCTTATTGGAACCTCTACTCTCAATACATGCAACTCCTTGACTAGATGGTCCCACCTTATGCATATTTTATCCCAAAAACACCAAAACATTAGAAATACTTTGAAAATACTAAAAACATCAGAACATGATCAATATAATAATAATATTGTCTCACACTTCTTTACATTTTTACATTCCCATTCCACTATGCTATACTATTGCCATTTTGGAAGCATAGAAATATCAATTCATTTCATCTTATCCCACACACTTGACATTTTTCAAGGTCATTCTTTCTCATCTAATTATCTTCTTTTTTCTAGATCATTCTCATTTTTTTGTTGTATCTTCCATTTCTTTTATAAATCATGCTAGTTTGATCATCATTTTTCTTCTATCCCATTTGTTGGGAGAAGTACATTTGGCTTGAAGTTCATGTTGGAACATGCATCCATGGAACTATGTAGGCAACATCCACTTGTCTTATACATCTGGAGTTAGCTCAACTAACCCATTCTTTTTCTTCTCTTCCCCCATTTCTTCTATCATTGTTCCTCTTTAATTAGGGAACAATTTTCATGTTATTTTTCTTTGTTATGATCTGGTAGAAAGTAACGCCTCTACCACACATGCATGAACATTTGTCTTTAAACCACAATAACTTAGTTTTTGATTGTGTGTGTTTATTTGAGTTCTCTTAGTGTTTTGATTGTGATTTTTCACCTCTCTTTTTATTTTTTCTCCTCTCTATTTATTACTTCTTATCTCATCTTGGTCTTGTGTTTCCTTGATTATTTTTTTCTTATCTCTCTTTTTGTTTCAGAACATCTTGATGATTCACATGGATATTGATTATTTATATCTTGATCCTATATTATTAAATTATTCTTAGACCATTTTGTTTATTTGATTATTGTTGGTGTCTTATTTTTCTTTTCTATTTTGCTTTTCTCTTTTGGGTTCAAGAATGCCTCGATGGTCCACATGGACCTTGATTATTCATATCTTGGTCTCATGTCATTAAGACATTCTTGCCTTTTATTTTAAAACATTTTTTGTTCATACTTAAGATCATATCTTGATTCAAGTTAGTTTTATTTATGTTTATCTTTTTCTTTATCTTTGCATTTTTGTTTAAATGTAAATCACTATAACTCTAGTTTTGGTCATTATTTTACCATTATCCTTAGTTATAGGTATTCACATTTGAACTGACTCAGTGCAATTAGAATCTTATGTCATTCTAAGTTATTTATAATTATGATGCCTAATCTATTTTTCTATAGAAATCACGTTATGCTCAGGTCTCAAAGTCTTAACCTCAACATCAACTATGATGAGTGATTATTGAGAACACTTTGTCAAAACTAGGCTCATATATGGAATTAGGCTTCTAGGTAA
The DNA here is from genome assembly GCA_037957365.1 of Torreya grandis. Classification (NCBI taxonomy): domain Eukaryota; kingdom Viridiplantae; phylum Streptophyta; class Pinopsida; order Cupressales; family Taxaceae; genus Torreya; species Torreya grandis. The sequence continues at coordinate 55,281 of JARHVA010009224.1, read as the reverse complement.
ATACATTTCAGGCTTTTTTATCTATGCTTAGATGTGCATCTCTTTGTATACATTTTGAGTCTAATAAATTATTGGTCTATTTTTCATCATTCCTTGTTCCATTCTCTCCCCAAATTGGGTGAACTACATTGGCTTGAAGTTCATGTTGGAACATGAGTCCATGAAACTATGTAGGTAGCACTCAATTTCTATTGAGTTCATCTCAACTATCTCCATTTTTCTTTTCTTATATTTCATTACTTTTTTCATTATCATATGCTTGGTTTTATATGGCTTTCTAAGCCATTACACCATCACATGTCCATTTTCACCCACTTACTTTAACCTACCTTTTTTGTTATATCCTTGAGCTATTTTTGCTTGCCAATTACCCATGCTGGGGCCCAACATCTAAACCACATCCAAATAAAATCAGCTCTATAGGGGAAAAAGCATTATTTATTATTTATCAATGATCAAAATTTACCCTACTGGGGCAAAACTATTTTATCATGATCACATTTGCTCTACTGGAGTACTTATTATCTTCTCTTTGGAGACCCTATTCTAGCGGTGCTTCCCTTCCTGAATTAGAATGCTCTCTCTTTTACTCTAATTCCAATATATCCACAATAATGCCCATGATGGAAATATTTTAGTGTGTAACTTGTCTCAGGATTGATCCATGTCATAATCACGTAGCTTGTAATCCTAAATTGGATACATTTATAGTGTGTCCCTTACATTTATAGATTGTATCTTTCCCATTCCCCCCATCTCTAGGGTCTATGATAATCCTAATTGTATTTTTATCATTGATGGTAATCACATGTGTAAGCATTAGCTCATCTGGATGTAATCTATTCCATGGGTTAATCTCTCACTTTTTCTCTCTTTTTGAGAGTCCATCCTTTTCTTCCATCTTAGTATGTCCTTTCAAGGAGGCATCATGGGTCTATTCCAATTTATTTTTGACAACTCTTTTCTGTGAAAAGATTTTTCTTCACTTAAATGTCTCACTATGCCTTCTCAAATAGGGTCAAAATGTAGACATCTAATTCTTAACACCATTTGTGTTGAAATTGTCAATCTTACTCGAATTGCACTCAAATACACATTTTAGGTCAAAATACATAAAACATGATAAATGGTTCAAACTCATCATTTAAAAGTGTCAATTTAGGTAAAAGTATCCATAAATGGGGAAATGCAATTTATGGGTCAGCTAAATTTGATCAATTTATTTTGAGTCAAAAGGATGATTTTGCCTTTTGTGCTTTGGATCACTCTTTTATCCTAAATTCATTGATACATGTCACATACCTTTGTTATTTGGTGTTGGAAACATCCTAAATGGGAATACAGCTCCAACACATCTAACATCACCTTCCAGTTCCTCTCTAATCAAATTCTAACCTAGTAATATGACTTTTTGACCATTTTGATTAATTGTGAACCAATTTCTAAAGAATTACACTAAACTTGATTAAACTTAATATAATTAATCTAATTTAAGAGATTAATTAAGAATTCCATAGATATTTTTGAATATATTATTATTGGAAATTGATTTTGAATATCTACATCACCTAGTGACATCATCTATGGGGTGGCATCCATTAAGCCATAAGTGCATAAAATATTAGGATTATGGGTCACCTATGCCTAGTTAATGCCTCCAATGCCTCTTTAATGCTTATTTATCTTGAGGATATTTATGATTTAATTCTAAATATTAGGATTATCCATGGCCACACATCTCAATCTTGAGATGGACGGTCACGGTTGATCCTAACCAATCTCAAAAATTTATAAATAGAGAGGCCATGGACATGAATTTTAAGCTTGAATATTACAAAGTTATAATTTTAAATTATTTCCATAATCCTTTGAATTTGATCATTTATTTATTTTAAAGCTGAATTGATAGGCTAGTTTAGTGATTTGGAATCATGAGCCTAGGTTTTATGAAGTGTTCTTGAGATATTAAAGGAGTTTGCCACCTTTGTTGACAAAGATAAGGATGCTTGATCAAGGGAGAACATGATTTTGAGTGACATGGGTATGGTGAATCCATTTTGGAAGGTAATATGATGTTGCTTTATTTTATTTTATATCTTTCTATCCTTTGTAATTATCATAGGAATAGATAGGCTTAATTAGTTATTTATGCATTTTTCATTATTTATGGACTAATGTTTGACTAACTTACTTTGTAATCCTCTATACAGTTGTGTGTTTTTCTCTTTCAACTTGGCCTTAGCAACCTTTTATTCATAAATATTTTTAAAGAGAGTATTTATTAAATGTTGACCCAATTTTGTCTCTTCAAGCCAAAATTAGTCACCCACTATCTAAAAACTTTGCTGCCTAAGTCTATATTTTTGGCCAAGTCTAGTATGAAATAAGTCTATAATACAATCCATAACAAATTTAAAAGTCTAATTCTTTTGGAAGGTTTGTTTTATTATTTTGATAAATTTTAATTCTTTTGAAATTATTATTTTTAGGTTTTTTTTTAAGTGTCATAATTCTTTCAGACAAATTGTCTGAAGTAATTTTCCTGAAGGGTTAATTTTTGGACTTTTCATTCAGCAAAATTCTTTCAAAAAAATTGTTTGAGGAAATTTTTATAAAGGGTATGTTACAAATTTTCTAAAGGGTATGTTCCTTTTTTTGAAGGGTGTCTTTTGTCAGGAAAAGGTCCACTTCAATTTTTATGAAGGATCATTTTCAACTTTCTCGAAGGGTATTTTATTTGGAAAATGGACACTTACATATATTTCAAATGGTCACTTTCATTTTTATGAAGTGTCACTCACATTTTTATGAAGGGGGCTTACATTTTCAAAGGATCATTTCATTTTTTTGAAATGTACTTCTCAAAAAGTTTGAAGGATAACTGCCATTTTCTTTAAGGACACTTGCCTTTTCAAAGGGTACCTTATAACTTTTCTAAAGGGATGTTTTCAACAAGATAAAAGGCATTTTAATTTTTATTTAGGGCACTTAGAAGAAAATCCAAATGAATTCTCTCAGGAAAATTGCTTGTAGAAATTGTCCAAACAAAATCTCAAAGGAATTCTTTCTATGAAATAGAAAAAATAGAAAGTCTGAAGGGACTGTTCAAAAAACTATCTATGGAAAACAATATCTGAGGATTATATTTACTTCAAGAAAAAAGGTTGAAATAAATTGATTTATAGAAAAGTTCGAAGATAAATGGCCATGGACAAATTGTCTAAAATAAATACCCAAAAGGTGATGACCTGTAGAATGTCAATTTCAAACTACAAGAAATAGCCATTGGAGTTAAAGAAGTTTGGTGAGAACCTGAAGATAAATATGGAAATGAAGAATGGTAGGATCCTAAGAATTTGGTACATAGTAATCATAAATAGGTAGGTTGATGGTTCAAGTTTTTGCACTGTTACCCATCTTGATGAGCTAGTAAAGAGCAGCTAGCATCAAAATGAAATTCCAATAGATGGACTCATCTATAGAAAAATCTAGTTTAGAATATGTTGATTCCATTGATGTAACCATGTGGAAATAATATTATATAATGTAATGTAATTTTTCTATTCTCAAGGTGACACATGTCCAAGTGACCCTTGAACTCCTTTTGCTTGACCTCTCTATAAAAGGCTATATATATGCATTCTCTTGGTTCAGTCGATAGCCTCTGTTGGTTATTGGAAAAAACTGTAGCCATATTTGTACTTAAAAAAATATTGAGTAAATATACAAGTTTTTTTTCCATTCACACATTGTAATATTGAGTATAGGTTTGAATCTTGTTGATAATGACTAGTGAAAGAGCTACTTTTCTATCATGTCAACCTATGGTCACTTACCAATGTGCAAAAGGGATGTTATTGTAGGTTTATGTTAGTATTTTTTACTAAGTATATAATATTCTTAGAAATGGTATCTATTTATTCTCTTCATGGAATCATTTTTCACCCTCCTAAGTGTCAAGTACCCTCCTGAATCTAACTTATGAAATACTGATGCAATAATGTATTTTTGTTGTGAGTTTATGTGAAACATCCTTATTTATCTCTAAGTAGTGTATTTTTAGTCAAATAGGAGGATAATACATATTTTTGCATCACCATTCTATTTTATTAGTTATTTTCCTTACCCCTTTTCATACAAAATTGATATATTAAAGAGAGATTTAAAGGTGCATCAAGGGGAGCTAACCCGTAATATAGAAATTCATCTCCACAAAATTATCACCCATAATAAGATATATGATTCCATTTTCCCACTTGGATGAGGAGAGATGAGTATCTCCTAAAGGGTGAAAATCCAAGCATAAATAGTTTTTGGCATGCCTAATGGGATCTCTAAGTCCTACAAGATTGCTCTAGATTGGTGTTGGTCTTGGCATTATTAAAACAAAGAAAGAAAAACATTGAGTACCTGGCCACTCCATTGAAGAATTCATGTTTTTGGTTGATGATCAATCTTATTTTCCATGCCAAAGGTAACCACTAGGTTTACTACTAAAGGTGTACCCTTTGATTTTTTGGAATTACATCCATATTCCACCAAAAGATTTAGGTTTGTCGGCACTCATCCTTACAAAAGAGATTTTGTGTTTAAATATTCCAATTTTGTATTGAATTCAATCACTAACACCCATATTTATCATTCCAAAATTTCTAAAAGATAACCTTTTGTGCCTTTCATTGGGGCATCTTCCTTGCATCTTGCCCAATATGATCGAATTCCAAGAACAACCCTCAAAAGTGTCCTATATTTTAGTCGAGATGGTCCAATTAATGCCATTAAGCACATTAAAAATGTATAAAACTTTTTTAATATCCATAATATTACCCAAGAAAATGTATCTATTAGGTTATTGGCCTTGTCTTTGAAAGGAAAAGTTTTGGACTGGTATGGGACACTACTTGTAAATTCTATTGGTTCTTGGGATGAATTGGGGACTCTATTGATTGATAAGTTTATGGAAAAGAGTGATCACCTATCTTTGGCTAACAAATTAACCAAAATAAATATGTCATCACTTGAATTCATGTAATATTTTAATACTATGTTCTAAAAAAATTAGGATAAAATCCTAATTCTTGTGAGGCCAACTACAAACTATGCATTTTTATACTACTTGCAAGCGTTGAATAGTGACATTGCTATGTTGATTCAATATATGGGTGGAAACACATTGATTTATACCTATTAAATAGTGATAAATTCTAATAATTGTCTTTTCCAAGAGGGAAAGATAGCCCCTAGACCTCCAATGCCACTATAACCTGATTTACATTCTCCTAGTCAAGGTGCATTACCCACTTTAGCTCCTTTACCTAATCAAAAAAGGTCTACCATTTCCCATACCAATGAAATACACAAATTCAAAAAATTTCTCTAAATTTTGTGTAATGAACTGGTTGCTTTCAAAAGACAACAATCCCAAGGGTATAGGCCATATCAATCTTACAATCAATTTGGACAAACAAACATACCTCCTTTTCAAAGTAATGCATAAGGACAAGGTCAAATCACCCATGTCAAGACTTATCAAAGATATAATCCTAATTTTCCTTCATCTTCCAAATCCATTTTCCCCACTCAAAATAATTTGGTCTAAGAACAACCCAACTATCCATATTTTTAGCATGGTCAAGTACAAGTTGCTTATGCCAATGAGATGCAAAATCAAGGCATGACTACACAAGGTGATCAAACATATCAAATTTCAAAATTTGAGATGCCAACACAATTTGAGATGGTGAAAAAATGTGTTTAATCTGATTCCACTCTTATGAATCACTTGGAGGGTGAGTTTTATGCCATTAATTACATGGGGAATACAAACAATCAGAATACTAGTGTTGCCTCTAATACTAGGTCCAAAAGGAGGGCTATTGAGGAAACTCAATGAACCAATCAAGGACCTATTTTTAATCCTACATCAGCTTAGTTTGGAGGTGGGCCTAATTGATCTCCTAAAACACAATAAATTCATAAGATTCCAAGCTTTAGGCCAACCACTATAACTCTACCTCCATAAGCTACATCATAAGGTACAAATGTTCATAAAGAGAACCCCAAGGTAAGTAATCTTTCCATTAATGTTTTGGAATAGATGAATAAGATTCAAATTAACATATCCTTATGATATTATATAACATTAATAGTGTAGAAAGATATACTCTAAAATAAATTTCATTGATTAGGTAAATGAGTTGGTCCATCTAAAAGTGACAATGTGGTTTTGGTCAGGTGAATAAAGATGAGAATACTCCTATTTTATACCTATATATAATTATTGGTTATTTATTGGTTCATATTTCAGCATAATTAGTGGATAAAATACATCAGTTATTCTTAAATGCATAGCAGATAAGCTAGGCCTCAAATACGAGCCAATGACTAAAGGAGTTTTGCAATTAGATAGATCACCAGACAATTTTTTGGGGGTTGTGAAAGGTTTGAACTTGACCCTTCATGATTTTAATACCTTTTTAATTCATTATTATGTGGAGGTATTATATTTACCTCCTTATTTTTCTCTTTAATTATCAAGAGACTTTATATACAAGATAGGTGGATATCTGCCAGCTAATTGGTCTTACATGGTGTTTATAACAAAATAAGGTATTAAAGTGAAGATTGAGTCAAAACCTATCCATAGAGATCACTTGGAACCATAGTCACCTAAGGTATAAAATTTTAACTATGTTATCATTGATGAAGAAGAGTTTTACATTAACCAATCCCCATCATCTTCCCTTGAAGGAGTTTTTGATTTGTTCCTAGATGAGTGGGGAGATAACAACTGTGAGTGTGATCCTTACAATTTTATTGAATAATATGGTCTTAGAGTCTATTAAATTCATGAGAAAGACTCTTTCATGCGTTATTTGATGAAATAAAATGAGGATGTGAATGGCCTATGGCATATCTTCTTTGATGGGTCTAGAAGTAAGATTGGGGTAGGTGGTGGAGCTATGTTGGTTTCAACTTCAAAGGAAAGGTATTTTTTAACTTTCATGTTTTAGTTTTATTGTACTTTTAATGTATTTGAATATGAGGCCCTAATTTATGGCCTAGAATGGGTAAGGAAAAGAGGTGTCAAATAATTTCAAGTGTTCAGTGATATTGAACTTGTTGTCAATCAAGTTAGAGGAAAGAATTTGACCAAGAAATCCTTGATCAAGTCCTATAAGCATAGAGTTTGGGACCTTGTAGAAGACTTCATATCATTCAATATCATTTATATTTCAAGGGAAGATAATAATCATGATGATATGTTGGCATCTATTAGTGCTTAATTTGATGTTCCAAAAGGCATAAGAGAAGACAAGAATCAACCTCATCTAAAGATGATTATGAAACCTTATATACCAGATAATGTCACCAATTGGTAGATCTTTGATAGTGATCAGAAAATAGCACTTTTGATATAATAAGAAGCTAAGTTCTCTACCAAAAATTATTGTAAGCTACAACAACAATATGTAGGGTAGATTATCCAACTAAAGTCTAATAAGCTTCCTAAAGGCTTAGTGACTCTTGAGAGAATTTTAAATGAAGAAGACCAGATCAAGAAGGAAAAGGTAGGTATGTACACTAATCAAGATAACTATGAAAGGGTATAAATATTTAAATATAAGATCCTTAAACTTGGAAAGGTATGCACTAGTCAAGAGAGGTATGATTTCATTGAACTATGCAAAGAGTTTTATGATATTTTTTCATGAAAGTATATTTATTTAAAGGGTTTTGACCCAAGCTTGGCTTAAAGAACCATAGAGATAGATGAAAATGACAAACCCATAAATCAAAGACAAATTCCAATCAATCGCAAGATTGAGCCTCTCATGAGGAAATAGCTCACTATGTTGATTAAGTCTAGAAATTTTTCCTATCAGGCATTCTTCTTGGTTGGCCAACTTAGTCCCTATTATAAAGAAGAATGGAGATATCAAGTTGTGTGTGGAATTTAGGGACTTGAATAGAGTGTCTTTTAGATATCATTATTCCCTCCCTTGCATGGAGAAAAATATGTAATTGGTGATAGGTAATGAGAGGTTTTCCCTCCTAGATGGTTATTCTGGGTACAATCAGATTTTGGTGAAAGAAAGTGACCAATACAAAATAGCCTTCACCACCAAATGGGGATACATGTTCCTATAGGAATATTTCATTTATATTATTAAAATCTAGAGCTACTTTTCAATGTGAAATGGATATGGTTTTTCAAGGATTAATCAATGACATTGTATTGGTATATCTTGATAATGTGACAATTTTCTCTAAGGAAGCAAAAGATCATTTGAATTACCTAAGATAGATTTTTGAGATGTGTAGATAGTTTGGGATATCTATAAACCCAAATAAGTGTGTGTTTACTATTCATGAAGGAAAACTCTTAGGCCACATTATTTCTAAGAAAGGTCTGTCTATCGATCCTGAAAGGGTAAGTGACATCCTAGCATTATCTTTACCTAAGCATAAGAAAGAATTGCAAAGTTTCTTTGGAAATATAAATTTAATTAGGAGGTTTATTCCTAAATTTGATAACCTGGTCAAGCCATTAACCTCCATGCTAAGGAAGGATGAGATATTCACTTGGATAGGAAGGAGGAAAGAAAGTTTTGAGGAGATCAAATAAGCCATTGTACAAGCTCCTACTATTGCACGTCCTAACTTCTCTAAGGACTTAAAAATGTATACTCTTAGGAATAAATAGGTAATATCTTCTATGCTTACCTATGTAAATGATGAGAATTTGGAACAACCTATTTCTTTTTTTAGTCAATGTTTGGAAGGCTATGAGATAAGGTACACAAATGTTGAGAAAAAAGTGCTTTCAGTCATAAGGAGTTTAAATAAATTTAGGTATATGTTTTCTAATAAAAAGATTATAATTTTTGTGCCTCATCCTAGTGTAGAAGACTTTCTGTTGAGCATATATTTAAATGAAAAAAGGGCATGTTGGATCACCAAAGTGATGGAGTATGATGTGGAAATCAAAATAACCAAGCAAGTGTAAGGAAAATGACTGTGTGAGCATCTTGCTTCAAACTTAAAAGAACAAAGAGAGGTTGTTTTGGAAATCCAAGATGACCCTATAGTAGATGTACCTTCACTATGAGAATTTGGACATAGGACATGATCCATTTCCTTCAAACTAGTGAGTATCCACTAGGTCTTGATAGGGCTAAGAGAAGGTACTTTAGGCTACAATCCATTCCTTATGTACTTGTTAATGGAGTGTTATTTAGAAAGGAAATTTTAGGTGTGATTTTGAGGTTTATTGATTTAGATAATATTGATAAAGTTTTATATTAGTTTTATGATAGAACAGTTGGTGGTCATTTTGCTTTAAGGACTATAGCTACAAAGATTATGAGGGATGGTTATTTTTGGCTTAGATTATTCAAAGACACTCAATATTGGTTAATAAAATGCCAAAAGTGTGATCCTTTTGATGGAAAACAAAATATAGTTGCTTTACCTCTTCATCTAATCTAAGTTGAACAACCCTTCATATAATGGGGTTTGGATTTCATAGGCCTAATCAATCTTCCTTCTAGTGCTGGTCATAAATGGGTGTTGACAACCACTAGTTATTTTATGAGATAGGTGGAGGATATAGTTCTTAAAGAGGCAAAAGAAAACTCATTCCTAGAATTCTATGAGAGTATAGTAACAAGATTTGGAGTTACTTCAAGAATCATCTTAGATAATTCATTGGCCTTTCTAGGAGTAAGGATAAGTGAATGGGCTTTGAAGCATGGCATATATCTCAATACCTCATCCAACTACTATCCCTATGGAAATGGACTAGTTGAGTCCACAAAAAAGAACTTGATTATGATCATTAAGAGAACAATGGAAGAGAATCAAAGGAATTGGCATACCAAGTTTAAGATAGCCTTTTGGGCTGATAGGATCACCCCAAAGAGAGTAATTGGGAACTCACCATACACACTTGTGTATGGAAGGGAAGCTATACTTCCTATCTCACTTGAGTCACTAGATTTAGATCTTACCTATCAATTATAATTAATGGAGAATAATTGCATGGAGGTCAAATTATGTGAGTTGATGGATCTTGAGTAGATAAGAGATCAAACTATGCACACCATGACTACTCAACAATAGCAAACAAAGAATTATTTTGACAAGAAGTCCATACCAAGGAATTTCAGAGAAATGAGACATTATCCTAAAATAAGATGAAGATAGAGACAAATATAGAAGGCACACAAATTTTGATGCTTTGTGGAGTGTTCTATATGTGATCACATAGTGTAAACAACACAATGTTTTCCAACTCTCAAAGTTGGGTGGAGAGGAGCTACACATCCTAGTCAGTGGGATATATCTAGAACATTTTTATTGATGTCTTCCTTTTCCTTTATATATAGTTTCCTATTTTTCTTGTGTTCCCTAAGTGCTTATGCACATGTTTGAGTTTGTCCTTGTCTTATTTTATTTTTTCTTGGTATTGCTATTGTTGTGTGGTGTGTTTCTTTATGTTTTATTTTGGCATAATCCTTGTTAGTCATCTTCAAGAATGCATTGACTCCATTAGATATTATTTGGATAAGGCTATTGGTATGATCAATATAACAGGCACACTACCCCTGTGAGTCATCAATTTGTTGGCCTAATTTTGGCTGTTCAAGCCAAAATTAGTTACCCCCAATCTGAAAACTTAGCCACCTAAGTCTATATTTTTGGTCAAGTCTAGTATGTAGGAAGGGTTATATACAAGCCAAAACAAATTTATAAGTATAATTTATTTTGATGGTTTTTTTGGTCTTTTGTTAAGTGTTAATTCTTTTAGAAGTCTTATTTTTGGGTTTTTGTTTAAGTGTCAAAATTCTTGTAGATAAATTGTCTAAAGTAATTTTCTCAAAGGGTTATTTTTTAGAATTTTCATTCAGTGGAATTATTTTGGAAAAATTATTTGAGGCAACTTTTTTGAAGGGTTTGTTACAACTTTTCTGAAGGGTAAGTTTCTTTTTTTGAAGGGTATATTTTGTTAGGAAAAGGTCTACTTTAGTTTTTTTGAAGGATCATTTGCAACTTTCCCAAAGGGTTTCTTTTTTGGAAAATAGACACTTACAAATATTTTGAATGGCCACTTTAATTCTTTTGAAGGTTCATTTGAAATTTTTATAAAGGGGAAATTGCATTTTCAAAGGATCATTTATTTTTTCTGAAAGGTACTTCTCAAAAATTCTAAAGGATAACTACAATTTTTATGAAGGACACTTGCCTTTCCAAAGGGTACCTTACAAATTTTTTGAAGGGACATTTTCAACAAGCCAAAGGGCACTTTTATATTTTATAGAGGGAACTTGGCGTAAAATCCAAAATAATTTTGTCAAGAAAATTACCCATAGAAATTGTCTAAAAAAATCTTGAAGGAATTATTTCAATGAAATGGACTAAACAAAAAGTCCAAAGGGACTATTTGGGAGAATCGTCCATGGGAAAATATATCTAAGGATTATATTTCCTCTGAGAAAAAAAATTGAAAGAAATTTATTGATATAAAATTTTGAAGACAAATAGTTGTAGATAAATTATCTAAAAGAAATACCTAAAAGGTGATGGCCCACATAATGTCAATTTCAAACTGTAAGAACTATCCATTGGAGTTAAATAAGTTTGGTGGCAACCTAAATAAAAATATAGAGATGACAAATTATATGATCCTAAGCATCTAGTACACAAAAATCATAAATTGGTAGGTTGATGGTTCAAGTTGTTGCACTGTTACCTAGCTTGACTAGCCAGTAAAGATAAACTAGCATTGAAATAAAATTCCAATAGATGGACTCATCTATAGCAAAATACAGTTTATAATATCTTGATTTTATTGATGTAACCATGGGGAAATCATTTTATATAATGTAATGTAACTATATTTATTCTTAGGGTGACACATGTCCATGTGACCCTTAAACTCCCTTTGCTTGGCCTCTCTCTCAAAGGCTATATATATGCATTCTCTTGGTTCAGTCGATAGCCTCCATTAGTTATTGGAAAAAGTCTAGACAAATTTGTACTTGTAGAACTCTTGAAGAAATATACAAGTGATGTTTCCATTCACACATTTTACTATTGAGTATAGGTTTAAATCTTATTGGTAATGATGGGTGAAAGAGTTACTTTTCTAGCATGTCAATCTATGGTCACTTACGAATGTGTAAAATGGATGTATAACAGGTCTCTATTAGTATTCTTTACTAAGTGTATAAGTGTCTTATAAGTGGTATCTATTTATTCTCTTCATGGAATCATTCATCTCCCTCCTAAGTGTCAAGTACCTTCCTAAATCTAATTTATGAAATACTGATGCAACAATGTATTTTCATTGTGAGTTTGTGTGAAACATCCTTGTTTACCTTTAAGTAATGGATTTTCATTCAAATAGGAGGATAATACATATTGGTGCATCACCATTTTGTTATTTTAGTTGTTTTCCTTACATCTTTTCACACACAATTGATATATTAGAGAGGGCTCTAAAGGTGCATCAAGGGGAGCTAGCCCCTAATCTAGAGATTCATCTCAATGAAATTGTCACCCATAGTAAGAGAGATGATTCCATTTTTCTACATGTATGAAGAGAACTGAGTATATCCTCAAGGATGCAAATCCAAACATCAACATTAAAGTCTAGGTATGTTGTTTAAAACCTTCAGTGGTAACCTCTCTGAGATATACCTTTATGATATTTAAATCTTTCTTATTAGCTTCATTTTTACTCATTCCTTGTAGAGGAGTTAACACCTCTACAAAATTTTACCTTCAAGATTCAATTGCCAATTTTGAAGTTACTTTAGCTGGCTTGAGATTTTACCTTTTTGATCAAGAATTGTTAGCAACTGTAAGCCCATCTCCTCAAGATTTATCACTTTTTTATATTTTGGATTACATTGCATAGCCAACCAAGTGGATAAGTCTTTATAATTGGAAATATCTACATAAACCACCATATGTTACTAATTATTCCCAGTCACTAGTTCCTATAAAGGAACTTATTATGCCTTAGTTTCTTTCTATATTTCTCTCTCTACCTCCTTTTCAACCTATTTTTCCTTATTTTTCAATATATACTTAATTCTCCTTGGGTTTCTTAGTAATTTCACCTATTATTGTCTCAAGCTCTTTTTCTTTGTTGGCTTCTCCTTCTTTTGCTACCTCAACTAATTTTTAAGGTTTAGATTCTTTTCTTTTCTCTACCACTTCCTCTCTAGCTTCCTTCTTAGTCTCAATTACTTTTTCTAACTTTCCTAAATGCTATTCCTGAGATGGGGTCTTCTCCTCAGTACTTAGTTAGACATCCAATTCCTAACACCAATTGTGTTGAAATTATCAATCTTACTCGAATTGCACTCGAATGCACATTTTAGGTCAAAATCCATAAAATGTACTAAATGATTCAAACTTGTCATTTACAAATGCCATTTTAGGTCAAAGTATCCCTAAATAGGTCAATGCATTTTATGGGCTAGCTAACTTTGATCAAATCATTTTGAGCGAAAATGACCATTTCACCATTTAGTGCTTTGGATCACTCTTTTCTTCTAATTCATTGGTACATGTCACATACCATTGTTATTTGTTATTGGTAATATCCTAAATGGGAATATGGTTCCAATGCATCTAGTGTCACCTTCTAATTCTTCTCGAGTCAAATTATGACCTAGTAATATGACATCATGACCATTTTGATTAGTTGCGGGCCAATTTTCAAATAAATTACACAAATGTTGATTAACCTTGTTTAAGGCTAATTAATCCAAATCAAGAGCTTAAGTGGATTTTCCATGAGATTTGTTGAATATTTATTTTTGAAAATTGATTCTTATTATCTACATCACCTAGTGACATCATCTATGGGGTGGCATCCATCAAGCCATAAGTGCATAAAATATCAAGATTATGGGTTACCCATGTCTAGTTAATGCCTCCCATGCCTCTTTAATAACCTCTCTTCCAAGGTCATCTTGAGGATAATCATGGAATTAATTCTAAATATTAGGATTATCCTCAACCACACATCTCAATCTCAAGATGCATGGTTGAGGTTGATCTTGACCAATATCAAAAATATATAAATAGAGAGGCCATGGACATCATTTCTAAGCTATTTTGGTGCAAGGTTATTATGCTCAAATATCTCCAAAGATTGAAAATTGCAAAGTTATAATGCTAATTTGTTTCTAGAAAGCTTCATTTATAGCTATTTTAGTGATTCCACATTAAGAGCATAGGTTTTGTGGAGTGTTCTTGATGCATTGGAGGAGTTTAACACCATTATTAACAAAGACAAGGATGCTTGATCAAGGGATAACATGTTTTTGAGCCACATGGGCATGGTGAATCCATTTGGAAAGGAAATATGGTGTTGCTTTATTTCATTTGTTTATTTATATCCTTTTTAATTCCCATAGGAATAGATAGGCTTGGTTAGTTACTTCTTTATGCATGTTTCATGGTTTATGGACTAATGCTTGACTAAGTTGCTTTGTAATCCTCTCTATATCTTGGCACACACGATGGGATGAGACACATCCTACACCTAAAGGAGATCCTTTTTCAACCTTAAGAAACTTATTTAAGCTTTTTAAAATCTTGAAAATTGGATTTCTAACTTTATTTTACCATTTTTGGTTGCCACAGTTTTACATAGTAACCAACATTGATAGAAATACCGACGTCAATTACTTGGTTTAACTGACCTCAGTCAGTAGAATCAACATCGGTCATATCTTGGTTGGCCATAACTGATGTTGGTGGTATTGTCTGACATTGGTCACTATGTTTTTCAAAAAAACACATACCTAAGACCTAATTTTCCAAAGTTTCTTGTTTCAAATTCAAAAGGGCTTCAAAGCTAAAGGACATACTAACAATTTTTCTATAAGATTAAGTTTGAAATTTGTTTAAACATGTTTAAATCAGCTTTGTATGCTTAAAAATGGATTAGGAACCATTTTTTGGTTTTTAACAAATAATTTAAGTGTTTTTGGTGAATGTTCTCAAATTTTACAACTAAGACCAAGGGTTCAAATGAACAACACCAAGAATTTCATTCAGGGTTAAAATTGAACACACTTGTCAATTCTTATTGGCAATAGTTGATTAGATTAATCTTGTTTGGAAAAAAGAGGAATGTTACGTGTATGCTCTTTCAATTGTCCCCTACAGGGAACCCTTAGAATCAAAAGTGCCATTCCTATTGCAATTAGCATAGTCTAAGGCTTAAAAATAATGTTGCCTAAAGTACTCCCTAAAAACTTGCTAAAGTTTGGGTGATCTTGAAAATGACCCTAAAGTCTTTCTATTTTCATGCTATCTTTATTTTTATGTAATTAGGATTATGAAGGGGATTTCATCACCTCATGTAAGTTATTTACGTAAGCTTTGACTATAGGTGTCACCTCTCAACATTAACTTTATTTAACTCTTTTTAGACTTACACACAGGATGTAGTGGCACTTTTGACATCACACTACACAAAGCGAACATTGGGATGTAGTGGTTGCATAAAGGACTAGACCTTTATGCAACAAGCCAAGTGATACGGACCAAAAATCCATGATTTTCTTTTGCATTGTTTGGCATGAAAGTCATTGTGTAATTGATTCCCCTAGAGACATTAGAAACTTGATAGTTTAGTTAACCCCACATGCCATACCCTTGCTAGGATTTGAATGATTATACTTAATAAATTTTGGTCATTATTTGCTTGGTATGCTTTGAGGTTAATTTTTTTTGTTTTGTTTATAAGCCATGTTAAAATCATGTATTTGAGTTAACAAGGGTAGTGTTATGCTGCCCAAATCATGTCAAATCTTTTTTGCCTTTGAGTTTTTGAAACATAAACATTGACCACATTATTTGAGTATGCTTACACTATTAGGCTACTCAATTTATTTCAAGACTTTTTTACCATTGTATCAAAACCATTTGTTTCAAACCATTTTGTGTATGCCATTTAGACCTTTGTCTTGTGTCATCATGTTGTCCACTCTTGTCTAGCTTGTTTGGTCCAATCCTTGTCTTTAACATTGCATTTTTAATTAATCTTGTTAAGTTTAGATCCAAATATTGATTGATTTCTATTTAGGACTCAATTTATGGGGTTGGTACATAGATATTTTTCTTTTGGGTTGCATAGCTTCGGTTAAATGATTACCTAATTTTGAAAACTATTGATATTTTATTTGTTTGAGTTCCTATCCTCATCATTTTTATGACTTATTTTTAGAAAACATAACCTTTATTCAAAAAACCTTTGATGCTAGACATTTGATGTTAAGTTATTTTATGCCAAATCTCAGCACAAACTACTTTTCAAATGCAGTTCCACCCCTTCATCCAAGTTGAACCAAGTTTGAACCATTTATCCTTTGGATCACTTTTTAGAGTTTGTATAACTTTAAGTATTTTTGTTTTCAAAGCTTTCTTCATTAAATGTAGATATGTCTAGCTACACTTATGGTGTAGTCATGGCTAAACTAACTTATGATAAAATTGCCACACAAAATGACTTTTATGACTTTAGTCAAGACCCCTATAGTGACAATATGATTTTTGAGATAGATTTCTATCCACCTCACAAAAATCAATCATGGGAACATAGTCAAGATCTAACTTATAATCCAACTTATGATCTAACTCATGATCAGAATGATTGATTATATCAAGAAGACTTGGATGTTTTATCTTGTGTAAGAAATAAAACTAAGAAGCACCTGATTGTTACCATTTTAGGACCCCCTCCTTTGGTTGATATGAGCAACCAAACTAAGAAGCATCCAATTGTTACCATTCTTTGGCCATCACTAGTTTTTGATGAACCTGTTGTTGAAGGACCTCCATTTGAAGAACGAATTATTTTTTATCCCTTCTTCAATATTCTAATCTTTGGAGAGTCCATTATTGAACCAAAAATCATTATTCCCACTAAACCAAATGTTCCCCACTTTAAAAATTTTATGCTAATCTTCAAGCCTAAAGAAGAACCATCACCTCTTTAAAATCCATCTTATGAGGATCAAAATGTGTTCAAAACTGATATTTTAAAACTAATTATGAACCAAAACTAACATGTTATTGTTGAAACACCCATTTCTAACCAGATAAACTATGATAAGTTACCTATTCATACATTACCTATTTTTAAAGAGCCTCATCTCCTTGGCAAGCCAGTCTCGATAGAGTTGTTTATTGATCTTTTCCCACTTGTTGAGGAGTCTCACTTTGATAGACATGATTTTATCGAGACATAATTTGAGAAATTCCCTCTTTTTAAGGGGATTCACTTAGATGAGTTAGTCTATGTTGAACCCTTCTAATATAAATCAATTTTTATTGAGCCCATTATGCCATCATAGGCCATTACGTGTCAAAAATTTAGCATTCAATAGAACATTATCAAAACAACCATATCAAATGAAAAATCAATATTAGAGTCAAGTTCCCTTTTTATACCAACATTAGATTTAGCATCAGAAATAGACTCAACATCAATTTTGAGATTAGATTCAGAGTTCAATGCTTCAAAATCAGAGTTAGAATAGATTATTATATTGTTTATTACAACATTGGTTATAATTTCCTTGTCGATCAATTTGAATATATTTGTGATCCTTCTATAGTTTTTGAGGATGATTACTTTAGCATTGACATAGTTTCCCTTAGTATCTTCTATGAGGACTGTGCTTCCTTTCACCATTCCATTATTACCACCCAACATAGCCATTATATTGACAATCTATCTCCCACAAGTGTTGATTGGGATTGATAGAATCACACTTTGTTGAGCTACATGCATGGTGACATAGTATTTGAAGAAGAGTAAGGAGGCCAAGACCACATTCATATAGAAAAAAACACTCTCTTAGTGAAACATTTTTGAGGGTGCTAGGGGATAAGTAAAGATCAAACTCAACATCTTTTAGTGACACCTTTTTGAAGGCACTAAAATATAATCAAAGTCAAATGTTAACATCTCTTTTTAAAACCTTCTCAAAGGCACTATGCGATGATCAAAACAAATTCATTGGTGAAAACCTCATCGAGGTGCCAATAGTTGAGCATAAAAGTTCTTTATTATTTAATAAAGATAATATCAAAGATCAAATCAAAATAGCTTCCAGTTTATAGCCTAATCAGATGGTGGCTACTCACAAAATCAAGTAATAGAATAATTTTATGGTCCTATCAAGAGAATATTTAAAGGTCTTTAGCCCTACCAAAACCAAAATTATGTAAAATTTGGCATCAACAACATTATGTGTGACTAAAAGTCCTGATATTCATTTGTTTCCTCCCCATTATACATTCCATTATCAACCCACCTATTTATTACCAACTTATCTCATTTATCCTACCATTATTTACCATCACTGACAACACTTTCATTTATCAAGATTATCTAGATATCTTGTCTCAACACTTGAAGGAATCAAAATCAATGACCAAAGAAGAACACAAAAATACTCTTGACAACCAAATATATAGGCCATTTTTGATATAATAGTTATTCCAATGAGATATGGGCTAGCAATTAACATGATCAAGTATTTTATCATACCATTTCATATACAATCGCCATTATTATATATACTTATTTACCATTATTTTAGATCCTATCCATTCACCCCATCACTTGGGGGAAATCCTCTTACCATTTTATCCAATCATATCAAAAACCATCATTATCCTTAGCAAGACCATACCATCCTATCATTCCATTTCTATTTAGACCAAAGCCTATTTTTATTCATCCTACCCAATCTTGTTTTGATCTTGGTTCATTTGGTTCTTCTCGCACCTTTTATAGGGGGATTCCAATCAATTTTTGATAATAAATTCAATCCATGTTTACAATGATAGTATATGAAAGTACCATGATAGTTGATCTGGAAAGATATCTTTCATCTTATATCCATGTCAGTTTATGTGAGCTTGATTATCGCTTATGGGCAAATCAGTGTTTCACCAATCTTGCTACTAAGTATAACTATCTATGGGAAAATTAGTATCATTGGCCTATCTCCTTGTATCTTAGTTATACCCACATATAGGAAAACTAGGGGAAACACTTGTTTATTATGCATTGCCACATTACCTTACCATTATTCTTTTCATTTGACTAGCCATTTGCTAGATTTGAGAACTTATTGGGACCTAGTTGGTTTTTCTTCACCTTTTGTGTGGATGGAATTACTATGAATTGAGATCATTTTAGGACTATGTAAGTCATGCTCAATTCATGTTGAGATCACCTCAGTCCCCCTAACCTCATTCTCACTAATTTGTAAGCATGGGCTATTGCAGCTAGCTTAGCTATCTTATTGGAACCTCTACTCTCAGGACATGCATCTCCTCAACTAGATGGTTTAACCTTATCCATATTTCATTCCAAAAACACCAAAAACATTGTAAATACTTTAAAAATACCAAAAACATTAGAACATGATCCATAAAAAATAAAAACATTATTTCATGCTTCTATACATTTATACATTCCCATTCCATCATCCCACGCTCTCATCATTTAATGAAAAACTATTAAGTTTGAATGGTCTAGCCATTTTACAAGCACAATAACACTAGTTCATTTCATCTTATCCCATGCACTTTCTATTTTTCAAGATCATTCTTTTTCATCTCATCGGTCTCTTATTTTTTAGACCATTCTCATTTGTTTGTCATCTCTTACATTTATTATATAAAATTAATCATGCTAGTCTGATCATCATTTTTCTTCTATCCCATTTCTTGGGAGAACTACATTTGGCCTAAATTTCATGTTGGATCATGCATCCCTGGAACTATGTAGGTAGCAAACACTTGTCTTATACATCTAGATTCATCTCGACCAACCCCTTCCTTTTATTCTTTTCCCCCATTTATTTTATCATTATTCTTTGTAATGATGTGGTGGAAAGTAATGCCTATACTACACATGCATGAACATTTGTATTTAAACTGCACTAACTTGGTTTTTTGTTTGTGTGTGTTTATTTGAGTTTTATTGGTGTTTTATTATGTTTTCTTGGTTTTTTTGTGCTTTTACACCTCTCCTTTTATTTATTTTCCTTTTCTCTTTTTATTATTTCTCACTCCATTTCTTGGTATTGTGTTTCTTTATCTTGTTTTTCTATTAGATTTTTCTTTTCTCTTTTGTGTTCAAGAAAAACTTGATGGTCCACATGGATCTTGATTATTCATATCTTGGTCTCATGTCATTAAGATGTTCTTTCCTTTTGTTTTTAAACATTTTTTGATCCTACTTAAGTCTTGATAGATCATATCTTGATTTCAATTTAGGTTCATTTATGTTTATCTTTTTCTTTATTTTGGATTTTTTATTTAAATGTAAATCATTGTAACTCTAGTTTTGGTCATTGTCTTACCATTATCCTTAGTTACAGATATTCACATTTGAACTAGCTCAATGCAATTGGAATCTTATGTCATTTTAAGTTATTCATACTTATGATGCCTAATTTGTTTTTCTATAACAAGAACTTTGTGCTCAAGTCTAAAAGTCTTAACATCAACATCAACTCTAATGAATGATTCTCAAGAACACTTTACAAAACCTAGGCTCATGATGTGGAATTAGGATTCTAGGTAGCATGTATTTTAGTACTCAAGTTTATGCTTAGACGTGCATCTCTTTACATACATTATGAGTCTAATCAATTCTTGGTAATTCTTTTTATCATTCCTCATTCTATTCTCTCCCAAACTTGGGTGAACTACATTAGCCTGAGGTTCATGTTGGAACATGAGTCCATGGAACTATGTAGGAAAAATTCAATTTCTATTGAGGTTAGCTTGGCTATCTCCATTATTCTTTTCATCTCTCTCATCACTTTGTGAATTTTCATATACTTGGTTTTATATGGATTTTTAAACCATTACACCATCACATATCCATTTTTTTCCACTCACTTTAACATATCTTTTGGGTTATATCCTTGAGCTATGTTGCTTGCCATTTTCCCATGCTAAGGCCCACCATTTGAACCATGTCTGAATCAAATCAACTATATAGGGTAAAAATCATTTTTTATTATTTATCAATGATCAAAATTTTCCCTACTAGGGCACATCTATTTTATCACGCTCACATTTGCTCTACTAGGGAACTTCTTATTATATTCTCTTTGCAGACCCCATTCTAGTGGTGCATCCCTCCCTAAAGTATAATGTTATCCCTTTTCCTCTAATTCCAAGATCTCCACATTAAATCCCATGATGGCAATATTTTAGTGTGCAACTTGTCTTGGGATTGATCAATGTCATAAGCACACAACTTGTACTCTCAAATTGGGTACATTTACTGTGTGTCCCTTATATTTATGTATTATATATTTCCCATTCCCCCCATCTCTAGTTCCTATTATACCTCTTATTATATTTTGATCATTGATGGTAATCACATATGCAAGCATTAGCTCATTTAGATTTAATATTTTCCCTAGATTAATCTCTCACTTTCTCTCTCTTTTCGATAGTTAATCCTTCTCTTTCATCTTAGCATGTCCTATCAATGGGGGAATCATGGGTCTATTCTAATTTCTTCTTGACAAATCTTTTCTTTGAAAAGATGTTGCTTCACTTGAATATCTCTTTATGCCTTCTCAAATAGGGGAAATATGTAGACATCTAATTCCTAACACCATTTTTGTTGAAATTTTCAATCTTACTCAAATTATACTCAAACGCACATTTTAGGTGAAAATACATAAAACATCCTAAGTGGTTCAAATTTTTCATCTACAAATGCCATTTTAGGTTAAAGTATCCCTTAACAGGGTAATGCTTTTATGGGCCAGCTAACTTTGATCAGATCATTTCGTGTTAAAATGAGCATTTTGTCATTTAGTGCTCTAGATCACTCTTTTCTTCTAAATTCATTGGTACACCTCACGTACCTTTGTTATTTGTTGTTGGAAACATCCTAAATGGGAATACAGTTCCATCTCATCTAGCATCACCTTCTAATTCTCCTCGAGTCAAATTATGACCCAGTAATATGACTTTCTAACCATTTTGATTAGTTAAGGACCAATTTTCAAAGAATTGCACAAATGTTGATTAACCTTGTTTAAGGCTAATTAATCCAAATCAAGAGCTTAAGTGGATTTTCCATGAGATTTTTTGAATATTTATTTTTGAAAATTGATTCTTATTATCTACATCACGTAGTAACATCATCTATGAGGTGGCATCCATCAAACCATAAGTTCATAAAATATCAAAATTATGGGTCAAGGATGCCTAGTTAATGCCTCCCATGCCTCTTCTTCCAAGGTCATCTTGAGGATAATTATGGATTTAACTCCAAATATTAGGATTATCCTCAACCACACATCTCAATCTTGAGATGGAAGGTTTAGGTTAATCCTAAATAATCTTTAAAATATATAAATAGAGATGCCATGGACATCATTTCTAAGCTATTTTATGGTATAAGGTTATTATGCTAAAATATCTCCAAAGTTTGAATATTGGAAAGTTATAATACTAAATTGTTTTTACAAAGCTTCATTGATAGGCTAGTTTAGTGATTCCACATCAAGAGTCTAGGTTTTATGGAGCATTAATGAGGAATTAGAGGAGCTAAACACCATTGTTGACAAAAACAAGGATGCTTGATCAAGGGAGAACATGTTTTTGAGCTACATGGACATAGTGAATCCATTTGGGAAGGTAATATGGTATTGCTTTCTTTCATTTGTTTCTTTCCATCCTTTGTAATTATTATAAGAATAGATAGGTTTGGTTCATTATTTCTTTATGCATGTTTCATGGTTTATGGACTAATGCTTAAATAACATGCTTTGTAATCCTCTCTACACTTAGTTTTTTAGGCTCTTTCTAAATGGTGGGTCATTATACTAAAGGAGGAGGTGGTGGTGAAACAGATGGAGATGATGGATGACAAGGAGGAGGAATTTATTTTTTAATGGATTTATTAGGAACTTTGGTGCATGAGACTTAGGAGGAGGCATTAGTATTGATGGGTTAATGATGGGTGTAGTAGAAGGTGGAATGGAAGGAGTTATGGAAATACAAGGAATTCAATTATCAGTAGACTATATCAAGGGAGGAGTATAAATAATTGGATAAATTGGTTATTTGTCCTTCACTATAGAATATGTATCATCCACATTTATCTTTAGCTTCGACTTCTTTGTATGTCCTTGTCTACTTTTTCCTTGTATTATTTCTTTTCTTTTCTGCACCACACAAGTAGTCTCACTCATCAATTCCTTCATAGAGTAGCCTTTGTTAAGAATCTAGGTAGAAGTCATTACCAAAACATTAGAAGATCTATCATGAGTAGTCTTATCATGATCCTTGCAAAAAATGATTACTAGATGTATGACATTATCCCCCCTACTACATGAAAAGTATCATTGGTGATAACACCATCATCTTACATCCTCAAGGATGGTGGCTAGATCAAAATCACAAATTTTCTCTACAATAAATATACTATTATCTCTTCCTCTTACATCAAATTCATCTCTCCAATCAGTCCAAAAATCCTTAAGTGCTAGAATATACATTTATTCTAGAGAAACTATATTTTATGCCACCCCTTTGCAATCAAAGTTTATCTTAGACTCAAAATGTGTTTGGGTGTAATGATGGTATATTTATTTTTGCACATTTTTGGCCTTATAAATGTTTATACAATGGTAATGACCTATGACAATGGAAAAGTTTATGGCTGCACGATGAGATTTTGACTACAACTCATGTAGTTCAACAAGTTGTCTATATAATTCCATGAGGATCTACTTGTCAGTTGGGTATCTAGGTAACTTGATGGGGTTACTTGAGAAACCTCCCACTTTGAGGTATGTAAAGTTAAGGAATTGAATGAAAATGTATCTATATTATGAAACTATCCCATGCTTTGTATGATATTCTTCTATGTTTTAGAGCTATGTTTAATTTTTAAATAATTTCATAAAAGAAACCATCATTTACTACAATATAATGTTTTTAGTACTCTAAAAGAATCAATTGAGGATAAAACTCATATATTAGCATAGATGATAATGTGCATTTTGTCCTTAGCCTTGAAAAGGATCCACTTGAAGTTATTAATAGACAAGGTATGAGATCATTTTAAAATCAAAATCTGTAATACATTCCTCAACTATTGATCCATATTATCACTTATCATTCTTACCCACTTGATCCTAGCTGAGCTCTTAGTGACATTAATGGTTTTGATATAATCATACATCTAAGGTGAGAAACATTTAGTGTTTTTATCTCCATTGATTTTACATAGTAATGGAATGATGTCATCCACTTCTTAAACAAAGTCTGATCTTACTATTTGCTTTGGGAATCTTTAGACTTGCTTCACTTTTTTCAAGTAATATGTATTCATTCTGATGTCTTAGTTTCTCATTACTTATTGGATTTTTTCATTATCATATAAATTAATATTGATGATGTTGGGATATTTAGATAGTAGTTGATATATTAAACATCCAATCTTACAACTACATTTCCAACATCTCTCACAACCCTAGTAAGGGAGTCATAGTATTTGGCACATGTCAACACAAATTCAAGAAGT
The DNA here is from genome assembly GCA_037957365.1 of Torreya grandis. Classification (NCBI taxonomy): domain Eukaryota; kingdom Viridiplantae; phylum Streptophyta; class Pinopsida; order Cupressales; family Taxaceae; genus Torreya; species Torreya grandis. The sequence continues at coordinate 30,662 of JARHVA010009224.1, read as the reverse complement.
TGAGCTGAGCTTGGGAAAGCTATAGATTACAAAACTTCACTACTAGTCATTTCATGTATGAGTGAGGTTTTGGATATGGCCTTGGATCTCTCAAATAATTTAGTCACAAACACATGCCCCATGTCTATATCACTTATCTTAGTTAGATTAGAAATAATGCTTGATTCAATTGGGTATCCCTTATATTTGTATTACATCTTGGGCTCTTGTGATTTACCTCTCTTAGATTTTACTTTACCTTTCCCACTTTTTTCTAGAATCTCTTCAAATATTAAATCTAGGACTTCCTCAATCTGTATTGTTTACACTTCCAATTTAGTTAATTTTTCTTCTGATCTTCCTAATCCTTCTCATCCAGACATTGGCTTTGACTAACTTTAAATAAATTGAAAACTAATTTTAAATGCTTAGTAATTATTCTAATTACTTTAGAAATGTTGAGAAAATATACAATTTATTATTCTTATTGTACCCCTAAATAAGTCTCAAGTTCTAAGTAGAAAAAAGTATTGAAAATCCTTAAGTATCTCATATTTATGTAATAGGGCTTCATAACCCTAAGTTGGTCTAAACAATTCATAAATATTAAGTATTTAGAAACTTAGGTGAGTCATAGGAATATGCATATAAAACATCAGGTTTTATTTAGCTCATAACTTTAGGTTTTCATTATCAAGTTACTTGGACTCAAAAATTTGAGTAAGCATGGGGAAGGAATCTGGGTAGGTATCGAGTAATGTTCTATGGGTTTTTCAAGGTTCAAGACTTCAAGTTTCTCAAGGTTCATGACTTTAGGTTTCTTAAGGGAAGAAAATACATTCAAGAAACCTAAAGTAAGTAGTGAGGAAAGGGAAACCTAGATAGGTCAACTCTTTAAGGGTCAGGGTTTCCAAGGTCAGCTACTTAAGGTTAGAACCCTAGATGAGTAGGATGTTAGTAGATCAGGTTTTCCTATGGTAGTTATTTGGGATTAGATAATCAAGTAAGTAAATTTAGAAAAATTGAGCGGGTAAGGATTTTGAGGGTTGGGTTTCTCAAGGGTAGTTATTTGGTGTTGAGAACCTAAGTAATGCAAATTAGGAAATCATAAAGGTCTAGATGTTAGGGTTTTCATAGAAAATTAATTTCATAGGGATTTTGGGCAAGTTTACAACATGATAATTGATCATGAGAGAAAATATGAGATTTGAAACTTTTAAACATGCTAAAAAAAGGTAAATCTAAATGAAATAAGACATAAGAAAGGAACATCTATAGCGGTGCAAGGAAAATTGTAGATAGAAAATACAAAATAAAAGATAAACATGAAACTACAAAAAAAATATGGATGAGATCCACCTACCATAGACACAAATGGATCAAATATAAATCACTTAAAGATTTTCTAGAGGCTCAAATTACATGTCTTGAGGTTTGTCGGCATGGTTACTTAGTTAAATAACTTGACTACCAGGTGGAAATAAAGTGGATTTTCACCATAATACATACATACATACATACATACATATATATATATATATATATATATATATATATATATATATATATATATATATATATATATATATATATATATATATATATATATATATATATATTCCAATGCATTAATGACAAGCATGTGAAAGGACACGTAAGGCCCTTATCCTTTTTAATCAGGGTTTTTAAACTATTTTAATTGATTTTAACTTTTAAAGTAAAACACCTTCACAAACCTAGATAGGTCTAGGTCAATGAGTAGCTCAAGTTCAAAAACCTACATGACATTTACTTGTGATTTTATCCAAGGAAAGCAATGTCAAAAACACAATTTACTTTAGGTAATGATTGGCTAGTTTATGGGATTACTTTGCTTATCTATGGTGTTAAAGTAAAGCTACTTGGTAACTCTGATTTGAACTAGGAGTAACTCAAATTTATGGGACAAATTTACTTAAAAATAAGTAAAGTAGTTTGGAGAACCTAATTTGCATTATAAATGAGCCAAAGCACTTTAGATTCTTTGATCCACTGAAGGAGCTAAGTAAATAGATTTTAGTGATGGATTTAGGCAAATTTTTCCAACCTTATGGAGTTAATAGGATCAGTTTGGAAAAGAAAGCAATTAGACACAACAACTACTAAAAACTAAGTTTTTATTCAAAGGAATGACTTAGCAAAGACAAATGACTCACATAAGACAAAATATAGAATTTTTCAATAGGGGTACCCCAAAATTTGAAGTGTGGAGTTTTAGGGACATCAGCTGGCTCTGACTGGGGACATATTTGTTTCTATCATAAAGAAGGAAAAAAGGGTGAGATCCCAATATCTCTAGTTTTGCACTTTATTTATTATGTATGGGGTGTTTGTAAAAACTCAATCACAAAAACTACAAAATAAGAAAACAACATGAAAGCAAAAACAAAACCAAAAGAGAGACTAAAAACATAATTTATATACATACAGGTGTTACCCTATTGCTTAATTCTTGTAGAGCTTTGAGTGCTTCCTATTGAATGGTAGTGGCAGTGCATTCCCATTATAATAAGCTAGGATGAAGCTATATTTTCTAGCAATGCTTTTTATAGTAAAGGGCCCTTTACAAAAGGAGCCAAATTTTCCATGATTCCCTTTTTTTTCATTTTATTTAACCTAGAGGAGAACTAAATCACCAAATTTAAACTACATATCCCCAAAATTTCTATAAAATATCTTCTTTACTCTCATTTGATGATTAGTTAGTCAATCAACAACTTGAACATGGACTTCTTATAGTTCAATGAGAACATGATTCTTTTATCTAGTGAATCTTGATAAGTGACATCTTCAATAGCCTTAAACAATTTCAAGGTAGGAAACTTAATGGTTATTAGAATCTCAACATTTATTCCATATAGCAACTGAAAAGGAGACATACATATAGCTTTCTTTGGTGTGATCCTGTTAGCCCATAGTGCATCAAATAGCCTTTTGTGCTAGGTTCATTGGTTGTTGTCCACCAGATTGTGAATAATGGTCATGAAATTCTTATTAATTGATTCATCTTGAATATTTCCTTGAGGATAGTGATTTTAATCATGAACCAAGTCTATTCCATATGAGTAATAGAACTCAGTTAATTCTACAAAGGAAATGTTGACTGCATCATCTGTTATTGTAGACACCTAAATTTGGCCACCAATGGATTCTTATCCAAATTTAGACCAATTATTACCAAAATTTGACCTTTTATTCTTTAAAAAATTAATTATGTCAAATTTGGCTTCATAACTATGCAATAAATTAACTTGGCCCATAAATCAATTAATTTGGGTAAATGCACATGGAATTAAATCAAATCTTTCAACAAATGACCAAATGCTTAAATGGGATTAATTAAAGTTAAAATCTTGATCAAATCCTAATTAAATTCATCCTTGGTAAAATTAGCTAATAAATCAATTACCAAAAAGTAAAATTCAAATATCAAAAGCATGCTAGAACATCCTAAAAGCTACTCATTACCTTTGTGAGTTGTCTCAAATGGAAAATATCTAAAGTCTTAAGAATATACCAAAATAAACCAAGGTTCCAATTTAACCCATTTAAATTGATTTTGAAGCCCTTAAAATTAATCTTAGATATATTAATTTAGAGAGCTCAATTAAATTAGAGTTATAATGTAGGAATAGATTCATGAAGTGAAAAAGCTAGTGTTATAATGCCAAAATTGAAACAAAGCCATCAAACCATTGAATCAATCAAGCCAAGCATTCAAAAATGGTGCATAAAGGATATGATGTTATCCATATGCCATTTATTAATACTTATTATGCATAAAATTATCAATCCAACTAAATTACCATTTGGATCTATTAAGGATTTGGTAAGGAATTTGTGTTTTTATGTTTATATTTCTCATTTCTTTCCATGTTTTGTTGAGTTCTAATTTGGTGTATTCATTATTATCCCCCATGATCAGACCTAAAGTATGTTATATTTTTTTTGATTTCATTTTTCATTGTTTTTTTGGACTAAATCTATACTAAACTACTCCTTTGAGTTAAATTCTTAGATCACAAATGGCATGTCTAGTGGGACATGATTGCACACCTCACATATTTGAACAAAAATGGATGTTAGAATAGATTTTATTTTTTGATTTGTTTACTTATTTTTTCTAAATTTTAAATATTATTTTCTTACTAGTTTAATATTAATTATCTCAAAATTTCATTAAAATATGATTTGTATTTTAGAAATTATGACTCTTTTAGTGATTGCCACTTTTTATTTTCTAATTTTCTAATAAAAATGGCTAGTACAGAGATAATAATTTTTTTGTTATTCACTATTTTGACCTTAATATTTTTTTATAGGTTAGAACCATAATTATAAAAACCCTCCAAATATTTTGTGACAAATAGATTTATATTTTAAAATTTATGGTTAATATACCAACCCAGGTTTTTATGTTTTATGTGTTCGGTTTTATTTGTTTTAACGTTCTAGCTTCTTGTTTACACGTTTCATAGGTTTAAATTTTCCTATTTTTTTGATATTTATTGATTTATTTATTTATATTTTTTCTAACCTTTTCCTAACCTAATATTTTTTCTTTCTTGAGGTTTTGCCTTTTGGTTGATAGATTTTGCCCTTCAAGGTTGATTGTCTCATTTGATAAATAAGCTTCAAGACTAAACAAAGTTATGACCTTTCTCTTATAGGGCCCATTGGAAAAATATTCAAAACAAGATTAATTATTTATTTCAAACATCTTTTAGGATGTTTTAAAATGAATTAGGCATTTCACTCTGGTTTTAAAAATAAAGTTTTGCATGTTTATGTTAAATTTTTTGATTGATCTTTCAAAGTTCATAACTTAAAGCCAAGGGGATAATAGAACACCACACATTTTATTTAGTGATATAAAATTGAATACACTTCAAATTTTTGCAATATTTTTCATTATTTTTTAGTTTAAACTTGTTTTAGTAAATAGGTATTTTTATATGTATGCTCTCCCATCCATCCCCTTTAAGGAATTTTTGGGATCAAAAGCACCAACTTCTTTTTTTGGGTAGTTTGAAACTATTTCCATTTGTGCATTTAAAATTTAATGTTTTATTAATGAATCTAATCAAAAACTTACAATTTTTTTCAACTAAATTAACCTCATTTTAATTATTTATAAACTTGCTTATTGATTGTGTGTTTTAGCAAAAAGAGACATGCATGTATGCTCTCTCATATATCCCATTTAGGGAACATTTGGGATAAAAATAACCATCTCATCACACTTCAATCTTAGTCCAAGGCATATAAATCAAATCATTTAAATCCCTCCCCAAAAAATTGTAATAGTATTAGGTGATCTTGAGGCAACCATAAAGTCTTTCTATTGTGTCATTTATTTCATGCATCTTGGCTTATGAGGGGGGCTTCATTACCTACCATGAGTTATTTAGGGAAGATTTGACCTAAATATTCATATCCAAACATCATATTCATCCCCTCTCTATAGTTGGTATATAAATTAGGATCCCTTAAATATAATTATTGTTTGAATGGTTAAATCATTTTCATTAGTAGAGGCTAAGCCCGAGACGTTTGAGAATATTAGACATCACACTACACTAAATGAGAAATGGATGCAGTGGTTATAAAAATGGAAATTCCTTTTTACAAAAAACCATGTTCCATAGACCTAAATAATGTTTTGCTTATCTTGTTTTCTAATGTGAAATTTGGTAGACATGGGATCCATCTAGAAACATTCAAAAACCAATTAGTTTTAGTCAACCCCACTTTGCCACACCTTTGATAGGATTTTAAGACATTATGCTTAGTTACATTTGGTCATTTATCTTTTTATTGTTTGTTTTTTTATACTAAAACTATTTTTTTTATTTATAACCACATATAAACCAATTTATTTATACGTCACTCTTTTATCTAAAGATGCATTATCCTAGTAGTTTTACATCACACTTGTGCTTTATAATTTTTGCTAAACTTATTTGTGTGTGTGTGTGTCAATTGAATAACATGGATAATGTTATGCTACCAAAATAATTACAAAATTTATGCCTTGGATTCTTTGAAATAAAATATTGATCACATCATTATAACATGCTAACACCATTATGTTACTCAATTTGTTTCAAGACTTATTCACCTTGTATCAAAAACCATTATTTTAAACCATGTCATGTATGCCATTTGGATCCTTCTCTTGAGCCATTATGCCATCTAATATTATCTAGCTTATTTTATCAATCAAATCCTAGTTTTCAACATTGAGTTTTTAATTAACCTTTCCAGTTTTGAATTTAAACATTGATTGATTTCTATTTAGGCCTCACTTTGTAAGGGCCAATACATAGATCTTAATCTTTTGGGTTGTGTAACTTAGGTTAATAGATTTCCAAAATTTAAAAACTATCACTTTTTTTTTCATTTAGCCTATCCTCATCATTGTTTATGCCTTTATTTGGGAAAACATAGTCTTTTCCCCAAGTGATTTATGCCTTATACTAATTGATCATGTTTATGTTTGATTCCATGTGTTAGGTTTCTATAAAAGTTGTTACAAACTTAGATTAAATCAAATCATATAAATTTTTTTTTCAAGTCTATATTTTTACATTGTGGTTGACCAAAATTCATAGCAATCATGTTTATTTGAGCCTACCTTTTGACTCCGTATTCGGACAAAAGCCATAGCAACTCAATTTTTCCCTTTCCTAGTTTAGAGCTTATTTAGAACACTTTGGCCTAGACTTTGACGTATAGATTTTTATTAATTGCTTAAATTTTTTTATTTATGATATTTGAAATTATATTTTTGACATTAAGATATTTTATGCCAAGTCTTAGCACAAAACTTTTTGGAGATACAACTCCATGATCAAATCATTGTTTGGAGATACAACACCCCTTTACACCAAGTTAGACCAAGTTTGAACCATTTGTCCTTTTGATATAGTTTTTCAAAGTTTGAATTAATCTAAGACTTTTTATTTTTATAGATTTATTCATTGATGTAGATATGTCTAGCTACACTTATGATGGAGTCACATACAATCTGAATTTTGATAGAATGGCCAAACAAAATAGATTTAATTTTTATGGATTTATTCAAGACCCCTTTGATGATAACATGGTTTGTGAGATGTAATTTTATCCACCTTGCACAAATAAAATAAAGAACCAAACTCAAGACCTCAATTAGGATGATATGTTTGGTGAGGTATAATTAGATATAGACCTATACAATGATAATGTTGTTTGGGATACGGATCCATACCCTCCATGAAATAATAAATATAGGGAACAAAGGTAAAGACTAGATTACAATCCAACTCAAAACTCTAACTAGGATGATATGGTTTATGAGGAGGAATTAGATGCTTTTAATTATACAAGTAACTAGGCTCCACAACAACACCTTATCCATACCATTTGAAGAATTCATCCTTAGGCTTGTGTGAGAAATCAAGCTCCATAGCACCCTATCATTATCCAACCATAGGCCATTCCTCATCTAGTACCAATCCCATCAGAATGTCAACCAATCTAATCATTTAAATACCAAGTTGTGTTCAAAATTAGTATTTTTCAACTCATTAGAAACCAAAGCCAAGAAAACTAACCAATCCAAGATGCTTTTATTGAACCAATCATGTGTAATAAGTCAATCTATGATGAATCACCTATTGATCATATACCAGATGTCAAGGAGTCTCACTCTAATGAGCCAATCTTTCTCGAGTCACTTATTAATTAATATAACCACATTTGGGAATATCATTACCTCAATCATATGGCTATTTTTCATGAGCCTTCCTTTGACAAGCCAATCTCTGAGGAGTTGTCTCTTGACCTTTTTGCCATCCTATAGGAGACTCACTACAACAAAATAGTCTTTGTGGAGCCTTTATGCCATCATAGGTTGTTACTTATCTAATACCAAACATTCAACAAGTCATCATTATAAAAGAGTACCCATCAGATGAAGAATCAAAATTAGAGTTAGGTTTTACTCTTGAACTAACATAAGATTTAGAATCCAAAGTAGAATCAAAATTAATATCAACCTCAGATTCAAATTCCTTTAAGCCTAAATTATATTTAGATACAAAATATGTTCATGACTATTACAATATTGGTTATGCATGCCTAACAGATCATTATGAATACATTTGTGATATTTCTATGGATTTTGAGGATGATTACTTTAGAATTGACACAAGTTATCCTAGTATCTTCTATAAATATTGTGAAGCCTCTTCCCATTCCACATACCATTACCACCAACCAACATATCCATATTGTTAACATTCCATCTCCTATAAGTGTTAATTATAATTTATAGAATCACACCTTGTTTAACTACATCTATGGAAACATAATAGTTGAAAAAGAATAAGGAGGCCAAGACCAAATTCATAAAATATAATAACACTCTCTTTGTGAAACATTTTAATAGGTGTTATGGGATAATAAAAATTAGAACTCAACATTTTCTAGTGAAACCTTTTCAGAGGCACTAGGGGACAATCAAAGTCAAAATTCAATGATCTTTAGTGAAACTTTATCAAAGGTAATATAGGATAATCAAGATAACTTCATTGGTACAAACCTTTTCAAGGTGTCAATAGATGAGCACAAAATTTCTTTACTGCTTAATAAAGACATTATCAAAGATAAAATCAAAATAGCTTCCACTCTACAACCTAATCAAATGGTAGCTATTCTTAGGACCAAATAACAAAAACATTTTATGGTCTTATCTAGAGAATATTTAGAATTATTCAGTACCACCACATCCAAAGTTATGTCAAATATGGAATTAGTAACATTATGTGTGCCTAGAAATCCTGATCTTCATTTATTTCCCCCCATTATTCATTACATTATCATCCACCATTACATTCCATAAATAAACCTATCATCCAACATTTATACATATTTACCATCCACAATTGTACTTTCCTTTGTAGAGGCTATAAAGATACCATGTGTCAATGTTTTAAGGAAACAAAATCAATGACCAATGAATATCACAATAACATTCTCAGCATCTAAATCTATAATAAGTTATGGATAGAGAAACTATTTAGACAAGGTGTGGGCTAGAAATTTACATGATCCAATATTCTAGTTGTATCATTTATTGATCATGACATGCATCTCCACTTTAGCAAGAACAATAGTATCATTTATCATACCTAAGACCGAACTAAACATGTACCATATCATATCAAGTTATCAATCTTTTTTCCATTGTCGCATATCCTAATCATTCACCTTATCACTTAAGGGTAACCCTCTTACCATTTTATCCAATCTATCAAACCAATCATTATTCTATTATATATCATTCTACCACATCATTCTTATCTAAACCAAAGCCTATTTCTAGTCATCATATCCAATCCTATTTTGATCTTGGTTACTTTGGTTCTTCCCATACTTTTTTTGAGGGGATTCTATTCAAACTAATCAATCAACTCTCTATTTATAATGTTAGTCTATGAAATCAGTGTGATAGTTGATCTAGAAAGATATATTTTATGTTTATCCTCTATCAAGTTTATTTTATGTGATCTTAATTATATCACCTACTGGGAGAAATTAGTGTTCACCAATCTTGCTACTAATTATAACTGCTTATGGGAAAATTAGTATCATTGATCTAATCCATTATATCCTAGTTAGAACTACCTATGGGCAAACAATGGGCAAAATTTATTTATCATATAATTACACATCTCCTTGCCATTGATGGTTTCATTTGACTAGCCATTTGCTAGATATGAGAACTTGTTGGGAACTATTTAGTTTTTCCCTACATTTTGTGTGGAAAAAAATATTATTACTTGAGGTCATTTTGGGACTATGTAGGCTATGTTTAATTCATGTTGTGGTCACCTCAATCCCCCTTTGCCATACACTCTCATCATTTTGTGAGTAACCTAAGCCAACACTCTCACCATTTTGTGAGTAGGTATATTTTCATTCTCTGATGAGTTAAGATACCTCAAAATTCCAAAAACATTTGTAACATTTCAGAATCTAGAAACATTTATCCTATCTAAGCCTAGTTTTCCATCCTTGATCTATCCTACTGGGGCAAAGTCATTATTAGGATGTTTTCTTTTTCTTTTTGCTTTTAGGATGTTTATTTATTTCTAGTTGTTTATTTTTTGGGGTGTATTTCATTTGTTTCTTTATTTATTTGTCTACTTACATGTTTATTTTTTTTGGTATTGTTGCCTTGAATAAGTCTATATGCATTCATTGGGTGATTCCTTGAGCACATTATTTTTTAGTCTATCCATATTCATACATTGACATTATCATCATGGTTTTTATAATTGGTGCATTATTTTTAATTATTTATTAGATTAGGAGTTAGTCCTTATGCACATTTTGGCCAAGTCTTCATGTTGTTCTATCATGAAGCCTACCATGACATGCTACATCAAAAATCAGCTATAAAAGGTCTACAAACAATGGAGTATCAAAAGTTTACCCTTGGCACCTTGGAAAATCCTTCCACCCATCTTGATAAAATCAACCCATTGACCATTCTAGTTTTATTATTACTAATAAGGATGATCATATCCTTGTTGGTAGGTATAACTAAATATTTTATATCGATCAATCTCATTCTTTTACCCATCTCTTTCATCACTTTATGCATTCTCATATGCCTAGTTGTTTATGGATTTTTTGGTTATTAAACCTTCACATCTACATTTGTGCCTGCTCATCTTCAATCTATATTCTTGGTTATATCCTTGATTTATACTTGCTAATTTACCCTACTATGGTACAATAATATCAAACATCATCTTTATCAAACAATCAGAGTCATCTTAATAATCATAACTACCTATGGGAAAATCATATTTTGACTTTTATTCTTGATTATAACCACCTTTGATCAAATTAGTACCTTTTAAATCAATGCATGCAAGAATTTTCTTGTTTGGATTAATCTCAACCATATTTTAATTCCATCTTTCTTATTACTTCTTTTTTAAGGACCATCCATCCACATATGTGATGGCCATTCTCTCAAGGGGGAATCAAATTAGGTTTCCCAAACACCATTTAGAGATTTTTCTTCATATCATCATATTCATTTGTCATATAGGCTATTTCTCATTATTTTATAAGACACTACTATGATTACAACTTCTAACATATTCCCAAACAAAGGCAAACTATAAACACCTAAATTTGGCCACCAATGGCTTCTTATCTGACTTTAGACCAATTCTTACCAACTATTGACTATTTAGATTAAGAATTTATTATTATCTCAAATTTGGCTTTATAAGCATGCGATAGATCAATTTGGCCCATAAATCAATTAATTTGGGCAAATTCACATTGAATTAAATAAAATATTACAACAAATGACAAAATACTGAAATGGGATTAATTAAAGTGCAAATCTTGATTAAATTCATCCTTGAGAAAATGAGCTAATAAATCAATTACCAAAAAGGTAAATTAAAATATCAAGATCATTTTAAAATATCCTAGAAGCTACTCATTACCTTTTTAAGTTGTCTCAAATAGAAAATATCTAAATAATATCTTAGGAATATGCCAAACTCAACCAAGGTTAATAAACTCAACCAAGGTTCCAATTTAAACCATTCCAAGTGATTTTGAAGCCTATAAAAGCAAATTTAGAGATATTCATTTAGGGAGCTTAGTCAAAGTAGAGTTATAATATATAAATAGATTCATGAAGCTAAAAGGCTAGTGTTATAATGCCAAAATTGATCTAAAGCCATCAAGTCATTGAAGCAATCAAGCCAAGAATTCAACAATGGTGTATAGAGGAGATAATGTTAGATATATGTCATTGATGAAGACTTCTTATGCATAAAATAAGCAAGCTAACTGAATTACCATGTGGAGCTATCAAGTATTTGCTAAAGAATTTATGTTTATATGTTTATATTTCTCATTTACCTCCATGTTTTATTGAGTTCTCATTTGGTTTATTCATTATGCTCCCCCCATGATTAGGCATCATGGATGTTAGATTGTTAGCGAGTTCATTTTTCCTCATTTTTTTAGACTAAATCTATACTAACCTCCTCCTTTGAGTTAAATTCCTAGATCATAGTTACAATCTTATATGGGACCCCAAACCTTACTATAATTTTTTTTTATGAAGTCACATACTATTTCAGAAGTAATTTACTTAATAGGAATGAATTTGACCTATTTTTTGAAGTAGTCAATAGTCATCAAAACATAACAATGTCAAGCACTTGTAGAGGGATTCAATATACTAGTAAAGTCCATGCTCCATTAATATAAAGGTTTTTCAATAATTAATGGTTTTAGAGGCAAGGCTAGCAACATGAGTCATCCTAAAAAATATTGACATGCCTAATGTTTAGCAACCCAATCTAAAGCATCTTGAAATATAGTAGGCTATAAATACCTTACTCATAAGATTTTATGTGTCGTGACTCTAGCTAAGAAGTGACCTCCACATGCTTTGTCATGAAATTACTCCAATAATCTTAATTATTTTTCTTCATCCACATAGTGAAGGAAAACACCATCAATCCCTCTTTTACACAAGCCATTATCCCAAAGGATATAATCCTTTTACTTTAACTTGATGATAAATTTTTCTTTATGTGTTAGATCAGTTGTGCATTCTCTATAGGTCAAAAAGTAGGCAATTTTGTTGTATAATTCATCAACTAGGTCAACAAATATCACCATGGGTAATTATTCATACAATTTAGCTTGGTGTGAAGATGTTGCTATATTTGTATCATCAAGTTTTCTCTCTATCATCAACTAGCATAAACCTCTTCCTCTCACTAGCTTTTTAGGTTTGATATTAAGATCAGAATCTTGCACCTTATCTACCTAAGTACCTGTTAGTAATCCTAGTTCTTATTGTGTTAGAATTAACTTAATTGTAGTATCAGTTACATAAAATTTAGTAAATGAAGATAAAATGTAGTACTTGAAAACTTTACATGCTTTGACTACAACAAAGGCATGTTTATCCATCTGTGAGTACTTCAATTCTAAGATTTTTAATTATTAGCTCATGAAATCTGTAAGGGATTCGGTTCTTTTGTCATTATTATAAAAAACTATAACTAACATGGTATGCTCAGAGGAATAATAATAAAGAATGAATTATTTACTAAAATCAGGGGAAACTAGCACTGGAACTTCATCTATTATTTCCTTAATTCTTTCAAATGCTAATTTACCTTCAGCACTTCATTTGAAGTCTTGCTTCTTTTTCATCATGTTATATATTTGGTGAGTTAAAAAAATTAGGAATGAATCTTCTAAGAAAATTAACCTTACCAAAGAATGAGCTCACTCCTTTCTTGGACATAGGCATATGTAAACTCTGAATAGCTTTAGATCAATTTTAGTCCCCTTTTTTGAGACTATGTGGCCAAGGAGTTTTTATTTAGTCATATAACAAATATTTATTTCTTTGGATTTAAGGAAATCCCATGTCTCTTGTATTAGGTAAGGACTTCTTCAAGATCAGCTAGATGATCACTTTTTTGCTTAGAAAAGATTATCAAATCATCCAGGTATACCACAATACTTTTGTTCTTTAAATGAGCAAATGTTAGATCCATAACTCATTGAAAGGTTGATACATAATTAATAACCCCAAAAAGTCATCTTATGATAAGCAAACATTCCCCTTGGTGTTGTAAAAGCAGTTTTATATTGATATTCCTCAGTAACTTATATTTGAATGTATGCAAAAAATCCATCTAACATGGATAACATCTCTGAACTTGTAACTACTTTCAGGGTGTGATTCATTATGGGCAATGGATAATTATCTTTTAGAGAGACTTGATTCAGATTATGAAAACCAATATAAGCATATTTATTTATTTTTATTTCTTACTATAATAATATTTACTAACCGATATGAATGATAGATTAGATAGATGATCCTTACATCAAAAATATTTTGAATTTTAGCATAGATAGTACTTGATATGGTTGGATTATGGTGATGTAACTTCTTCTTGAAAGGCTTCACCTTTGGCTAAAGTGGAATATAGTGTTGTAACTCATCTAGATGGAAGGATTTGATGTATTTATAAGACCAAGAAAACACATCAATTTACCTTGTGAGAAGCTTGATGAATTCTTCCTTTTATTCTCGAGAGAAGCACTTGCCAATGTTGACCATCCTAGGCACTTCTTCACTACCTGAATTAATCTAATTTACTTTAAGAGAAGAAGTATCACCATACTCTCTCTTTTTCTTCAAAAATTTATCATGTTTACTAAATATTTATTCTAAGGAAACTAACCCGTTAGGAATTTTATTTCCTTTCAGTTGAATTATATCTTGACTATGAGTAAGTTCAGGATCAGTGATACCTATTGTTATCTCACATGGATTTGAATTGTTCCCTTAAAATTTATATTTATTCTCAAGAAATGCATCTATTTGATTATCATCATTGAAAACTTTCCACTATTAAACATTATCTAGGACCTTTGGATAATAGACCATCTCTACTTTATAATTACCTTATCTAAAAAGTGTTGGTGGTTGTTTTGACCTAACTAGAGATGTAGTAACAACAAGTGAATTAGCTCTAAAGTTGTAATTTTGAGGGACTTAGTTGATTGAGAAAGTAGAGAAGTCAAGTGTGGAACTCAAAAATCATTCATAATAGTGTTTTATCTTGTCTTTCTTTACCTAATACTAGCCTCAGATTTGTCTCACTATTAATTCAACATGAACTTGTGCTTTAAGGATCCTAACTCCTTTTATTTCACTTATTCAAGTCCTAAAAAGAGTTCTTCATATTTATATATACTATTAGTATTTTCAAATATGATTTTGAAATAATAGGGAGATATTTCACCATTAGGGGATATCCATACTACCCCTGTAGCTAAACTAAGAAAATTGCAACTACCATTAAACTCTTACATCCATATCTTGTCCTTTTTTTTCTTCTACCTCTTATTCTTGGATCTCTTTACCCATTTAAAAATAGTAAACTCCATGATTGGATTCTTCAAAAATAATGCATGACCTTGGGTCATTTGATTTAGAAATTGTGTATTTAGATTTCTTTTCAGGCTCTAGCTTTTAATTCACTCCTTTGATTGGAATG
This sequence comes from Torreya grandis, assembly GCA_037957365.1. Classification (NCBI taxonomy): domain Eukaryota; kingdom Viridiplantae; phylum Streptophyta; class Pinopsida; order Cupressales; family Taxaceae; genus Torreya; species Torreya grandis. The sequence goes on along the minus strand of JARHVA010009224.1, from coordinate 15,522 downwards.
TGAGCACACAACCAATACATTTTTACTTTTCCACCCATATCCTTGTAGAAGTTTCTACTTAGCAACATTCCATAAGAAATAGGGATGTCTACTACTAGAATTTTCATTTTTATTATTTTATCTGAAAAGGCTACCAAGACTAATTGAGTGTCTTTGATCTGTCCAATCAAGGAAACTTGTCTCTCCATGGAATAACATCTACCTATTATCTTAGTCAAGGTGAACCAAGAGAATCAACTAGATTATCTGGCATTATAATATCTAAAGATCTAAAATCTAGAATGTAGTTTCTTAACTTAAATCCATTAATTAAAAGAGAGACATAAAATGGCTTTATCCTTACAGATATAGAAGTGGGTATGAATGAAGTAGCAATAATATTATTCTAGGAAAGAAATTGTTTGGGAGTAGGCAAGATAACTTTAGAGGTATTGAATAAATTATTTGACCCTTTGATTGACTAATCTATTCAATTGATTTGTGTAAGATCTCAAGTACTCAGCTTCTGACATCTAAATTTTGGTTTTCTTTATATGGTCAATTATGTCAAAAGAGGGAATGGAAGAAGATAAAATAGGATTAAACTCAATAGTATGAGTTATTAGCTTATGATTATGAGAATAAGAAGTTGTATACTTATATTTAGGAGTCAAATAGGAAGTTAAACAACTACCTCTCTTAAGAATACTTACATCTTCTCTAGAATCTCCCTTTTCTTTAACTTATTCTTCAATAGGTTTCTCGCTAGCTTACTAAGCTTGTGACCTTGTAAACGTTTTGAATGAATGACTATGATCTTATTTAAATGATTCTTCATATTCAATTTTAGATTGATATTCTTGGTAACCAATGTTAGAGTCACTAGAAGGATCCACAAAGTCATCTTCAACACCAAGACTTTGATGAGTATCATCAGTTAGTTGATCTTCCTCACTCATCTCAACATGAATTCTGAGAGTATCTTCAATTTTGAATCTCTATGAAGGACTAGTAATATAGTTCCTATTCTAATTATTAAAATTCTAGGCAAGTGCATTCCTAATAGGGACAACAATACCATGAGTATATTGAACAATTTATCTTCTGACTTGAAGCAATTCATTAGACAATTTTTACAATAAGGGATCAGTATTTTATGATGTGTTTGAAGAAGATTCTACTTTATAAACTATTTTCTTGATCTTACCAACAATTATCAAATCATCTTCAACCTCTATAATAAGATTTTGAGATGCTACTAAATCAGTTGGTTGTGCTCTTTGTAGCTGATAACTATCTTTTGGTAGCTAGTTGTTTATGAAGAAACACTTTTGATTATTCATAGTGGGTAGTGTAGCTTGAGAAATTTTTTAGAGAAATATATTGAACTTGGTAATAAAATCATGCATGTGTTGATGTGGTTCCTTCTTGAGTTGAGTCAATTGGGTAATCAGTATATGTGCATCTTCATAAACTTTGAATCTTTTCTTGAGTTACTCATGCATAGTGGCCTAACTAGTTACTATGCCTGAAGATAAATGGTAAAACCATTTTGTAGCTAAGTCATGTAGAGTCTCAATAAAGAGTCTAAAAAAAATATCTTCATGTTCATTGCTAATTACTCCACATGCCATAAAAAAGGTAACCAAGTGCTCATCTAGATTTTGTTTACCATTGCCAGTAGATTTAGAAAATATTGTTTTGATCCTTTTTGCAAGTCATGTAGAGAAGGATTCAAATTCAAAGGACCAATAGATGGACCCCATGGGATAGTAAGTGGTAATTCCATTCTTCTAGGGATGATAAAATATGTATTTTTAGTTTGGATTATTCTTGAGAAATTATGTTGTAATTAGTTTTTAGTAGTCTATCTCAAAAATTAAATAATATCTCTTTGTGTTCTTACTTGAATAGGAAAAATAAAATTGAACTACTCTTAAAATTCAAATAAATCATATTTTTGTCTTTGAGCTCTCCTTTCTCTTATAAAGGGTCAATTTGCCATTTTGGGATGTAAACATTCTTCTGAAGATTACGCTTAACAATATCAATTTATAAATAAAACATGGGCAACAATTTTCTCAACATGCAATGAACTTGGAAAGCAAACTAGGAAAAAAACTTGGCATAGAAATGGTGATTTACAAGTATTCAACAAGCTAACTAAAGAGGGAAACATTTATATATAGTAAGATAAATTAATCTTAGCAAGGCATTAAAAATGGACAAACGTGTTTTACTCAGCATGTAGTGTTTTGAATAATAGTTCAATAATTTTAAGATTTTTGAGAACTCAGTGTGACATTGCACATATCTCAACTGGTTTATGCAATCTAGAGTTAATTCTAGGAGTTAAACTTGTAGTTCCCCAGTGGAGTCAGTAGAAACTATTGGCTAGATATTTTGCATGTAGTTAAAATTAACTAGGTAGTCATGGGATTAAATCCCCTTCATTTAATGTTGAATTTCTCATGAAATTATGTCTATCTATTTCTAATTCCTTACAACTTATAGTTATTCATAGATTATGCAAATTATGTGCAATTAATTCTAATTGGGGTATTACTTTAATCACTTCATTCATGAGCCATAATAAAGGGATTTTTCATCAAGTAAGCAACTAGTTTTAGGAATGTGAATGGAGTTTTCGATAGATTATAAAATGGAGAAAAGACTAGAATACTTAAGAAAGGAAATAAATAAGAGAGATGCACTTCATAATAAATAGTTTTACAAAGTTTATTATATATGTGCAAATAGATAAACATATAATTATGATAACTTTTTCATTAAATGATGAAGAAAGTAATGAATTTAATTCAGACAAGTAGATAACACAAAGTTTACCATTTTATCTTCATATAATGCACAAAATAATTATTTTAGACATAGTTTTCTCTAAAAAACAAACTTCCTTCTTATTCACTTTTAGAAAAATTCATACAAAATTGTCCAGATATTTAAACACAAAGTTTTGGATTGCTTAAACTTTCCCATATAATGGTTACAATTGCTTGCTTACAAAAATTATCATCCCTAAGCATATAGGCCTATACTTATATTTATACCAAAATAAATGACAAATTCAAATAAGAGTTAACTTCTCCAATTCCCATGTGCTGCACAAAAAATTGAAGGCCATTGAGTGGAATCTTCCTTGAATTTCTCCTATGTGTCATGCAATAGTTGATGACAAGTGGTGATGTGTTGTCTTCTTGTTTGGATCAAACACTAAATCCTTGCATGCTTCATATAAGTATCTGTAGTAATCTCCTTTTAAAAATTAACTTTAAGTAATAGCACTTTTACCAAATCACTTAAATCTTTTAATTTTAGCAAGTAACTTTACTAAACATCTGCAGTTAATTTTTTTTTTTAATAAAGTTACTTTAAAAATAGAATGAATAGAATGTATGAAAGTGTGAATAAGGAAACAGGAATTTGCTAGAAGGAAAATTAACAACAATTATTCAATCTCCTCAACCTCAGGTCTAATTTTTTCTCTATACTTGATGTGATGAGACATCATCAAATTTGGCAATTGATTATCTTTCTTTTTCAAAATTTAGCATCTCCCTTTCTATATTTTTTCTATAATATTTTATCTACTTAATTTTTGGCTCTAATCTCTTTATATGATGTTAAAATTTGACTAATTCTTTAGTATACTTGGTGGTGAAAGGGGTTGTAGCTTTGTCTATTAATTGCTTGAATTATTCATACAACTATTTAGATGTTCTTGAAATATCATTAGAACAATCACCAGTAAGACCAAATAGGTAATTTCTAGATTTACTTTATTATCATCAACTTCCTCTTTTAAAGTATTCATTTATTCACATATCATTTCCAAAGTGTGCATATGAAAAGACAATAGATATTCATCTTGTTTTATCTTCTTCACAGGTCATTTTGGATCAATCTTTTCTTCAGTCAAAACTTTTTCATTGAAATTTATTATTCTTTGCAAACTTTTTAGTTGCAATATATCAATCCCATTTTCACTCTCAATTTATTTTATTATTACCTTAATCTTAGATAACTTATTTCTAATGTTAGTATGAATACCTAGAACTTTAGGGAAGAGCTTCTGAACACTTTGATGCATCTTTTCAATCTAGTCATCAACTACCTTTTTTATCCCTAGTTTCCTCTACTTCAATGTTTACATGTTGCTCAATTTATTCTCCTAAAATAATAGCTTATTATGGAAAAAATCTAGAAACCTTGGCTATGATTTCACATAGTTGTGCATTTTTCTCCTTCAACTTGGCCTTAGCCACCTTTTTTTCTTCAAAATTTTTAAAGACAATATTTATTAAAGTTTGGGTATCTTGTTTCAAAACTTTAGTTGTAACCTCTTCGAGAGATACCTTCATGATAGTTAAATATTTCTCATTAACTTCCTTTTTACTCATTCCTTATGGAGGAGTTAACACCTCTAAAAAATTTGTCCTTGAAGATTCAATTACCAATTTTGAAGTTACTTTAGCTGGCTTGGTCTTTTTACCTTTCTGATCAATATTTTTTAGCAACTGTAAGTCCATCTCCTTAGGATTTATCACTTTTTTAGCTTTTGGAGTACTTTGCATAGCCAACCAAGATGATGAGTATATAGAAGTGGAAACATATGAATAAACCACCGTCTATTGTTGATTATTCTTAGTCACTAATTCTTGAGAAGGAACTTTTTGTGTTTCAATTTCTTTTTGTATTTCTCTCTACCTACTTTTTAACTTGCTTTTCTATTATTCCTTCTTTTTCAATATCTGATTATTTCTCCTTGGGTTTATTAGTAATTTTCCCTGTAACTATCTCATGCTATTTTTATTTCTCAACTTCTCCTTCATTTGCTTCCTCAACTTATTATTTTCAAGTTTAGATTCTTTTCTTTTCTCTACCACTTCCTCACTAGCTTCTTTTTCAATATCAACTATTTTTTCCAACTTTTCTTGTTATTCTTCCCAAGATGGGGTCCTCTCCTTAGTAGTTACATTTTCAAGCTCTTTCTCAATGGTGGGTTTTTCTATTGAAAGAGGTGGTGGTGGTGAAATAGATGGAGATGATAGAGGAGGCATTTCATTTTGAATAGATTTATTTGGATCTTTGGTACCATGAGACTTAGGAGGAATCATTAATATTATGGGTCAATGATGGGTGCAGTGGAAATTGGAATGGAAGGAGTGGTGGAAATAAGAGGAACTAAAGTATTAGTAGAAGAGATCAAGGGAGGAGTACAAACAACTAGATGAATTGGTTCTTTGTTTTTCACTATAGAATATGTATCATCCACATTTCTCTTTATCTTCAACTTATTTGTATGTCCTTGGCTGATTTCTTCTTGTATTATTAATTCTCTTTTTTTTTCCCACACGAGTGGGCTCACTCATCAATTAGTTCATATAGTATCCTTTGTTAAGAATCTAATTAAAATTCATTACCAAAACATTAGAAGTTCTGTCAGGAATAGTCTTATCATGATCTTTGCTAAAAATGATTAATAGAAGTGGGACATTATCCCCCCTACTACATGAAAAGTATCATTGGTGATAACTCCATCATCTTCAATATCCTTAGGTATGGTGGCTAGATCAAAAGCATAAATTTTCTCTATATTCAATCTACTATTATCTCTTCTTCATACATCAAATTCATCTTTGCAATTAGTCTAAAAGTCCTCAAGTTTTATAATATGCATTTATTCTAGAAAAACTATATTTTATATCACCCCTATATAATCAAAGTTGATCCTGGTCTCAAAATGTGTTTGGGTGTAATGATGGTACATTTCTTTTTGCACATTTTGGCCTTGTAAATGTTTGGACAATGGTAATGACCAATGATAATGGGAAAGTTGATGGTTGCATGATGAAATTTTAAATACAAGTCATGTAGTTCAACAAGCTATCTATTTTATTATTTTTAGGAAACTAGCGTGTAGTTCTTAAATAATAAGGGGTATAGAGTAAGGGGAAATATATAGTTTAATATGATCAAATATAAATTTGATCAAATAAATTAGATGAGGAAGACAAATAAACTTATCTAAAATGGGTTAGAATAGATGATTCAAGGGTTGTTAATTGAGATACAGGAATGGGACACTATTTTGAATCTAGTTTTGGCCTTCGTTCTATGAATGGATAAGAGCACTAAAAGTGGATACGAGTGGCACCAATGCTATTGTCTACATCTACCACTATTGTCCTAAAGATATGAGATTTATGGTTTTTGTTCACTAGGTCAGTGTGAGACTATGTACCAAATTTTAGAGGTTAGAATTTAACATAACTTGTTGTAAGTCTATTTTAATCTCAAAACCTATATTCATCTACACACATGCAAACAAAAAATACATCAAAATAAAAAGGGGGAAAAACTATGTTAAAGGAAGAATGATTGAAAAATTTAGAACCCCTACTATCTTAGTTATGGCCTACATTAACCCTTAAGATAGTGTCTCAGATCTAATATAGTTATCCATTAGGGAACATGCATAATCAATGTGCACGATATATGCAAGAATGTCTTTCACCTAGGCTCTTCTTTGATCAAGCATGAAATTCTATGTGTGATGTGGAATGTTGAGCTATACTATAAACTAATTTTTAATTATGTAATGTGCCAAAGTAGTAAGTGCTAGATATAAAATGCCTTTTGAAGTACTTTATATAATAGACACTTTATTTTAAATTTGGGAGATTTATTTGTATTTGGTCGACATGGGAAAACTTAAGGATGAAGCTAAGAAAATGGGTGAGACTCAAATAAAAAAATAAATTAACCATTATAACTCAAATTGACCTTGGATAGGAGCATTAGAAATGGTACACCCTAGGGTTCAATGCTATAGTCTAATCCCAGTGCTCCTATCTTATAGTCCGAGGACCTAGGGGATAGAAAAAGGATAAGAAGTCTGACCTAGTTGAGGTGGAATAACCATTTGAAAGGATCAGAATGACTAGGAGTAGGTAAAAAGGTGACTTAAGCCTAGAACAAGACCAAAAAGAATAAAACAAAGTTATGGTTAAATGTGAACAAAATATCATATTCTCCATTCAGAGTCTCATGTGAAAGGACTATGAAAAGACATGATATGGGTGCTTGCTTGACCAATTTAGGGTGTATACATTTTCCCCCACTTTAATCTAGTGATGAAATGAAATGGAGTACTAGAGTAAAATAAAGAAAAGGAAATTTATACCTAAACCTACCTCTGTGGATATAAGTATGCTAAAAAAGAGTCAAACTCACTTCCTAGCTAGGGAAGTGAATGGAGAGATGAATAGTACCTAGAGAAAGAAGGAATCTCTAAAAATGGATGCCCCTTATACTAAATCTAAAGGTAGAATCTATATAACATGGAGAAGGAGGGAAATGCTTGCCCCTTGTGCTGAATTTGACTAGAATGAGAAATGCTTAGAGGTCTAAAACTAATGTCTACCCTCTGTCCCACATAAACTCATGTAATATGGAATGTGTGCATAGAATCTATATACTATGAAGATCAAAATATATAATGCCCTGACTCTAAATATCTAAACTAGAACTGAGAAATGCTCAAAGGCCCAAAACTAATGTCTACCCTCTATCCCACACAAATGCATATATTCTAGATAATGATATGGACTAACCAATGTAGATGATTATACGGTCTAAGTTGGTGATAACTTGGGTAAAGTTGGGTGTAATCTAAAACTTTAGTAAATGTGTAAAGAGAGAATGACATGTCTTACCATTCTGATCTATATAATCTTGGATGATGAAGAACATGAAAATCTATGCCATGCCCCCAGATATGGTATGTGAGTGATGCATATGTATAGTCTGGTAATTTGTATAACCAAATTTGAAATGACATATTATGTCATGGCCCATGTCCAAAACTAGAGATTAAAACACTGTGATCTACATTATGCCTATAATGTACTATCTGGCCTTGTAACTATGTCATATTGTATGAAGTTGTATGTATGAGATGTGTAGTAATATGCATGCCCCCAAATTTGGTATTTGGTTTGAATCTATATCAAAGTCACTATGAATCCATATAATCTGAACCATTGTATCTGAATAATCTATGTATCTATAAAATAAAGGTATGTTCCTCTAAATGTCCTAAGTAATGTTGAATGACCCATGTAATCTGAATCACTATATTTAACTAATTTGTGTATCTATAAACTAAAGGTATGTCCCTTTGAATGTCTTGAGTAATGTTGAGTGACCCATGTAATCTAAATCACTATATATTTTGACTGATCTGAGCTGTATCTAATAATATGAATACTGGAGGTGTATGAACCATGGTGTATCCACCTATGAGAGTGGATAAGCATGTTAGGTAAGTGTAGGAATAGTAGGAATGATGCCCCCTTTTGGGAAGAGGGACAAGATCTATGATAGAGGAGTTTGAGCCAAAAGTGATGACTAGTGTTATAAGTAGAAACATGGTTGGCTTATTTTTTAGGAGATTGAAAGTTTGTTTGATTGATTACGTTGAATGGTTTGATAGTTGAATGAGTCTTTAATTGGTAGGGACCAAGTTGTATGTCTTAATATAAGAGAGATATAGAGATTTGTGTGCCATAATAGTCAAATGAGGTAATAGAAGAGTGAGGTTTGATTATTGTCAAAGGTATCATTGTCATGATTTCATAGAACAAAATGATTTACAAAATGGAGCTATGGGGTTATAGTTATTGGTAAAATGATGTTTTACTAGAATGAGAAACTTGTTTGATATAGGAAAATTAGATTAAATCTTGATTCATTTGTGATTTGACTAGGTTGATATTTAGAGCTCTAGAGTATGAGATATGATAAGGAGATAAGCACTTACCACGATTTGATTTGAGAAGTTGATAGCTTATGTGGAGGCTGGTGGGGAGGTTACCCTAGTAAGTAGCTAAAATGCTTAATTTTTGTTTATTTAGGAGCCTCTTTTTGATGATTTTGAGCTATTTTAAAGTGTTTTTAGGAATGTTGACTAGTTCTAGTGCTCCTATCTAGGAGTAAATGCTCCTATCTAATGTTCAATGTTGTCATCTAGGTTTTGGTGCTATTATCCAATGCTAGTGTCCTTTTGTAGTGTTATTATCTATTGGGGCTAGTTTTCTAGGATTTTGAGTTGTTGCCTACTTTTTTGTAGCTTAGCTATTTTCCTTGGCATGGTTGAATGACATATATGCTATTTTCTAGTGCTTTTTTAGGGTGAGGTATGGATGAGATATTTTTGTAGAGGTTAGGTTATGGAGGCACTATGGTTATTACCTTTATCAACTGATGAGAGAGTTGTGATGGATAAAGCAGGGTTATCTCATGTGTGTAACTTAGGACCTATGTAGTATGATAGGTATCTAATTACTACATTATGTGAGAGGTGGAATGTAGATACATGTACTTTTTGGCTTCTTACTAGGGAGATTATGATTATTCTAGATGATGTGTACCATATTTTGTATCTATCAGTTAGTGGACATCAAGTGACTTTATAGGATGATATCGATGTGAATTATATTGATCATGCATCCTTATATTTTGTTGGTGTTCCTTTAGGTATACATCATAGAGGTAGTGATAGTGATGTGTTGCTATCAGTTATAATATAGTCTGTTGTTTTGTGGCAAAAGTGGTTAGCTATGTTGTTGTCCATTTATTATTTTGGATGATAGTGGGGTATCAATTGTATATAGGACACATAGGATCATGTGTAGTATAGAGGTGTATGGTACTATGTGCTCATGGGGTAGGACTATGCTTGCCAACTTATAGAGGGATCTTAATCAGTTTACTTAGGAGGCATTTAGTGGTGGTGTGAGTACAGTTACTTTATTGCATTGTTGGGCTTATGAGCATATAATAGTTATGTAATTGATAGGATTAATAAGGGAGAGGTAGTCACCCCCACATCCATATAGGGAGTGGTGGCCAAGGACATTGGCTATCTAGTCTCTTAAGATAGATCACTATAGATAGGTGGCTCAATATATCATATGAAGGCCCTATAGAGGATTCTTTGGGTGCCCTTAGGATGGAGTGTAGCTGAGGTATATGACAGTTAGTTGTTGGTTACATGACCACTAGGTTGTAGTTTACTAGTGATTTTTGTATGATCACATGACTAGATAGTTTGGGGTACCATAAGATGTGCCCCTAATAGCATGGGTGTGGTTAAGGAGTGCACAGACACCAATGAGGGTAGGAGCTTGTGGGAGGCCCACTAAAATTGAGTTAACACCATTATATTTAGATGCATGAGATGCAACTATAGACATTCTTAATGTAGATAATGTTGGATGCATAGAGGCATATAACACATGGTGGGATAGACATCGGTGGGATCCATTATATCTTATTAAAGGAGGGGATGCCCCTGAGTATGAGGATCCCACTTTGATCCAAATGGTGGGTGGTAAGCTTTGATTATATTTAAATTGTGTTCAAGTTTGTTTTTATTTTAGCTTGTTATAAAAAATGTATGTCTAACGTAACATTGTAATTTTTCATGCAGGTGGAGTGGGAGGTACTCAAGATGAAGCACCTACTAGGGGAGGAGGTGGAGATGATGGGTTTTAGGAGACCATCATTGAGTATACACTTTAAGAGCTCATATAACATGTTGTTAATGATGTTTTAGAGGAGGTTTTGATAAAGTGAGTGATAATTACAATTGATATTTATGCTCATTTGTTTGATAGGGCTGTCATAGCTATTACTACATAGGTTAGGGCATCAAGAGAGAGAGATGAGATGAAGGATGAGCTAGATAGGCATAGGATACCTCCACTTGATTATTGATCAATGAGTACATGGATTATGGATGAGTACATAGATATTTAAAGATGGTATGCAGACTTGTGTGAAGATCATGGCTAATTACTAGAGTGAGAGAGCCATCATAAGATGCATTTAGGAGTTCGAGGAGTTGCACGGTCATCAAGTGTGAGAGTGGACTATGGGACTAGTACTAAAGGAGAGAGTGAGGGCATGATGTCCATTCATTATTGATTATATGTTGATATGATGTATATGTGTTTGATACTTTGGTTTTATATATATATATATATATATATGAATATTGGTTTGATTTTGACTTATGTGTATTATGTTATGGGATTTTAGAATGGATTGGTATATATTTTTTAATTTATTGATTAGGAGTAGTTAATCTAGTATTAATGTTGAGGTTTTGCATATATATAGTAAAATGGTACTTAGGATATGTGATCTTATTATTTTGATAAGTGTGATGCTAGGCATGACGTTAATCATATGTACGCAAAAAACTTTTGGTTTTGTAATTGGGAAATTGTTGGGATAAATTGAGTAGGTTTTGAGGTTGGGAAATTATTTAGATGGGTTGAGTTGGTTTGATAGAAAATAGGATTTGTAAAATTTGGATTTTTGATAAGCTAATTTTTGGCTATGGATAGTTTCTTGGAATTAGGAATGTTAATTTTTAGTATGTGGGGATGTAAGATAGCATGATATACATATTAATTCCTCAAGAGTGGCTCAAGAATAGAAAGGCTAGCTAGACCTTTGGCTCTATTATTGCCCTACTAAGTGAAGCTATGAATTGATGTTGGTATGAATGTTGTCATATCACTCTATGTTGTATCACTATCTAAACCCTATCAAACAATTGAACCAAGTTCCCATACTTCTCATGCTCTGTAGGAATATGTTATGTATATGATACTATTTGTTGTGTACTAACTATAGTTAGATGTGGAGATTTTGTAAAATGTAACTTTATTGGTCATACAACTAAAGCTATGTTCTATGAAGAAGGCTCATCTATCCATAATTGTATACCATGTGGCCTCTAGTATGATGTGTATGATTGAGCCATAGATCAAGCTAGAGATGAAACCTATTATGAGGGCTGATTTAATCTCAACTATAGTGGATTACTATGTGAGATAGGACCTAGAAACTCTAGTAATAGTTAATATTTCTCTTTATTAGTGTTGATGCTTAAAATTGTGCTTGATTCTAATAAAAAACAATGGGAAGTTTCAAGCTGTGGGATATTGCATCTTGAAACAACATCTAGATTTTAGAGAAGTTGGTCTCTTCTTTTGTATCAAGTGTGGGAGAAAAAGGATAGAAAATTAAATAGAAATGTAAATGTAGGAAATGAAACCTAACTATGGTGATGCACCTAAGTGTAATCTTGATCCTAATCTTGAGCATAGTGAGACTATATATAAGATTCATTTACATTTAAGAGCAAACAAGTGCACAGTCAATGTAAAAGATTGAAATAATAGAAACAGAGGCTCACAACAGGGACTTCTTTTGCTAAGATATAGAAAATGTCAACCAAGGCATAGGGTTCAATCTTCTTATAAGATATTCCAATCACATAAGAGGTGTAAAAACACGTACAGTTATGTAAAACTTTTGACTCAAGAAAATGAGACAAAAGCAAATGACATCCCTAATCACAACTCTAGAAAATCTACAGTATAGACTACTTTTGAAAATGACACAAATAATATCAACAAAGGCATAGAGTTCAATCTTATTAATTATTTTAGCCACATAAAAGGCACAAAAACATGCACAGTTACATCAACTTTACAACTCAAGAAAATGAAAGAAAAGAAAATGATATTTCTTGGTCATAAAATCTAGAAAGTCTACCCTCTAGAAAAGTCCTCCCTCTTCTTTTCGCTTGTTATCTCTTCTTTTATAGCCTCAATTGTCTCCCTCCATCATCCTCTTTCTTGCACAATTCTACTCTGACCTTAACTCACAAAGGACAAATAGATGGCACCTTTAATGCCTTGGATGTATCCTGGTCTTATCAGGAAGGGCCATGCTAGGGTGACTGCTCTGACTGTAATGTGTCAATTCATGTCTAGTACCTCCTCCTATGCCTAAATTTACTCATTCCATCACCTACTTAGCCATGCAACTATCCATTCTCTTCCACTTATAGGGGACAAATAGACATCCCTTTTAATGTTTGCAAGCCCCAAAAATCTACCAGTAAACTGTTCCATCTACCAGAAATAACTCCTATCGAGTTTCCCTCCATCTCGCTTGTTGAAATGGATACATAGAACACTCTGTTCTATTGAAATAGATGAAGACACTTAATCAATCCCCTAAAAATATTCTTATTACTTAGAAGGCACTAGAGAATGACACTTGGTAATTTTTGCCTAATTTATCAAAGACGCACAGCTCTCTCTACTTCTCTTTAGCTATGCTGTAGAATTATCTGGGGCACATATTAGGCTCCTATGGATGATGACACTTGAAGCCTCTACAGACCTTTGAAATAACACCTGAGAACCACCACAATCTTTATTTAGCAATGAAACTTGAAGATGACCTCTTAGAAGTTGACACATGGCAGCCTCTGCTATTCCTGAGAAGATATGCGGCATCTTCCGCTTCTCCTACTAGGGGTACATGGTGCCTTTCACTGCTTCTAGGGATGGAGTAGAAAGGGGCTCAGAAAGTGACACTTGGTAGCCTCCACTACTCTTCAGCACTTAAATAAAATGAAATGACACCTTTTTTCCTTTCAAAAAGGTACTTGACCCCTTTGGTTTTTGGGACACTCCCTTGAACTACCCGATGAACCAAAATGGTTCAATGGTTCAATGGTTTAACACTGTGTGCCATTTACACATTAATAGAGGTATTGAACCAAAATGTTGAACCAAGGCATTAAACCCAGGCATTGAACTGACTGTCTCTCAGATGACAATAGGTGGTGACTTCTACTTTCCTCTAAAAAAGTAGTCTAGGGCCTTTTGCGACTACCACCTAGTGCTTTCCACTGCTTAGCTTATTGAAACCCTTTCACTGAAAAATAGATGAAATGTGGGTGCCGATATGAGATGCAAATGCCGACATGTGGTATGTTCCACTTAGATGCTATTGGATATGTGGCATATTCCATGGCCCTCCTGAAAGTTATGAAAAGTGTCTCAGATGATGCCAGTTAGCTAGCTCTGTGTTTCAAAAAGTGACACTTGGCAGCTTCCACTCGAATTCAACACTTAAGCAAAAATGAAATGAAGGAATCAAAAAGGGGGAAAGAGAACCCATACTCAGACTACGCCACTTGGTAGCCTCCACTTGGGATTTGATACATAGATGAAAGAAAATCAAAAGAAACTAACCCACGCTCTACTCCAAAACTTCTACCGCCATGACCAAGGTATGCAGGAACCAAAATTGTAGTGCTCGACTGAAAATTTGAATACAACATAGAGTAAAATTTTACTCTACAATTAGTACTCTATGTTGTGGGTTAATTTAATATTAATCATAGTGGATTGCTACATGAGATAGGGCCAAAAAAATCTTGTCATAGTGAATATTCATCATGAGTAGTACTCTACTACAGTGCCTATGACTTTGTTAGATATGTATATGGAACTGCACTATGTATTCCATGGACTATAATGATATAAGTAGGTTATTCTCATTGTATTAGTTTTTAAACCTTTTAAATAGGTGGAATAGGATATCTCATGTGAAGCTCTATCCTATAACTTACATTACTCTCATGATGAGTGACCAATGATTCTTGTGAAGGAATGTCCTAGGATGACTCAGTTGTAGATGAATGAGATCTATGTTTCCATGGTGGATGAGATCTTGGTGCCCCCTGTGTGAATGTTATGATTTAAATATAAAAACATCTATTTATGTAATCTCTAAGTCCATAAAAATCATTATCTCTATGTCCATGGATAGATGATAGTTATAAAAGGGCTGATGTGGTTGTTTCTATAGGAGATGTTGATCTTGTCGATGAGTAAAAGGAAATGTGGTTAAACTCCTATCTAATAGTGTTGATAATATGACACATGGAATATCTTGATCTAAATCAAATTTTAATGATGCCTTTATATTGTTCTCTATAGTGCATACTATAGGTTGTGCTCTAGAGACTGGCTCTTTATTCTTAACTAGTTGATTTTCTAGTTGTGGTCTTCTATCTTGTTTAAGACATGGTGGATGCTATGTGTTATGAATTGTAGATGTAGAAAATGCTATGAAATATAGAGTAATTTGATCAACTAAATCTACCTCAATTGATCCCAATTTATTTTCTAAAGATAGAATTATATAGCGTAAATGCCTGAAAGAAGACTCACTCTGAAATAGTAGATGCTCAAGTAGAGGTTGGTGAAGCCCCTTAATTAATATATGTTGAATATATAAATCTAAATTTTTTTATATAAATATTAACATGTAATTCTTGAATCATAAGATATAATCACTAACTCGCTCTAAAGTATTTTGATGTAAAGTTACAAGTTTCTCATATGTAACATGAGGGCCCATGTTTGCTATGTAATGTCTGAGAAATGACTCCTCTAAGTCATCATACATGTGCAAGGAACAAATGGGGAGAAGATGAAATAAAAAATTATGTGCTTCCCCCACTAATGTATGCTAGAATAATTTTAGCAGATTCAGAGGACTCACATGATATGGCAAAGCCTTCTAAAAGGCTTGAAGGTGTACGAATGGATCTTTAGTTCCATAAAAGTGAGGCAATGA